>VXBX01006282.1:74432-155584 GCA_013400415.1 Scytalopus superciliaris | reverse complement strand
ATATATATAAAGAAAAAGGGTCTCTGAAAGCTTATATATAGACATTCCAGAATTTTAAACATATATATATATACACACATATACTTACATATAACAGCCCCCAAAGCCCCAGGCCCTATACACAGGGCTTATAGGAACACCCCTGAACCCTCACACCCAAATTTTAGGCGAGGTTTGTAAACGCAGACCCGCCGCACGCCGAGGCCACGCCCCCTTCGCTCAGGCCACGCCCATATCTATCAAACCACGCCCCTCCTCAGGATACTCAACCACATTCAGGCCACGCCCATATCAAACAAACCACGCCCATCCCAGGTTGATCAACCATGTCAGGCCACGCCCCTTCTCTAATACAAGGCGTGTCTTC
The DNA here is from genome assembly GCA_013400415.1 of Scytalopus superciliaris. Lineage (NCBI taxonomy): Eukaryota > Metazoa > Chordata > Aves > Passeriformes > Rhinocryptidae > Scytalopus > Scytalopus superciliaris. The sequence continues at coordinate 155,217 of VXBX01006282.1, read as the reverse complement.
AGGCCACGCCCCTTCTAATATACTATGCATATAGTCAGACCACGCCCCCCTTCCTCAAACCACGCCTCCTTCAATATACAATCAACCATGTCAGGCCACGCCCCCTCCATCAGGCCACGCCCCTTCCACAACACAAAGTGTATTCTCAAACCACGCCCCTTTCGCCTCAGGCCCCGCCCCTCGCGGCGCGGCCCCGCCCCCGGAAGCGCGAGCGCGGCGGGGCTGAGGTGAGCGGGGCCGGGCCGGGCCGGGAGGTACAAAAAGGGTCCCGGGGGGCGGGAACGGGCGTTTAAACCCTCGGAAACGCTGTCCTTTTGCCGTGCCCCACCTCCCCCGGGCCGTGCCGGAGCGCTGTGTCCCCCTCAGCGGCGGTTCGGGCGGCGGGGTGGGTGTGTGGGGCGGCCGGGCCGTGTGAGGGTGTCGCGGTGTGTCAGGGCTCGCCTCAGGCTGGTTTTCCCCTCTCATTCGGCTTCGTGAAGGGTTTTTAACTCCGCCGAGGGGCTGTGCGGGTGAACCTTCTCCTGGGCTCTGTCGCGGCCGATTTGTGTGTTCTGTGTTTGTTTTCCACTCGGGAAAGGTGTTAAAATGCATTTAGTGGGGTCTGAGCAGGGGTAGGAAGGGTTTTGGGGGCGGTTTCTCCTCTAGAAACACAAGTACCAGCTCAGGCTGCAGTGGAAGGCATGGCTTGTCTTTAATTCCTTCAATGACCTGTTGACCATTTCCCCCCATGCTGGCTTTATTTAATATGTAAACCTCAAATAAAGGGTGGCTTTTCTTATGTATTTCCCCCTTCTGGCTTTATTTAAAGGTGACTTTACTTACGTATTTTCCCCTCCTGGCTTTATTTAAAGGTGACTTCATTTATGTATTTCCCTCTCCTGGCCTTATGTAAAGGTGGTTTCATTTATTTATTTCCTCCTCCTGGCTTTATTTAAAGGTGACTTCATTTATGTATTTCCCTCTCCTGGCCTTATGTAAAGGTGGTTTCATTTATTTATTTCCTCCTCCTGGCTTTATTTAAAGGTGACTTCATTTATTTATTTCCCCTCCTGGCTTTGTTTGAGATGCATTTCCTGAGGTCACTGCTTGTGAGCACCAAAATGCAAGTTGGGTGTGCAGCACAAAGTTATAATCTTTATCGTGTTTCCTTCTTGCTTTTAGGAAACAGCCCTGCCAAGAAGTAATTCCCTGTGACTTCCTGACCTGCAAGCTGGGAGCAAATACCCTCCAGGTGAGGATGGTGTTGCTGAATGCTGGGCTGTGCAACTCACAGCTTTTTGACTCTGCTGGGCTAATCATCTGGCTGAGAGTTACCCTTCACCATGCCCTGTGTGGAGTTGCTCTTGCCCCTGAAGTGTTCACTGAGGGCTTTTCCTCAAGGTGTTGGGGAGGATGGTTTGCCTTTCTGCAGTGGGAAAAGCTGTGCTGACTTTCCTAGTTTTTGTGCACTCAGTAAAAATGTGTTTGAACGTAAGGAGGTATGAAGAAACACATCAAATAAACAACCAAAACTCAGAGAAGATGCCTGAACTGTGTGTGCTTGTCCATCTGGAGCAATGGGGTATTGAATAGTCACACACAGAGGGCAGGGGTAGGTGGAAAATGGGGAAAAAACTCCTCCCTGTGAGGCCCTGGCACAGGTTGGGCAGAGAAGCTGTGGCTGCCCCATCCCTGGGAGTGTCCCAGGCCAGGTTGGACGGGGCTTGGAGCAGCCTGGGCTGGTGGGAGGTAAGTTCATGTAAGTGGCTTCTTCTCCCAGTGACCCATTTTGTGCAGAAGCCTCTGTGATTCCATTATGCCTCCTGGACTGACATTGACATCCCATGTTCTGGAGGGAAAAGAATTAAGTATTTTGCTTACATGGTGACTGTCTGCCTCCTGGGGACCCTCTGGAGCTCCCTGTGTGTCACTGTTCTCTGTGTCACTGCCCTGTCCAGGTCCCTGCTGTGTCTCAGGCTCCTGGGGAAGGCTGTGGCAGAGTTTCAGAGGAGAGATGATCCCGTTGTCCTCAGGCAGTTTAACAGCACCAACTGCAGGACTTGCAGATCACTTGAAGCCTCAGCAAGGCTTTGAAGCAGTGTCCCATAAATATTCCATATTTCAGGTGATAATTGAGGTGATATCAGCATGGTCTACAATGTTGAAACACCCTGTTTTTTATTATTATTCCTTGAGCAAAATAAGTTGTGCAGCAACCACATTGGGTTTGTTGTAAGAACACATTGCTACTTGCTGCAGTAACATGAGCTGAGAGAGGTAAATTCTTGTTTTATTCTTACTGCTGTTGCACAGCATTTTAACATAGCTCAGTGCAGTGGGGCTGAGGATGCCTGTGTACAGCAACAAAAATAACCTTATTTGTATTTATCCCAGGTGCTCTGTGTTCCTGTTGCAGGGGTGACAGTGGGAAAAGTGTCTTGCTGTAGGTGTGATTTTGGGTGGGGTGGTGTTGGTTAATTGGTAATTGAGTAGGGAGCAGTTACCCAGAGTTTTTGGGAACTGGGCATCTTTTGAGATGAAAGTTACGTCTTGTTTTTAGGGCTGCTTTTAAACAGAATAGTTTTAAGAGAAGTGTGTTGCAGATAGTGTGGCTTCCTCAAACACAGAGTCATGAATGGTCTGGGTTAGAAGGGCCCTTAATGATTATCCTGCCATGGGCAGGGACACCTCCCACCAGCCCAGGTTGCTCCAAGCCCCATCCAGCCTGGCCTTGGACACTGCCAGGGCTGGGGCAGCCACAGCTTCTCTGCCCAACCTGTGCCAGGGCCTGCCCACCCTCACAGGGAGGAATTCTTTCCCAATATCCCATCTATCCCTGCCCTCTGGCAGCAGGAACCCATTCCCCCTTGTCCTGTCCCTCCAGGCCCTTGTCCAAAGTGCCTCTCCAGCTTTTTCATAGGTACTGGAAGGCTGGGGATGACTCTTTATGTTTAGTGTGATGTGTTTGACACTTCAAGTAGGAAATACAAGGACTCATAGTAGAAACTGAGCAGAGCCTGAGGCACTTTGTCTCCCTAAGCACATGCCATCCAAAACCTGTGGCAGCTTTGCCTCTTGGCTTTAGATTTAAGATACTTTAAAAGAGGAAAAATAGACAGATCATGCATTGTTTTTGTGTGGAGTTATCTGAAAAGTCCTTGAGTAGTAAATTCTGGGTTTTGTTTGTCTGCTACTCTGTCTGTGAGGGCAGTGACCATTTTTTTCCCCCCCCGAGGAAACCTGCAATGGAGTTTCTTCCCATGCATTCCAGACTCAATCCCTGAGAGCAGCTTTTAGGTGCAGTCCCACCATGGGAAGAGTTCCTCTGTGGTTGTGGGGCAAGAGAAGGGTGGCCAGACCCAAGGGCTGATCCTCAGAACTGGGAATTTTGAGCTGGGCCTGGCCCAGGGTGGCAATGTGCAGCTTGTGCTGGGCTGTGATAGCCATGGATGTCTGGCCTGAGATGCTTTGCATAAACAGCCTTTGGTTCATTAATGGGCTTCCTTTCTGTCTGTGCAGCCTGTGACAATTTGTCCCCCTTCCTCTGCCCCCCAAACAGACCAAATCGATGCCTTCAAGTAAACTGGTTTTCAGGTTGGGTGTTTTACATAGGAGAAAAAAGCTGGCTTGTCTAGAGCAGGGTTTTTTCCCTGAGTCTCCAGGGTCTCTCAGGCTAAAACTCCTAGCTGCTTCTCTTACCTTTAGCTCTTTGAAGTGAAACCCGAGATCCTCAGGGAGACAACAAGAAAGGAGGTCTCGGTTTGAGAGGAGCAGCTGACCTGTGCTTGAAACACGAGCCCTGCCAGTCCCTGGGGCTCCATAATTTGTAGTGTCTGTGATGCAGAGCTGCCCTGTTGACACAGACCAGTCAGTGTGGGCTAGCTGTGTTCTGTACCACCACTTCAGCAGCTGTGCTTTCATTAGTTGGATGTCAGCTTTCCATCTCTGCCACTTTAGCTTCAGGAGCTGCGAGGGCAGTTGTGTGTTTTTTGCCACGGGGGTCTCAGCTCTGATACAGACACATCCCAAAGATGTGCTGCCTGCCCGCCTTGGATGGAGCCCAGGGGGTTGCTGCTGGAACTGAGCTCTCAGGTTGTGTTCTAAAAGCACAAGGCAGGCTTACCCATGTTCTTTTTCCCTCAAGCTAATCCAATACTGTGTTGCTGGGAAAGCAACTGCAGCAGTTGGGACTTGCTTGTCGTTTTTTGGGGGGAAGCAGAGCTGTGCTCTTCTGAATTCCCAAGCAGTCACCATGTGGTAGATGAAACACAGATGCTTTGAATTTTTGTTTCACTAAGTTTTTTATTTATTTCAAATTCCTTCGAGTCTGTGCCACCAAAGTGTGGCTCTTTGGGCAGGAGAGGTGTTTTCCACAGGAGGAACTTCACTGGCTGGGGGGGGTGAGGAGGATGTTTCTGTTTAAAATGCAGCATGGGGTATCTTTTATTCCCTCTTGTCAGAGAGGATTTCAGGTTTCAGTGTATCAAATTCCGAGATGATCTGCTGCCTGTCTACCTCCAAAGAGAAATTTGTCTCTTGTATCTGCAGATAGCTCAAACCTGCCAAATTGTCACCTTGACAGCCTAAAGAGGCTTTTGCTTTGTTCTCAGACTAGTTAAATTTTTCCCTTGCAGAGTTATTTTCTTGTGAAACACATGTTTATTCATTAGGAATTAACACCGGCTTTTTTGGAGCCAAGTCATAAACATTTCTCAAATCTCACTGCTCTGAGATATTTTTTGTTTGTTGCAAGGTACACTTGGCTGGAGAAAGAGCAGGAGCTTTGAGGGGAGTCTTTGCATTTGGTGCCAAAGTTAGGAATTCTCAGGAAAATCAGGTCCCCTGGACACAGATTGTGCAAGGCAAGTTAAATCACTCGGGTCATTAAGCAGATGTATTCCTGCTGGCTGGAACTTTCTGCAGGAAAAGGCACGAGTGTTTTCTACCCCTGACAAACCTTTGCTCCTCAAATCAGTGCAGAAATGCCTTTGCTCTGCTGCAGCTGCTCTTTGGGCTGGTTTGCAAAGGCAGCTTGATTGTTTGGGAACAGTGACTGGAAAAAGATGATTTCAAGTTGGACTGATTGAGACAGAAGGACCAGGGCCTTTGTCCTTAATAAGGCTGAGAAGTTTTTTGGTTGGGTTTTGTTTTCACAGCTCTCCTAGTTACCTCTGGCTTCTATGGAGTTTGTCAGGGCTGGGCTTTCCTGTACTGTTTTCTGGGTAGAGAAGTCCAAGGAATACGCTGCATTTTGGGTGGAGGAGGGGAATGTAAAGCTTTAGGCAGGAAAAAAAGCAGCATTTGGCATTTATTTCCCTTAAAAACCTGCTGTGCATTGCTGGAGTCTGACTGTCTGAAGCAGCAAGCAAATACTTTGTGCTGGCTGAAGGTGCTGCAACAGATGGAACCTGTTTATTCTGTTTGGGTACACTCATTTTTCATTTGTTTCCCAAAAGCTGCAGTTGGTGGTGGCTGCATCCATCCCCTCTCAGGTCCTCTGGCCACTCAGCTGGCCCAGGTTAGATTTGGGATTGCTCCTGAGTTTGCCAAGTGGTGTTTCTTTAGTTGGCACTAAAGTGTCTCCCCAGAGTGTGTCTCCCTCCCAAAGTAACACCAGGCTGAGGGTGGCTCCTGACCTACATCCCTGTAAATAATCCAGCTGCAGTTACTAATAGTGCTTTATTAAAGCTAAATTCCAAAATCTGTGTGTGTCTTTGCAACACATCATCTCGAATTAGACCTGAAAATCAGTACAACTATTTGGCAGAGTAAGGCAGCTTGTTGGGTGATGGCTGGGTGTAGTTACAGAGGTGTGGGCTGGGAACTGTGCATTTTCAGGGCTGAGGATTTTAGGAAAAGGTGAAACTTGGCTGTAGTGAGGGTTAGAAAGGAATTGCCAGGCTATGGTTTAGGTTTCTGCACTGATTGATGCTCCATAGGCTCTACATCAATTTGAATCGTGCTCTGAAACAAATGGGGTTCCCCTCTGCAGCCAAATTAATGTGGTCAAATATTGCCCCGATCTCCCACCTGAGGAGAAATTGCTTTTGCTGCTAGATTTCATTTTCATTCCCCAAACAGATTTATGCTCCTTAGTAGGCTAATAACCTCAGTAATGGGAGTAATCCTTTATCTGAAAATTGTGCTGGGTAAGGTGAACACTTGGAGGGGAAAAGAGCAGGAGCAGTTTGGTCTGTCCTGGAGGTGGGGGATTCAGGTGCCTCAGTATCTGGAATCACCTCCAGGCACCTCTTGTAGGAATTACTCTTGTGTAAATTCCATGGAGTCACAGAATCAGACTGGTTTGGCTTGGTAGGGACCTTGCAGACCATCCAATTCCACCCCCTGCCATGGGCAGGGACACCTCCCACCAGCCCAGGCTGCTCCAAGCCCTGTCCAGCCTGGCCTGGGACACTCCCAGGGATGGGGCAGCCACAGCTTCTCTGGGAATTTCTCTCACTGGTAACAGTTTGTAAATGAAAAGTATGGAGAACTGGGGGAAGGAGAAGCCATGATTAATGATGTTGGTGGAGGCAGAGGTTTCTTGGCTATGAGGGTTTATATGTCTCAGATTATTTTTAACTATGTCTGATGTTAATGGTGTGACTCCTCTCCTGATCACTTCACCCTTTCCCTTGCATCTTGGCTTTTCCTTCCCTTTGGATTTGGTGTGCTTCTTCCCCCCCCATTTTAATTTTTCCTTCCCAAAAACCCTCTTCAGAAGATGGAGACAGGAGAGCTGCTCTCTGGAGCTGCTGCCTCTGTTCTTCAGGGCACCCCACACCTTCTGGAGCAGATGTGTCTGGCTTCAGTGAGCAGGGTGAGGGATAATTGACAGCCAGGGGCTGAGATGGAGACAGGTGAGGAATTTTCCTACAGCATCTGCTGGGTCAGGATGTCTTGACGTGCTCTGGCAGTGTCAAACTTTGCTTTTTTAATAACCACACAGCTCTAGAAGGCTGTTTGAGTTCTTAGTGACTCCATCTCAGCCAGTCCCTGCAGGAGTTCTCATGACAAAGTAATGCCTCCTAAATGCAAATTATTTTTTTTTTTTTTAGATGATCTTGCTGCATAGCAATATTTTTAATTTAAATTTACTATTGATGTTCCAACGTGACTAATGCCTGAGCTTACCATGTCCCAGTAAAATTGTTCAAATAAAAAGGGCCTGTGAACCCTTCTCTGATTAAAAATGAAACATCCATCAGCGTATTTAATTACTGTTCCCCCTCTCACGTGCTGGTGCCACAGAGGCCAGTTTTGACATCAAAACACTGCTTTGAGTGTGTTTCATCTACTCTGGATCCCCAAAAAGGGCTACAGAAGTTCAGTGCTGGGGGGTGCCCAACTGCTGGGCTGCTTAGTGCCTTCAGTCTTGGAACCAGCAGCTAATTAGGGGGCTGGAAAAACAGGGGCAAGTCTTTTTGTTCTGTTCTTTGGGTGTCTGGCAAAGGATTCAAGTGTTGGGATCTGCACTGGAAAAATCCAGGGCTGGACTGCTGATGCTTTGGACGTGGCCAGGGGGAGAAGTGTCTCAGTTTCCTTGGAGAGCAGGTTAGCAGGCAGAGGGTTATTGTTTGGGGGAATCAGAGAGCCACTTCAGAGTGGATGTGACTGTTGAAATAGTTTTGCATCTCTTCTTTCCAAGGGATCTGGGTTCCTCAGTTTGAACGGAGCCTGTCATGTCTTGGACTGTGGTTATTTTCCCAATGGGTTTGAGTCTGGCAGTGGACACTTCTGCTTACATAAAGAAATAGCACCAATGTGGTGTGGCGTAAATAAAAGCAGATGGGTCATCCTGTTCTGGAAAAAAAGCCCCAACTATTTCTTTTATCCAAGGATATTAAATTCAATCTCTGAAAGCAACTGCAGAGCTGTTCTGAGCAAGAACTTAAGATAAGGCAGACTTATCTCCTGGAAACAAAAATATAATCTATAGATTACCTGTAGCAGCAGCACTAGAACATCTTGATAACTTTTATGTTTGCTTATTTTCATTGTTTTGGAGTTAAGTAGCAGGGTTTTTTTCCTCTGGGCTACTTTATCCTATAAAAATATAATCCTTTATTACATTAAATCATGCAGGAATTCAGGTTGTTTCTTATTGTAGGCTGTAATCACATCAGTTCATGGGAGTTTTGTACTTGACCTCAGTTTTATTCCTTGTTCTACTGCAGATCATGGTGTTGAGCTTTTGATTGCTGCACTCAGGGCAAGATGCTTATTTTTAATCTTTGTAAAAGTGAGCACCAGCCTTCTCCAGTGATCTTGACTTAAATGCCTGGAGCTTTTAACCAAACAGGCCAAATATCACGGTGCTTTTCATTTAAATAAAAAGAAAATTGTGAGAGGTTGTAAAAATCGCAGGTGGAAAGCATGAAAAATTCAGCTTCCAAAGGGTTTGTTTTTTTTTTTTTAATGTTTGTTTTTTCTGAGATAAGGGTGCTTTTTTTAATTTAGGGTTAATATGTGAACTGCCCCTTTCAGCTTTTTCAGGTAATTGCTAATAAGTGAGCACTGTTTGGGTGATGTCCCAGCACAATCAAGGATGGAGATTTACTTGGACGAAGCAGATAAATTAGTGTTTCTTGTGGCTCAGGCAGAGTAAACATTTATGCAGCGCTAAAGCCAACAATCTGAAATGTTGTAAAAACCTCTTCAAGTTCAAAAGGAAGCTCAGTTGGGGCTTGATTTTTCATTTTGGCTGGCTAAATGATGCAACACTTCCCTCATCCAATGCATCTTAGGAATATAGAGCTCTAATTAGGATGGGGACCCCAAGAAGGGGCAACAATAACTTCTCGGGGACACCAACACATGCAGATTTGTCTCTGCATGTGTAACAAATTCACCCCTGGAGATGAAATGGGAGCATCAGGTTTGTGTAAAGTGGAAATACTTTTAAATTTTAAATAAGAGATAAAAATAAGGAGCTCCTGTTGTTCAGAGCTGCAGAAGGTGGGTGAGTAAGCGCTGCTAGCTGCCTGTATGCCATTAAAACTTTAATTTTAAGCCTGTTTATTTTAGAAGGAGTAAACAGAACAATAATTCTGATTTTTAAGTGCACAGGTGAATATCAAATGGATGCTGTTCAGGTGGATTTGCTGTGAGCACCACACCTTGTGGTGCTGGCCCATAAACAGTCAAAAAGCAAGTGGAAACCAATGGATCTGACTTGGTTATTTGCTGGCAGGGAATATGCAAGTAGAACGGCAAGAACAGGGAATAAAAGGAAAAAACTGAGCCACTGCTCCTGCTCTCTGTATTTTTACTGCCCTTGGGTATTCCTGTACCATTCTGTTCCCAGTTCTAAGGCTGACCCTGTGCTTGGAATAATTGAATTTGCCTCAGTTACAAATAAACCTTTTATTTCACTAAAGGATGCAGCCCATTTTCTTTTCCAGGGCGTGGTTTACCCTCTTCTGAGCCAGCAGAATTGCTTTGCCTCCTGCAGCTGGTGTGTGATGAGGTGACATTCCTGTGGCTCTGATCTCCCTGGTGCAATTATGTTTGGATTCGTTGCTCTGGTTTCCCGTTTGTCTCTGTCCCAGGACATGGATTGCACTTCACAAGTTTTGGCACTTTGGAACTCGCCTCGTACTTACAGTTGAATGGAAGTGTTTTGCTCCAGGCAAGCTGAAAAAGTGATTCAAGAACCGCGGGTTTTTCTCAGCGAAGTTTAAAATGCCTGGGTTGGGTTTTGTTTGGTAGGTTTGCTTGTTACTTGGCTTAATTTGCCTTTTAAAATCCACCTGTGACTTTCCCTTTGCCCAAATGATTCTTACCTGCTGTAATTGCTGCTCAGATCGACCTGCACCCTCCCTGCCTCGGCACTGGAGAGGGAGACTCCAAATATTCCATGGAATGCTTTGGGTTGGAAGGGACCTGAAAGCTCATCCAGTTCCAACCCTGTGCGGTGGGCAGGGACACTTCCCACCAGATCAGGTGCTCCAAGCCTGGCCTCGAACACTTCCAGGGATGCGCAAGTGGGCGAGAGAGAGATTCCCTCTTGTGATTAGCTGTGCTGAGGGGGCAGTTTGAATAATGCTGACAAATAGTTGTGTCATCCAGGTGCCTGATGTGGTGTTCCTTAGATGACCTGCCTGTTTCAGGCCAGATAACACACCCCTGTGACATTGTTTTCCCTTGCAGGATGCTCCGGCTCCGGTTGGTCCCGGTGGCCGCGGGGCTGGCGGCCGTGTCGCGGCGCTACCACGGGGCAGCCCAGCACCCTGGGGGCAGGCGTAGGCTCCTGGTGGCAGCAGCAGCCTTCGTGGGCACCACAGCAGCCACAGCCAGTGCCAGGTTCCTTTGGCAGAGGTAACACCTGTGTATTTAATTGGTTTTTTATGGGTTTTTTTTTTTGCCTCTGGTAAGTACCGGCAGGTGGGGAGACTTTGCGAAGAGTTATTCACAGAATCGTGGAATGTGCTGGGTTGGGAGGGACTCACAAGGATTGTGGAGTCCATCCCTCAGTCCTGCACAGGCCCAGCCCCGAGAGTCACCCCCTGTGCCCCAGAGCATCATCCAAACCCTCCTGGAGCTCTGGCAGCCTTGGGGCTGTGCCCACTGCCCTGGGGAGCCTGGGCAGTGCCCACCACCCTCTGGGGGAAGAGCCTTTCCCTGAGATCCAGCCTAACCCAACTCCAGGCCATTCCCTGGGTCTGTTCCTGGTCCCCACAGAGCAGTGATCAGTGCCTGCCCCTGCCCTCCTGAGGGAGTTGCCCCTGCAATGAGGTCTCCCCTCAGTCTCCTCTTCTCCAGCTGAACACCCCAGTGCCCTCAGTGCCCTCACACGCTGCCCCTCCAGGCCCTTCCCCATCCCCATGGCCCTCCTTTGGATTCTCCCTGATACTGCTTGTCCTGCTTCTGCTGCACGGAAGGAGTGGCTGTCAGTGACTCCCTGTGTGGTGGTTTGTGGTGCTGTACACAGAGAAACCTTTGCTTGCACAGCTTCTGGGGGAGCTGTTGGAAAAGCACACCTGGCCAGGCCTTGCTGCTCTGTGCTTTGGTGTGTTCTCCTGACTGATTGTTGTATAAAACTGAGGGCAGCCGAGGGGGACAGTCCACCTTTTGGTGGGAAGGCAGCAGCACGTGGGATTCGTGTGGGTTTGGAGTCTGAGCACACCTACTCATGAGCTGTGAGGCTCAAAGCTTGTTCCCATAACTGTGGGGAGCAGGGGGGATGTTTTGACTTGTCTGAGGTGACCCTCACTGGACCCTGGGCCTGTGCCACGTTTGAAATAAATCAGGGACTCCCTTCTCTGCCCTCCTGTGGCACCAGCAGTGTCGCTCAAGCATGTGACTGCAGCTAGAGTCTAAAAACACAGAGTTTGCTGAAAACCTGTGTTATTTTTCTTCTGGTGATGCATTGTTGGCTGGCTGCTCACCTGTGGCTGGAGGGCTCTGGTTTTAATGCAGAGGCAGAAAGATGACAGGAGTTGTTCTGGCTGTTCCTAGAGCTGTCAAACTTGGGTAACTGCTAAAAGGCAGAGGGAGAACACAGTGATCCAGCACAGCTTTCTGCTGTGTTTTGCTAATACCCTGCACTGCTGCAGTGCCTCTTTATCCCCAGAGTGCCTCTGTGGGAATGGCCAGGCTAACACCCCTTTTCCAGCAGGGTTTTTCCACTTAAAGCACCCTCAGCATGATCATAAAGTAGGTAGGACATCATGTTTTATGTAAAACTGTCTCAGAGGCACAGAGTTAATAACTCCCTCCTGTAGCAAGTTCCCCCCTGCTTTTAAATCCAGTTTTTAGTGTGGCTTTTAGCAGAAAGAAGGTACTTGTGCAGCAAAGAGCTGCTGCTGGTATGTGCAGTGCTAGGCCAGGGTGTTTTTAGGGAGGGACTTTTGGCTCCTGGAGTGCTTGGCTGTTCCTTGGGAGGCCCCTGAGTGCTGGCCAGGCTTGACCTTGCTCAAGCTAAAAGCTGATAGAAATTAGTTCAAAGGAGACCCAGATCTCATCAATCTGGAGAGGTTGACTTGCTGTTATTATTTGTTTTCCTTTCCTTGCTCTATCTCCTTTGTCTTTATAAATTTATAAAACACTAAATAGAATTGTATGGACTTTGAAGTCTTCCTTTCCTATATGAGCCATGAAGTAAATCCACTCTGTTGGCAACTGTGAAATAAAAGTGCACCCAAGCTTATGATATTAATTTAATTACTTGGCCTGAATAAGAGGAGGAACAAAACTGATATATTTGAAGTAGAAAATTCTTCATCCTGACTCCTGTGGAAGTTTTAAATGGACTTTCAAGAAGGCATTTTAGCCTTGTTTAAAGAAATGAGGGATGAACTGAAAATTCCCTTTGTCTTTCCCTGTATATAAATTAGGTGATTTAGTAGAGTTTAAGAATAAGTGTAGGTGAATGCAGGATGTTTGTAATGACACCCTGAGTTAGTGCAGGAAACAGCAGTAACTATAATTAATAGTAGCAGTAACTATAATTAATTAGTTGTAACAGGTAAATACGTAAATATTTCTCTATAGTAAAAGTATAATAGGCCAAATCAAGAAGCAGCTGAGCGTTTTATGCTTACCTAAGTAATCATACAACAGCAATAGCCAATGCTGCTCCCTTTGCTGTGGTGAGGAATGCTGGAGCAGTGCAAATAGCTGAGCTTAGAAGAATAATGAAGTTCACCCTTTCTCAGCAATAACAAACTCTGAGGATTTCCAGCTGGCAAGAGAAGCAATTAAGTATCTGGGCACTGGTATAATGAACTGAATTCATTAATTGAAATAAATCTCAGTGCACTGATTGGTTAATCTAAATGAGACACTAATACATGACAAATACTGAAGCTCACAGTTTGTGGCAAGTTTAATGTTTAAAAAAATGTTCTGCTAGTGATACTCAAGTAAAACTTGTCCTCTGTAGTTCCTAATACCCGTTTGGAGTGTTGTGCAATGGCTGCAGATCTGTTCCTTGTGTCACAGCCCCTCCTGGCTCAATCTGTGGGTTCTGGAAGCACTAAAAGTGGCATTTCAGTGCTGAAGCTGGTTGATCAATCTGGTATCGAGTGAAACAAGGCACAAAGGCACAGAGTCTGACCAGTGCACTTCCTGATGGACTGGAAGTATTTAGTTATGCTTAATTTCTTCTCCTTCTCTGAATATATCCGTGGTAAGAGTAAGGGCAGGACATCTGTGTTGCTCAGGAAGTTGCTTAACAACAAGATCCTTTCCTGCCAATGTGTCTTCCTCCCCTTTTCCCTCCCTGTCTCCTTTGGGCCATCCTGTGTCCAGTGCCCTGATGCTTTACTGGAGGTTCCTCTGTAGGAAAGACCCTGTGTCTTCCTTGCTCTGATGACCATCACTGCTGTTTGTGTTTGTTTTTCCTTCACTGGTGCTTCTGGGGTTAATTTTGCAGCCTAGATCAGCCCTTAGCCATGTAGCTGATTCTTAATTGTTGCNGATGGATGGGCTTTGAGGTCCCTTCCAACCCAAACTGTTTCAGGAATCTATAACTGTTTAAGAATGCATTGCGTTTTTGCATCGGTGTCCTTGGGGCTTTGGAGTAATTTGCTTAGAGAACATTTTTCATGGCAGAATTGCTGAAAATATCTTATGCCAGCTGAAACTGAGACTTTAAAAATCTTTGTTCTAGTAAAACAAAGGAAACCACATAAATCATAGTCAAGAGGGGAGAAACTTGTTTTATAGCTCTAGATTTGTCAGGTACTACTTAACCTAATGTAGGAGAGAAAAGATGAAAAATTGTAGGTATTATCCATGTGAGATTATTTTTATTTTTAGACCTCTGCTACATGACAGGGGGTTGGAACTAGATGATCTTTTAAAGCCCCTTCCAACCTAAACCATTTTGTGATTCTATTTTTTTTAATTTTTTTTTTATAGTTCTTTTTGGAAGGTGACAGACTCAAGGGGCTATCCTTGGGACTGCTGTGCTGAGGGTTTTTTCCTAAGGCTTCCAGACACATTGATCCAGGAGTGGTGTCTGGAAAGAGCAGGTGGCTTCTGGCTTTTTTCCATGGATGTTGGGGAGGGAAAGGATCAGGTGCTGGGGAATGGCCCTGCTGTGGTGAGCTCCGTTTGGCAATCCAAACGGCATCTCCTGGGTTAAATAACAGATTTGTAGTTTACAAGGATGCTGGGGTAATGTCAGGATGCCTCCAGCATGTGTCATTAGGGCTGACAGCCCTTGGGAAGCAACTGTTTTCCTCTGCAGGCTGTCAGGGGGTCAGCTCTGTGGGGCACAGTTATCCCACATCATCCAGGCTAGCTGGTGAGACTCACCCCAAACCAGTCAGGTTCACCTTCTTCCAAGCTGTCCCCCTTGGGGGCTGGAGCAGAGCTCCTCACACCCACGTGCTGGTGCCTAAACTGGGCTGTGGTGGTGGAGGGGAGGGAGAGAGATGGGCTGGTCTGCTGCCAGGGCAGGGCTGGGGGCCTCTGAGGGAGTCCTGACAGGCAGCTGTCTCACCTATTTTTAGCCTTTTGCTGGTGATGGAGGGAGCAGTGGTGGAATAAATCCTCCCTGGCAGCTGGTTCCAATGTTCCCCCATCCTTAGCATTAACTGCTGTGTGCCTGCATGCAGGGGGGTGTGTATTTGTATGTTCCCCACTGTGTGTCTCATCCCTCATGATGTACTTAAGCATGCCCTGCATCTTGTCCTGTCCGCACTGGACCAGGACAACAGTCCCACAGCAGCTGTTTTATATATGTTAGTTACCTCACCTTCCTCTGTTCCATCTTTCTTGGAGCAGTCTGACTTATTTAGGTCAGTTTTTCCCCCACAGTTGGTTCTGGACCCTTAACCATTCCTGCTGTTCCCTGGTGGGTCTTCTGCAGTTGGTGCAGCATTTCCTTGGAGTGCATGGCAGTGGCTGAAGGCACTTCCTGCTGCTGTCTGGAGTGGAAGGATGTGAGCATCTCACTGACTACACTGCAGTCTCCTTGTGTTCTTGGACCTATTTTAGGCTGTGGCTGGCTGGTATCCAGAGCTGTCTCCTCAACTGTTTGCGTTCATCTCCAGAATGATTTTAATTTTGGTGTGTTCGCTGCAGTTGTTGCCACAAATTTGTTGTGACAATTTGTGTACGTGAAAGGTGAGGAAGGAAGCGAAGTAGTCGAGTCCTGTGATTGGGGTGACACCCTGAAAAATTAGGTTGTGGCTCATCATCATCCCTGGTTCATTTCTTATTAAGGTTTGAGGGAACTAATTGGGTCGCTGGATATGGCTGAGCTGAGGATGAGACAGAGCTCCCTGCTGAAAGTTCTCCTGATCCCTGGAGGCTGCCTGGTTTTATCAATGTTGTGTCCAAACTTGCTTTTGCATTTCAGCATGAAAGCCCTTAAGTGGCTTTTAAACCTCTGTTGGATGTCTGCAGATGTTTACACACAGGGAGAGAGTGGCAACTGTGAGTCACCTGAGGAGCGTGTGTCAGGCAGGATTCCTCCCTCCTGCTTCTGGTTTGCTGATTCCTGAGTGCCCAATTTGTTGGAAGATCTCCTACATTTCTTTCTGAGACTAAACAGCAGCTTGATGGCTGAGTACTTTCCCTCTTGCCCTCAGTATTAGAATAACTGAGTGCTGTTGTCTCTGGCACAAAGCTTTGTGATTTTTTTTTTTTTGCACACGGTTCTGCTTCTGTCATTCAAAGAAGAAAAATCCTTTCAAGTGAGGGGTTGTGGTTTCCCTAATTGCAAGACCTGCAGCTGTGGAGTGTTGTGCCAGTGCCTGGTGTGAGCCTCGGGATCCTTCCTGGATGTCTATCCTACAGTTACATCTGCTTGTCTTTCTCAAAGATTGATTTGCTTAAGTGAGATTTTAGCACTGTAGTCCTCTGTGGTAGCCCAGTGTGTTTTTAGAGGGGGGTAATGAACCTAATTTCACACTTGATTGTTGGTTTTCTTCAAGGATGCAAAGAAGATAATGCTAAGTGGGTGGAAAATAGGCTTTGATTCTAATTCAGTTCACCTGAAGAGACCAGGGTGGTTGAAGCAGTAGGATTCAGGATCCAGGGCAGGCAAGCTCTGTGGAGAGAGGCTGGCAGATAGTTTTGGCACTTTGTGAAGGGAGCCTTTGTATTTTCATTTCCTTCCTGTGCAGAGGCTGTAGAATCAGGCATGCCAATGGAAAGTCACCCTCATCAAAGAGAGGAGGTAGGGGGTCCTCCCTTGCTCGTGGAAGTCCAGCAGGGTGGATGTTTCTGGAGCTATGGGCTCTTTTCCAGCCATTCTCTGGCATCTGCATTGAAAGACTTTTATGTGGGCACAGGATGGAAGTTGCAGTTGTTGGAAATCAAGGGTTTTAACAGAGGCTGGCAGTGCAGGATGTAAAATCCACAGAGTAGTAGCTGTACACAGAGAGCAGCTCCCACAGTGATTAGGTCAGTGAGTAGTTTGGACTGTGGCCCGGAGGTGAGGAATAGCTGGTTAAAACCTTGGTTGAAGAGTAGTCTACAAACTCATCCTGGATTCTCAGAGCTCGTTTCCCAGCGTGCTGGATGGTGATGTGGCTGCAGAGCAGTGTTAATTACCTGGGTAAATGAGAAGGAGGGAGGGGAAGCTGCCTGTATTCAAACAGCCCACGTCTGTGTTGCTGGAGCCAACCGGCTTGACAGGGTGATGGATTGAAGGAACGCGTGGGATTTGCTGAGAGTGTTTGATTTTCAATTTCATCCATCCCTTCCCTGGCTTGCTAGCTGTCACTCAAGCATTACAGGAGCAAATCTTCCCTGATACAGCCTCTCAGCATGTTTTGTAGGGAATAGTTTGGCTGTGTAGATAAGCAGTTGATTTTCTATTGCTCTTCTGTCCCCTTTTTCCCCTCAGAGCTACTCGGGGTTGGTGTGCTCCCTTGCACAAGGGCTTTCCATGTCAGTGCTGCTGGTGTAGCCTCAGCTGGCAGCAGCTTATCCCAGCAGACTGTGTATCAGCCAAAACCACAGCTCCTCAAGGATGTGCCAGTGCTGATTAAACTTTCAGGAGAGGTGCCAGCGTGGACTTTGTGCTCCCAGAGACAGATCACCTGCCTGATTCTTCTGGGAAATAATTTCCCTGTCTTACGATACTTGTGGAGGACCCAGGTTTGGATCCTGCCTCTGGAAGTTTGGTTCAGTGGATGTCTTAAAAATGGTACTTTGCTGTGAGACCTACAAAAATACATTGGCAAATTGAGGCTTGGGACCTTTTCAGGAGGGAAAGGGTGGTGTGTGACTTGAGTTTTTGTGAAAAGGCAGGGTTAGTACTGCTCTTCACCCAGCACTTCTGTGTTTTGTTACATCAAACCCATGTGGTGGAGCTGTGTTCTGGCCCTTTGTGGACTAGAAACTTCTGATCCCTTTCAATCCGAACCATTCCATGAGTATTCCAGTGTTTGCCTCCCACCGGAGCTGTGACTGTCAGCAAATGAACAGCTGGATGCTGGTAAGGAGTGAGTTGTCTTTTATTTTGGTAGCATTTGAATTAATTGAGGGAGCACCTGCCATCATTTCTCCCTCTTGGGACCTGCTGGGGTTGCTGCAGGATGGGAAGGTGTCTCTGCCCACAGCAGGAACGAGTTGGTCTTCAAGGCCCCTTCCAACCCAAACCATTCCAGGATTCTGTGATTTCTGGGGACACAGCCTCTCTTCTGTTCATGCTACATACCACATCTGTGTTTTCCAGGAAACTGGTAGGATGAAATATGCATAGCCTTTTGCTTACAGCTTGACAGACTTCAGGAAATCTTGGATTGTTTTTGGTTTTTCTCCCAAGGCAGCCCTTTTGGAAGAAACTCACACAGCTGTGAATGACCACGTTCATAGTTCCAGGGAGCACCCAAGTGGCTAAGGAGAGGCACCTAACAGTGTGTGAGCCCCCTACCCTGTGATTAGTCCAAAACAAATCACCAGGAATGCAAAGTAAATGCAGCTTTGCTGAAGTTACAGGCAGGCTGGGATGCTTCACTGAGCTGTTTGATTCTTTTAGAAAGGGAAATAATTTTGTCAAAATGTTGGCTTTGTTGCATGTGACAAGTTAACAGATCCTCAGAGATTATAATTTCACTGATGTTAATGTGGTCTGAGCTCTGTCTGGTTCTCAACTACTTAACAAGTAAAGCATAGGAAAGCCAGAGCATTGTTTGGCTTAGGGATTTATCCTGCTTTTTATTTAATCACCCTATTGCCAGTAGCAGTTCTGGGAGTTGCTCCTGACTTTGAGTGATTCTGAGTGTTGAGTCTGTCTATGAACAGAGTTGCCTGCAGATCTTTGTATTTGAACAGCAAGGGAAAAGGGGTCCTGTGCTCTGCCAGTTTTATTTGCACCTTGAGGATAAACAACTCCAGTTTTGTTGTCACAAATCCTGTAGCACTGGAGTTTTTAGAAGAGTCACTGGTGGAAAAAGGAAATAAAACAGCCTGTCAGCGGCTGGAGATAGAAAATAAATCAGCTGAGCTGAAACCAAGGGGCTGTTGGTCCTGAATGCTGCAGTGCTGATGGTAAAAATCCCTGCTATCACTTTGAATATCTTTTTGGGGGAAGTAGAGTCAGAATTCAGTGCTAGAGGAAGCATGATAAGCCCTTCCCAGTGTTTCCTGCATATATGGTTTTTGGGAGGGGGTGCAGTAATTCAGAGTGCTTTGCCCTGGCATTCTTGGACTGGGGAAACTTACTGGAATTATTAGGTGGAAGTTTGATTACAATAGGTGAAAGCACATGGTATTGCAAGGGGCTGATCACTTCCTTGCAGCCCCACACTGACCTGTAAGCAGTGCTTCAGTCAGGTGGAGCCTGGCAGGGCCAGCCTCAGCACCGGCTCAGTCCTTTCCTAACGCGCTGTTTTCTCTTTGTACCCCGTTTGTTCCAGAGCCTACGCAGAAGACTCATCCTCTGTGAAACATGGCTCAAGGGCAGAGCCAGGGGAGAAGATGAAGCAGCAGCAGCAGGAGGAGGAGGAGGAGGAGAGCAGCAGTGAGGGCAAGAAGGCAGTGGCATCGGGGGACGAGGAGGCGCAGCCGGAAGGGAAGAAGAAGAAGCGTTCGGGGTTCAGGGACCGTAAGGTACCAAATGTGGCTGGGTTACACCCCTGTGGCAGCTCCTCCAGGGCAGACAACTTGCTCTCCACTTGTCTGTATTTCCTTTCTGTTTGGGGAACTTAATTTTGTGGCATGCTGCCATGAGTTTCTTGAGGCTGAAACTGGAAAGCACCGTACGCTGATCCTCCGAAATGGAGACCTTTTCTCATCTCCAGTTGGATGGCCAAGGAGTGGCTTGCTGGTGGTAAAGGCTCCTGCCTTGGTGGCTTTTGGGGTGGTGCATGCAAAGTAGGGAACTGGGACCAGAGCTTTTAAACCATCTGGGACATCCAGCATGTGTGTGTCTCTGAGTCCATGCCTTTATCTCTGTATGTACAGTAGGAAGAAGTAAAGGATGAATTTGTCCTTCAATTATTCCATGTAAATGTGGTTGTTGAAATACAGCCTCACTCCCTGTTTGTGGTTAGTCCTGGCTCTCTCTCAACGCTTATGCCAGTTTAATTTTCAGATCAGACGCGTTTGCAAGAGGAGGAAAACTTGAGTAATAAACTGTATTGTCATTTTGTGACCTGTCGTGCAATTCCAAGGGCTTTGGGCTCCTCAAAGCTGTCTGACAATGAGTTTGGTACTCCCTGTAACCACTGTTATTACAGGATGTAAGGTATCAGAGGGTCCTGTAACTGGGAGCTGGCAGAGAACAGTATTTTATTTTTTAAACCTGTCTGGGTGTCGGTTTTATAGGGCTGTGTTGGGTGATTTAATATCTTTGCAGTGCCAAAGAGGAGAATGGGAGTAGATGCTCATCACAATTCCTTTCTGTATGATTTGCTTCTGATAATTATTTTTTAAGTTCATATCCTGGAGGCTGCATCTCATTAGCTGTTAAGTTGTGGATGGTCATATATAGTGCCTTAACAGCTTTTTGTGAGAATTAAGAGCTGTTTCATTCGAAGTTGCTGAATCATTTTTGGTTCCTGCCTAGAGGATGCTACACAACTTGAGATTTCAAGTGCCCGGTGGTATTTGGGGCTCCAAACTCTCCCCTGTTGTGACATGCTGGTGGCAGCTCAGTGAAGTTTTGTGAGGTGCTGTGCTGAGACCTTCAGAATTGTCCAGGAATGTGGGTTCTTGTCTTCTGCTCCTTTCCATAGCAGCTGGGTGTCAGGTGCTCTGACAACTGCAACTCTTGCCAGTACCTCTCAAGAAGAAAAGCAGGTTATTTGGACTTTTTTTTTTTTATCAGTGTCAGCAGATGGAGGCAGGTTGCAAAGAGCAAACCACAATCCACCTTCACCCACACTCTTGTTTTTGGGTACACTGACTGTGAAGGTTGGTTTTTGCCTTAGTGGCTGGATGCTGCTGGCTGGGCAGAGAATGTTTGTTGGCAGGCAGGGACTATTACTCTGGTTGTTAGAGCTGTGCCTGTATTGACCAGCTCTTTCCTTCCCAAACCAGGCAGGGAGGAATATGGCCACACTTCCCAAATAAGGCACGAGCCAGGCAATCCCAAAAAGTGCAGTGGGAATGGTGTGTGGCCTGGATCCCTCCTCAGTGCACAGCCTGCCCTCCTCGGGAGCAGCAATTCCACTGGGAAAAAACAGCCCTCATCCTCTGCTTTCCAACGTGAGCCGTTTCTCCTCCCCCTGGAGACAGAATGTGCCTTCTGTGACCTGCGTGCCAAGGTTGCCTTTGCTTCCTTCGGAGCAGGATGTGCCAGGGAGTCTCCCAGGTGCTGGCTGTGTGTTTGATCAGTGGTTGCTGCCGTGAGTCACCCCCAGGAGGTACCTCTGGATGTGGCCAGCTCGGATGACAGAGGAAGGTGTGCCCCTGCTCCTGACTCAGGGCTGCTCCCCTAATAAGTTGTGAAGCACGTAGGGAATTATTGACTCTTCTTAGGTCTTAAAAAACCACCACCCACAGTAAAAACCCTTTCCAACTCTTCCCGTAATTAATTGAAAATAGCGTGGGATTTTCCTTTTGGAAAAAAAAATAAGCCTAATTGGAAGTGTTTAACACTTGTTTGTTATCCCAGTGTTGCTTTTAATTTAGTTGATTAGTGGTGAACTAATAAATCAAGCTTGACATTGCTATTTTAGGTAGTGATCCAGTGAAGGGGAAGTTGAAATATAAACCACTCAGCAAGTGTTGGGACTGTGTGTGGATGGTCCCAGGCACGTGTTGTCTGTGCAGTGTGTAGGGTAGAAAAAGGAGATTACTTGAGTGCCTGTGTAGTTTGAAGCCTAATGAGCTGTAATGCGTGGTGTGGGTGGGCTGATGTGTTAATTAACTTGCTCCAAGTGTTTGGATGCAGCATTAGGGCTGCTTTATCAAGATGCACTTGCAGTGTTTGGGTCCTGCAGGTATGTAGCCTTGGGGTGTTAGTCGTGCTGAGCCTTCATTTGGTTGTGCATCACAATAGGATACACAGAGAAAATGAATCCTAATTAATTTGCCCTGCTAAGATGAGTGCTGTTGCATGGTCAGGGAGGCCCCTCGATGCTCTGGAAGTGCATTGAGATGTTAATTTAGAGCTTTATTTTCTTGTCAGTATAGGATTAAAGGTTTTTTTTTTTTTTTTCATTTTAACCTGAGGCTTAGCATAAGCATTGACAGTCTCAACAGCAGCTTCACTCTTGTAGAGCAGCGGGGATTACTTGCTTGCCTTTCTCCTCCAGTACATGATCTACTACCGCATGCCAAAAAGGGGCTTTTCCCTTTGAATCCCGTCATCTTTCTGGACATGCCTCATTGAGGCTGCAGTTCTGGGGGCAGAGGAGAATTTTGGGCAGATGAGAATTTTTGGCAGGTCCTCATTGCATGGAGGACTGGTGTGTAGTGGGGAAAGGTGAGCAGTCATGGGAGGGGACACTTGTCTGGGATGATTTTATGTCCAGGTTGTTCTGAAGTGGTGCAAACCCCTCCCCAGTGGTGCTGTGTGCCCCCAATTGCAGGGTTCTTATCTCCACGTGGCTTCAGGGCACCCATAGTATCACCCACTTCGTGTTCAGCACCCAGTCTTGAGTAAGTGAGCTGTTTGCATCTTGGCTGCTCCCTTCTTGACCCGGCTTTGTGTTCCATCCAGCCTTGAAGCCAGAGGGACGGGCTGTGGCAGATCTGTCAGTTTTTGCCAGCTGATTAGCTCATGTCAGAGAAAATGATGTGAGTTCAGCTGCTGGCAGAAGGGAAGGAGCGTGGCTGCCTTTGTTCCCTTCTGCTGAGGGAGCTTGTGGAAGGAGTGGGATTTCAGTTGTGATGAAAGCAGCCTGTGAGATGCTAAAAAGCAGTTTAGTTTCTACTGGTTCTGTCTATTCTGTGCTGCAGGCTGAGACAGGAGCCCTGTGAGCCTGTGTTGTCAGTAAGCTGTTGTTGCTTTGGGGAGGCAGATGAGGCTTTTGAGCAACAGACTGACCCTTCCTGGTCTAGAGCTGCGTATTCAAAATTGCATCCTCATGAGTGCCTGGCAGCCATCCAAAGAAGCTCTTTGTTTAGGAGTGCCCGTGGGTAGAAGCCTGGATGGCTCATGAGCCAGGGAAGGGACACTGTAAATGGGCTCCTGGCTTCTTGTGATGCTTCTGGTGGCCCTGAATGGGCTGTGGGAGAATCGCTGTGCCCAAAATCAAAGCACAGCGTGGACTGCTGAACATCCACAAGGCAGGGGCCTTGAGGATTGCCCCGAGCTTGGGAAAAGAAAGAGTTGGCAGCGAAGTTGCTGGACTGGTGAGGAGGAGTCTCAGTAAAGATGTCAGGACAACATGAGGAGGAAAGCACCTGACAGCAACAGGCCTGTCAGGAGCATCTTAGCAAGGACTTAAAATAGATACAGAGAGAAGATCCATTGTGGATGTGAAGCCAAGTG
Source organism: Scytalopus superciliaris (assembly GCA_013400415.1). Taxonomy (NCBI): domain Eukaryota; kingdom Metazoa; phylum Chordata; class Aves; order Passeriformes; family Rhinocryptidae; genus Scytalopus; species Scytalopus superciliaris. The sequence goes on along the minus strand of VXBX01006282.1, from coordinate 132,389 downwards.
GGATAAAATGAGATAAGGTTTTACTGGCAGAAGCATTTAGGACTCGTGTCTCTGGTGCAGCAGTGGAGTTGTCAAGTACAAGAGGTGCAGCTTGGCCAGCTGGGCTGAGGCAAAGCATTTGATAGTGCCTTGCAAGAAATTTTTCCCCAGGCTTGGCAAATTGGGCAGATGAGTTTTTTAAACTAGAAAGCAGGCTGTGTTGAAGGGGTGTCGTGGATGGAGGGAGCTGCTCATGGTCTGTAGTGTCTGCTCTTGGCTCCAGCCTGGGGCTTGGTCGTGTTGGAAGGTTAAAATACCCAACTGTTTCTGGCTGATTAAGGTGGGTGGGGTGTTATTCGGGAGATGAAGTCAGGAAGGAGTCAGATGATCACTTTGGCGTAAGCAGTTGCCTCCTGCCAGGTGGGAGCAGTAGACAAAGCCAGAAAGAGCTGGGAGGGTGGGTGTCATCTCTTATTGCAGTTCAGCTGATTGGCAAGGACTTGTAATATGGCAATAAAGCAATTGCTCTTGATCCAGTGCCCTTATCTTTAAGAGAACTCCATTGACTGACGCAATAAAAACCAGATAAGATTAGCTGATTAGAGGTGCAAAGGGCCGGGGAACAAAAGCTTTCTCTGCAGGAAAGAGGGAACTGGCTGGAGTGGTTGATGCAAGGACATGTGAATTATGGAGAAGCTGTGGTGATGCAGAGGACAGGGGGGAGAATCTTTAGGTATTGTCACTATAGATAATGTCATCTCTGGCTGCATTTGCTGGGGATCTGAGCTGGAACAAATGTGGTGGGGAGCCTTTGCTTTCCTGTAGCTACTTCACCAAAGCCTGGCTTGGGGAATTAAAAACCTTTGGCTTGTTTTGTCCTGGAAATAAGAAAAACTAGAGAGGGTGTTTTCTGTCTGATAAACATCAGGGTGAGGAAGTTGTTGGAATTAAAGGACAAGGCTGAAACAGGACCAAAGCCAGAAATGATCTAGAGCTGCCTTGGCAGGACCCTTGATCTTGCCTGTTCTCTTCCATCACATCGTTGGTTGATTTCCTTTTTTTACCTCCCGTGGCTCTTGGCCAGAAATACTGAAGGTTTCAAGTACATTATGGCCTGTTAAACACGGCATATGATGCAGGAATAAAAAGCTGAAGTAAGGAGGAAAGTTTTCTGCTCTTATACATGATGAAGTGTAGGTCTTTTTGTGCCTTTTTCTTCCCCTGTGGCCCTCTGTTACTTTATTTAGAAAAGCTTTCTGTTGCCTTTTGATTAATCCCAGTTGTGTGTTGGGGAAACTGGTTCTAGGTACAGAATAATCACTGCTGGCAGAGTTAGCAAGAGGGGCCAGATTGGTGGGGAGAAGAGGGCTGAGTTCCTGTGGAATTCTGCCAGTGTGATAGAAAAGGGGGGGAAAATGAGCTTGGGTGACTGAGCAACCAGCTGCGGCTCTGAGTAGTTTTTTCCAAGACTCTGCTTGAAAGTAAAGGTTTCTCCCAGCTCTCCAAGGCTTTTACTTCGTTTATTAATCACAAATCAAACCCTTCAATGCTGTGGTTAAAATGTTGAGCTGCTTTACATTCACAAATGTGATGCCAGTGCTTTTTTTTTTAATTTTATGCTGGTGTTTAAAAGTGCCTTTGGGGTTTTTCTTAATTTGTTTTTCCTATGCCACGGTGAAGAGTCTAAACTTATAAATAATAAACATTTTTAGTGCTTGTTCTTAATCTGGGGACATCATCAGCTCATATGTCCAGTTTTCCTGATGGTGCCAAGGCTGTCTGTGAAAGAAATAGTGCTGGAAGGGTCAAGGGTTGTGTTGCTGGAGGTGGCTTGTCCCGTGGCAAATCCTTCATGGGGGGAGGACACAGCACATCTAACACTGGCTCAACCTCCTTTCCAGGTGATGGAATACGAGAACAGGATCAGAGCCTACTCCACACCAGACAAAATCTTCAGGTACTTTGCCACTTTGAAAGTCATCAACGAGCACGGGGAGTCGGAGGTGTTCATGACCCCGCAGGACTTCGTGAGGTCCATCACACCCAACGAGAAGCAGCCAGAGAGTGAGTGATGAGCGCGTGCTGATCTGGGCAACTGAGGCCCTCTGGCCTCTGCTTGCCTCATCTTTAAGCTTCCTGGTTTTGAACCTGACGTTGCCAAGGCTAGGGAGCACTTCCTGAAGTTCTGTTTCCCATCTCCAAGCCCAAAGTTAGCCTGATCCCTTCCGTGTTGCCTGGGGTGCTGTTGCAGTGTAGTAGGCCTGGTTGGGGAGAACCCTTGAAGAGCAGCTGGGATTCCTTTCCCCCCCATATTTCCTAGGGAAAAATTACTTTGAACAGAAAGATTTCAAGAACTGTTCCTAAACCTGCAAAAGGAGGTTGCTTTGGCAAGAAAAACCTTGGCAATAAAGGTTGGGCTCGATGATCCTAAAGGTCCTTTCCAGCCCCATGTGATGCTGCTGGCCAGGGTGGGGCTCGTTTCTGCTGTCTTCAAATTCCCTGTGCATTGCAGGGGAACAAATCAGCTGTGGGACCTCTGGGGGTTTGGCAGGCAACAAGTGGCACAGCAGACACTCTTTTCATGTCTGGGAAACTGTGTCCTGAATATTTGGTGTTGGTGGGGTGGCCAGGAGGCTTTTTGTCTGTGTTCTGTTTTGGAGGAGGTTCATTTGTCTTGGTCTGCCACATCGTATCTCATAGAATGAAACAGCCTTTTGTCAAATTAAGACTCCTCTCTTCAGGCATCCATGAAGAACTTCAGCCCCCAAATGTTAACTTTTTGAGTGTGTGGTTTATGTACAAACTGTGACTGTTTTGAAAGCTTACATGACAGCTGCTAAATAAATACCATGTACACCGGTGCTTAGAAAATAACAATGTGAGGTGTATGCAGGAGGGGAGAAAAAAATAATCCTGATATTAGTGCTAAAAGCACGTGGGTGAATTGATATTTTAGGTTTTCACCAAGTCTTGGAAACTGCTGTAGTTTCCATGTGAATTAATGGTGTAGGTTATAATCTTGTCTGTCGAAAGCTCCTTGAAGTGGTACTTGGAAAAGCAGTAGCACCTGTCAGGAAGCTTAAAAATAGAAAACATCCTGTGTTTCATTTCACATCTGATTCTTTTCTGCTCCTTCCATGTGTGGACTTGGTGCATTTTAAGGTGTGTACAGAAAATAAGTGGAAGAGCTATCAGCAAACACACCTACTTTGGAGACAAGGGAAGGTGACTAACGGGAAATAATCTCAGTCTTATCCACTCACTTCCCATTGTTATCCTGGCTGTTTGGGTGGCACCACAAAGCCTGGCACTGCCTTTAAGTGCCTGAACATGCTCCCAGCCAGTGACACAGGGCAGCTTGTCAGGGAGGGAAGAGGCCTTAGTGATCCTTAGGGACTCTTGGCAAGTGGAATGGGCTGGAAATTGAGCTTTGGCTGCCCATCAGCTGGCAGAGCCAGGAGGGTGGGCATCTCGGGTCTTCCTGGGTGGGAAATCTGCCTTCAGGAGTGAGGTGGTTGTTCCTGTACATCATGACCATCACAGCAAATGGGCTGTTTTTTAATACATAATGAACAGTAGAAGAGTAAAACACTTATTGCTACAGTAAAGGCAAACCAGCCATAACCTTGTTCCCAAACGTTTTTAAAGCTGGTAGTAAAAAATAAAAGGGAGATAGGTGTGATTTGTTTTAAAACCAGAAATGGAAAACAAAGAGTGCTACCTGCTGGCCAGACGAGTTCTGTACTTTATGCCCATTCGGTGCTTTTGACTCATAGGGTAATCTAGGTTATAGATTAGTTGGGAAATGCTTGGGCTGCTTTCCCCCTGAGTCACGACTTGGGTGTGCCCTCCACTGGGGCTGCAATATCCCCAAAGCAGGGCAGGGGATGCTCCGTGTGCTCGGGCTGCCGGTTGGAATTTCAGTTAGAGGCATCTCGTTAGTGCATCTGCTGTTTTATGGAGAGGAAATACTGTGGGTTATAAGTGATCTGGAGTCATGAGGGAGCCGAGTCCCTCTTTTATTTATTTTTAAACTGCTCATCTACTGCGTGCCTGATTCATTTTTATGGATTACGTTGGGGCAAAGTTTGATTTATTGTCTCTAAAGTGTCAGCTTAATTCGAGCCTGTGTTCTGCTGGCTTGGGGAAAATGAATGCCAGTTCCTTAGCTCCTGGAGATTGCTTGCTCTGGTTCGCTCCAACTTCCTGCCATAGCTTTCCCAAGCAGGCAAGCTGTGCTTAAGGAATGACATGCTCTTGCTGAGTTTGGAACAGTCTGTCAGGATAAAGCAAAGAATGGCATTAAACTTGAAAGCTGCTTTAAACAAATAATTTCTCCGTGTGCTGTCTGCAAAGTCCAGGCACCAACAGAAGCGTGGGTGGTGATTTCTGCTCCCTGCAGTCCTGTATTACTTTTTAATTCCCATTCTCATACCTGAGAGATAACTTTGCTCCAAGGCTGGATGAGCAGGGATGTCTGCTTTTGTACCTGGTGCTTCCTTGGAACCCCAGTGCCAAATCAGCTGAAAATACTCTGTCTCTGGTGGGAAGGATAACGGTTCCCTCCATTTCCCCAAGTTTACCTGGGTCCATTCTGCATTGCTGTTTTCCTGGGCAAACTGAGTATTTTGGAGCATTCTGGACTAAGAAGGAGCTGTGTCATGCCCAGCCAGTACCAGATTCCTTATGGTCTTTGCAATAAGGATTGAAAGAAGTGATAAATAAGCCACATCTCACCCCAGCACACTCTAACAAAGGCAGGTTATACCCAAACCAGTCATGCCCTTCCATCCCAATGTTAACCTCACTGGTTATCCCAAACTCCTGCTGCATAAGAGGTGCCTTTCAGGATTCACAACCAGCAGCTCAAATATTTGAACCTGTGGTTGTGTTTTTGGGGTTTTTTTTCTGACTGCCAGAGACCCCAAGCATGCAGTTGAAGCTGGGCCAGGAGCAGCAGCTGTGCCCCTGCAGCCTCTGTGCTCGGGAGGGTGTCAGAGGAGAGGAGCCGTGAAGGACAGAGCCCGTGTCTGGTGGCCTGGCCAGACTGCACAGCTCAGTTCTCTGGCTTGGGAGGGCTTGTTTGCCATGTCTGGACACAAGCTGGCTTCTGGCTTGGTGCAGTGCTTGAGTGATTGTGTGTTATTTTGAGTTAAGTTTGTAAAATATAGGTCTGATCTTCTGTAGAACCAGCAGCCATGAGCTGTGACAGGCACTCACCTGGGGAGGGGGGGACTCCCTGGGCTTGGCCAGATCCCTGAAGTTACACTGGAATATTTAAGGTCTAGAAGGAATCTAGAGGTGCTGGACTTACCTTCTGGCTTGTTGGTGGGTCTTTTGTGTTCTACCCCAAGTGCATCTGCCTTCAAGGAAGGGATGAGGGGTAACTCAGAGGAGGGTTGGGTTTTTTCTGTGAAAACACAATTCCTAGGCAAGAGTCATCTCTGAGCCTGTAATGAGACCCAAGGAGGAGCAAGCAGGAGGTGCACTTCTCTGTGTGCTAAAAGCCAAGGAATCAGGGCTTCCAGAATAGCTGGCAGGTTGGTGTGGCTGATCAGGGTTGCTGGGAATGCTCATCTCATCCTGCAGGGAGGCTGATTTGCCTGTTGGAGGAGGGGGAGACAGAGGAGAGCCAAGTCCCTCATTCCTTTGTTCCTTGAACAAAGCAGTCCTGGACTGAAACACAAACCTGAGGCTGCTGTCCCCTGAGAAATCTCTGGCAGCTCATTGCTTGCAGATTACATTTCAAATTCAGAGGGGGAATACTCACACCAAAATCAGAAGCTGGGTTACAGCTCTGGAGGGGACAACTTGCTCCAGCATTTTCTTGTGCCATAACATGGCATATCACAAGCACAGTTAACAGGCTCTTCAGTCTTCATAATTAGCCCTTTTATTCATCTGCTGGCAAGAAAGAGTCCATGTTATATCTTAAGCAGTGGGAAAGAAGCAGATCATGAGTGAATGTTACCCAAATAGTGTGAAAACCCTGACAAGGATATCAAGACTGGAAGCAATTGAAAAGGTTTTTCCATCAGTGGAAAGCTGCTGGCATCCCAGAGGAAATCATGATGGTTTCTAATTGATCTCAACTGTGTTCTTGGCATAATATAATCATTCTTCTCCTGGAAGCTCATTTTTTAAAGTGTTTTTTTAGAACTGCAGCCTATAACCTGCTGCCCATGGATTTTTTATTTTGTAAGGTAACATGAAGAGCTTAGTAATTGTCTAGCTATTTATCAAGTGTGGTAATTAGCTGGCTTTGAGTGAATTCGTGGAAAGTATGTTCTTGTTAATCAATAGAAATATAATAAGCATTTGATTTCAGATTTGGTTAGAGCTGAACAAGAGTAAGGACAAGTTATTCTGTGTTTCTTCCTTTACATAATTCATTCCTTCTCCATTAAAACATCCTCCCTAGCCCAAAATGAGAGAAGTAGACACAGAGAATGTGGTTCTGCTGTTGAACACCCTGTTTTCCCCTTTGTGGCAGGCAGTGAGTGGAAGTCATTTTGCTTTATTTTGAAACATTTTTACGTTTAGAATGCTGTGAAAGCACTAAAACATGAATTCAAGTGGCAGCCTCTATCCCTGGCATTGGTGAGTGGTGCCAGTCTAGTCTGAAATGACACTTCTGGTGATGCTACATGCTTAGCTCCTCCTTGGCAGGGCTGCTGTTCCTTTTGGGGCCCTGATAGTAATTTAGGCGGTGTCAGAATTTATAGGAGTAATAAAGATTATGAGGAAGCTGATCTGGAAATCACTGTGGCTGAAAGTGAGGGGCTGGTGCAGAGCCCTTGGCTCTGGAGGGAGTAGGAATGTGAAGGGGAAGGTGAAACCTTGTGGAGGGTCTCAGGTAAATAAAAAGCATTTCCTGGGGCAGGTCATGGTAAAAACTCTGAGTTTCTTTAGGCAGAAACAAGCACTGAAGCCCAGGTGCTCTGGGTGGTCACTGTGCAGAGTGGAGCAGCCGTGGCACGTGTCCCAGGGAGGCTTCTGGAAGCAGCCAGGCATCCTCCTGAAACCATTTCTGGGTGTCTCTTGGAGGAAATCCTTTCATCCACTTCTGGCAGAATGGTGTTTCAGCGCCTGCTTTCCAGTGAAAGGCTGAAAAACCTCTTTTGTCCTTGTTAAACGTGCCTATTAGCTTGTGTTCCCGCAGCTCCTCAGCAATAGCCCGGCCAGGGGCTATTTGTCTAATGAGTGTGTCGCTTACAAACTATCCTGAGGTGCCTCTGATGTGGGATGTTGCCTTTTGAGTAACAGCGATGTAATAGCTCACATTCTTCCCTTTCCCTGTTAGATGTGCTTGTCCTCATTCGTGCAGTGTTTCCATTGGCTCTCCAGCCTACACAAACCCTGAATTCCCATTGTACCATCACGAAGGGAAAGCCCCTTGCATCTTTTATGTAATGTAAAGAAAGGACACAGGCATCAGGCAACAGACCCTCTTTGCTGGTTTCTTTTTGTCAGCTTTAAAGGCTTTAACACAGTTAAGTCCGTAAAAAGAAAACAAACTGTGTTGGCAGAAGGAAAATGTATAGAGTAAAACTGTATGCCTGGGACGTAAATGCCCCTTTTTTCAGCTTTTGAGTTGGCTGATTGTCTCAGGAGCTGTGTAAAGGGAGTTTTAGAGAGGCATTTAAGTGTGCAGCTTAATGCAGCAGAGCAGAGGGGCTGTTGTTGTGCGTGGCTGGGAGAAAGGGTGGGCATAACACTGGTGGGAACCAGGGTGCTTGTGTGTGCCATGGAGTCCTGGAATCATTTAGGTTGGAAAAGGCCTCTAAGACTGAGTCCAACCATTACCCCAGCACTGCCAAGGCCAGCACTAAACTGTGTCCCCAGTGGTGCCACATTTACATGGCTTTTAAATTCCTCCATGTCTGATGACTCTGGGCAGCCTGTCATAGTGCTTGACAACCCTTTTGGTGAAGGAATTTTCCCTGATATCCAATCTAAACCTCCCCTGGTGCAATGGGAGGCCAATTCCCTCTTGTCCTGTCCCTGTTCCCTGAGAGCAGAGCCCAACCCCCCCCGGCTCCCCCTCCTGGCAGGGAGTTGCAGAGCCACAAGGTCCCCCCTGAGCCTCCTTTTCTCCAGGCTGAGCCCCCCCAGCTCCCTCAGCCCCTCCTGCTGCTCCAGCCCCTTCCCTGGACGTGATCCAGCCCCTCCATGTCCTTTTTGAACTGAGAGGCCAGCCCTGGAAGGGTCCCAGCAGTGCCAGCACAGGGGGACAATCCCTGCCCTGGGGCTCTCACACCCCATGGCTGGCACAGCCCAGGTGCCCTTGGCCTCCTTGCCCCCCTGGGCACCCCTGGGCTCGTGTCCAGCCACTGTCCCAGCACCCCCAGGGCCTTTCCCAGCTTTCCAGCCCCTCTGCCCCAGCCTGGAGCTGCAGGGGGCTGGTGGGAGCCAAGGGCAGACCCAGCACTGGGTCTTGTTGACCCTCAGGACATGGATCCAGCCTGTCCAAATCCCACTGCAGAGTCTTCTTGCCCTCCAGCAGATCCACACTCCCTCCCACCCAGCTTGGTGTTGGCTGCAGACTTGCTGAGGGTGCAGTCAATCCCCACATCCAGATCATCAGCATTAAACAGGACTGGCCCAATGCTGGGGAGCCCCACTAGTGCTGGGATTTAACCCCATTCCCCAACTCTGTCACCCAGGATGTGCTGCTGCAGTGACATGAAAGAAGGCAGCAGGAAAAGGGACAGGTTTTTGTACTGCATTTTCATAGAAAAGTCTCTGCCTCCCGTCCCAGACCACACATAAACCAACATTCCATGTTTGCTCCTCCTCAGCTGTGGTTGTGTTGGAGGAGCCTGACATGACAGAGGGAATAACACCCCCATTTCTGTGGTGCTGGGGCACTTTGGTCAGCAAATAACGAGGTGCTCAGACTCTTGAGGACAGACCTGGCCTGGGGTGCAGTCAAGGTCCCTCCCCTTTGCCCACGTCATGTTACACCTGTGGCAAACAAAAGTGTGTATTGTTAACCTTTTTCCTTAGTATAGGTGATGGTGTTCTGCCTTTTTGGGTGTAATTTGGCTGGTTTGGTAACTTTTCTCTAGGTATATACAGGCTTATTCTGTATATTGTTACAAGAGTGTGTAGTGACAGGACAAGGGGGAATGGGTTCAAACTGACAGAGCAGGTTTAGATGGGATATTGGGATCAGATCCTTCCCTGTGAGGGTGGGCAGGCCCTGGCACAGGTTGGGCAGAGAAGCTGTGGCTGCCCCAGCCCTGGGAGTGTCCAAGGGCAGGTTGGAAGGGGCTTGGAGCAACCTGGGCTGGTGGGAGGTGTCCCTGCCCATGGCAGGGGGTGGGATGGGCTGGGCTTTAATGTCCCTTCCAACCCAAACCAGTCTGTGATTCTATGATTATTTACTCTCTATTACATAAATATTTATTATAATAATTTAGAAGTATGTTGAGATACATAAAATAACACTTCACTCATCTTTCCTTGCAGTTCTTCTATACAAGGTTCCATTCATTTTGGCTCTGCTTTGAAGCCCCGTTTGCTTTCCCAGTAGTGGTGTCCAGTTGCAGGGGGTGCCATTAAGACATACTTTCACTTGCTATTTTTAAGCCCTGTCCTTTTTTCAGCTTTCCATGAGCACATGTGGAATGTCAGGCTGTCAGGGATCTGTCTTACAGCACTATTTCATGGCATGGGAAAAGGAGGTGTTCCTGAGAAATGACTTCATTGTGACACATGGGCAGAAGCTCAGCTCAAGTCACCATCCAGATGGATGGTCAGGGGTGAGCTCTGACCAGATAACTTGTCTGTAGCAAAATAATCACATTTATCACATGAATCCTACCTCTAAATGTGCCTGTGCTTACTGCATTTATACCCACAGCTTGGAGGAGGGCAAAATTCAGCAGATTAACGTCTGAAAACGTGCAGGAATATGCAATTTTCACTGTTACCAGGCACATGAAACAGTGAGAAGGTGCTTTGTGGCTGGAATTTTCACAAGTGCAAAGAGCCCTCTGACAATTGTCTTGACCTTTGAAAGTGGTGATAGAGGAGTTGTAGCTGCCTCGGGTCACAGAGAGTGAGGGGGGTCACCCTGCTGGGATGAATTAATTCCATTTTCTGCAGCATAACATGAAACTTTGCAGCAGACAGGCAGGGTTTCATTATCCCCTTCCAAAAGCAGGTGACGCAGCAGGCAGGGGGAAAGGTTTTATTTTGCCTTTTCCATCTTTTTTCTAATTTAAATTGAAATGAGGATGTGATAAGTACCATAAACAGTGGCAGAAAATGCATGGGACGTCGCTCTGTGGAGGGGTTTTATTCTGCCTAGCACCAAAACCCAGCCTGTGCTCTCCTGAGATTGTGCAGTTTAGTGTCTGATCTTCTCAAACACAAAACATGAGAAATGCTGATTTTTATGCTTTTCTTTTTTTAAGTATCTTTTTTTTTTCTGCCTTTCAGACCTGGGCCTGGATCAGTTCGTAGTGAAACGCTACGATGGGAAGGTGAGCACATTGAGCTATTAAGTTTGTTATTCAGTGGCTTTTTTATCCTGGAATCCTTTGTTATTACCTGTATGAAGGGTGTGAGTTAAATGAAGTTAAATGGAGCCTTCTCCTCTGAGCTTTGTGTTGTTAAGTACAATGCAGTGTTTTTGCTGTAATGGCAGATTGTTTTTATAAAGGGTTCTTATTTTAACATTTACAGAGGAAATATGACCTCTTCTTGTGTTCTGTGGGCCAGGAGATCATAGGCTGTAATCACATTTCCTTGCTGCTTCTTTCTGAACTGTGTGAGAGCCCCACAAGCTACACATTTTAAGAGAAACTCACTTAACCTTTCCCTTCCAGACTCACCTCCAGATTCCTAAAGGAAGGAGACCCTCTTGTGTTTTTATCTGCATCCCAGTCATGTTTCCCCCCTCCCTTTTGAGCCCCAGGTCCTTCCTGCAGCAGAGCAGGACTGCTCTGAGTGTTTGTGCTGTCGTGGTATGTGTTGGTAAAATGTTAAGCAAGTTCTGATCTAGTTTTGTGTCCCTGTGAAAGCAGAGCCTGCCCGTTATTGTGGATATCAATTATCCTAACTATCCACCGTGTTGTGGTAAAGGCCACTCTGGCCCTGGGACTGGCAGCTCAGACTGACTCCTTGGTGCAGGTAACTGCAGTCAGTTAATTTTCCATCACATAGCGGGCCTCCAGCTTTTTGCAGTATTCTCATTTCATCTGCATCCTCTGAAAATCTTGTGCTTTTCCAAAGGGATGTCAGCACCTGATCCCCTCATTGCTGCAGGGTGCAGTGTCAGGCATTTCCAGAAAGCCTCAAAAAGGCGTTTAAAGCTTTGTGTTTACACAGTGTGGGCTGAGCATGTGAAATTCCCTGGTTTGTGTTTAGTAGGGACAGGTAAAAGATGGAATGTGATCAGATACCTGGGGTCCCTGTCATCAGTGGAGTACAAGTGTGCTGGTTTCCCAGGCAGCAGAGCAAGGCTTTGCTGGAAAACAGACAGCTGGGAGGTGTGTTTTGGCAGTTAGTTTTGATACAGAAAGCTCCAAAGCGTGTCGTGAACACTTGTTTTCTTTTCCCTCTGTCACAAACACAATGTCTGCTTTCTGTGATTAAAAATTCACCAAGCCAACAACAAAAAAAAAAAAGGACGTGCCTTCTTTGCAAAATATCCCGTGTTCCTCCCTCTGATTTATGACAGTCTGTTTTGCGTGTGCTCACTTTCATCATTTCATCCTGTCAAGCTCTCACCCTCATCCCTTAGGCTTTACATAAATAGAGTTTGTTTGTAGGGAAGAAGTGCTGAATCCCACCTTATTTTTGCTAATTGCTCCTGTATTGCTGAGGCCTCCACAGGCGATTCCCAGCACTCTGGATGAAAGATCCGAAGGCAGTCCCTTTGAACTCAACCTTCTGTTCCTTTGCCCCTCAGCACCAGGGCCTGTGGCAGACTGAAACAGCTTTTTATGTAACTTACAGGTGTCACTGCTGCTCTTGGATGTCTCTGTGCTGGGGTTTGGAAAGTCTGAAAGTGAGGCAGAAGATTAGGGGACTGCAGTGTGCTTTCCATTATTATTATTATCTTCTCCTGGGACCTATTTTTTCCACAGTCTAACCACACCCTAGAAGCAGTGTGCTCTGAAAATGGAGAAATAGAGGTTCTTGTTTGCTTGGCTGTGCTTAAAGACACCTTGGGGTTGGCTAAGTCTGGCCATTGGGTCAGTGGTAATGTCCAGGTGAGAGGGTAATTTGGGGAGAGTATAAAAGGAGTTGGCCTTGACTCTCCCTTGGTAATGGAAGAAGTTGCCAGTAGGCTGATCTGTCTGACAGCACCTTGTTCTCATTTTGTTGCTTGCTTTGGGTTTCAGTTTAAAAAACAAGCCTGCATTTCCTTTCCTCAGCCAAGCCCAGCTGAGGTGCTGCAGAGCTGACCCCACTCACTGGCGTTTCACTTGCATAGTGGCACCCGAGGGATAAAAAACCCTTTTGGCATCTCTCCCTCCATTCCTGTTTCCTCTTGGGTTATCAAAGCAGCCTCTGCCTGGAGGGGATTTGCCTTTGTGGGGGAGAGCTGAGCTCAGGCAGATGAGTAAAAGGGCCATCCTTGTTCCCCTAAGCATCCTTATGGCTGTCTCTACGGAGGTAATGGGAATTGTGGCACTCAAAAATAGGCCTGTGCACTGCAAACTTCCTCTCCTCTTTTAAGGAGAAAGGAGTTTGTGAGGCTGTGCTGCTGAAAAGTCCTCCCAAGGTCTGCAGGCAAGGGCCTGGCTGTAGGGTAGGGAAGGGGGTTGATTTTAGTTCCAAGCAACGATGTATACTCAGGGTTTGCCTGCAAGGGATAATTTAGGAGGAGATTCAGTTAAAGGACTCGAGCCAGCTGTGCAGTCAGTTGCATTTTAATTACCTGCTAGAGGACAGTGTTTAAAGCATCTGTGTGAGCCTCGAGCATGTGTGTTTGAGATGACACGTGGTTGGTGAGCTGGTGTATGAGCTGCTGCTTCACAGAACCCCTTACACCTGCATAAAACTACCCTCAAAGCAACTAATTGGCCAGCATGGGGTGATCAGGCCTAGTCTTGCCAATGGATTTTGGGGAGGGATGTGCCTCTGTGTTGTGGTTGTGTGAGGTTTCTGAGCCAGCTGACTGAGTGCAATGGTGAGAAGACAATACCTGGTTTTTTTTCCCCCCTTCTTCCTAATGATAATTTATAGAGTTGCTGGAGAGGGAGGGAGATGTTACTGCCTTATTAGTGGCAGCAGTGCTCCTGTAATTTGAACCTAACTGCTTTTCCTTCAGTCATGCAAGACCAAAAACCCTGGAGACTCTAATCCAGCAAAACCCTTCGGTCAGGTCTGTGTGCCAACAGGAACTCCTGCTTTTCTTTGACCTGCTGCTGGGCTGAGAGTGTGGGGAGACAACTCGTGGCTGCATTTTCCTCTCAGTGTGGCGGTTTCTCCCCTAGGGAAGCAACCTCTGCAAAGTAGAGGGAATGAGGCATTGATTGCTATTCAATCAGAGTAGGAAAAGAATCCTATTAATCAGCCTGCAAAGGTTTCCTGTGGAGCCTGAGCAAGAGGCTGGTGTGAGAACAGACACAGTCTCAGGGTGCTGTGGTGTGAAGGTGCCCAGGCCACTGCTCGGTTTCCACTGGGTCTCTTTCCTCCCCTTGCATTTTGGCAGCATGAAAGCAAACACTTTCTAATCCATCTGTAGGAGAAATAGCTCATGTTTTAGTGATGAATAAGCTCTCACTAAGTAGTATTTCTTAGCACATAGAACCTGGCATTAAGCTTCATTGATGTTACATAAGTTGTAATGCAGACTTTGTTGAAAATTTCCTTTTTTCGTGCCCTCCCTGTTTATTGATGGCTTTACTATTTTTTTTAGGCTTGTGCATTAATGATTGACGAGCTTAATCTCTCAAAGACATAAAGAAATAATGCTGTCAAATGTTTTTCCTCTAAATTGTGAGCTGCATATCAGAGCAAAGTCACACCCTGTCACCACCCTGGTGAGTTCCCAGGTGTCCCAGCAGTGCATCCTGGTGGAAAGGTGAAGGTGAGATGTGGTGCTTTTCAGAGACCTCTAGCCTGTTTGGGAAATAAAACCTCCACCCTGGATGGCTTATTAATTTAATTAGGATACACTTGACTTGCTCTTCTTTTTTTTCCCCCCTCCTGTGGGGAAAATTCCTTGCTACTGCTCGATAAGAGCAAAAGCCTCCGAGCTACCAGCACCAGCTCCCCCTCCTGCAGTAAGTAATTAGAGAGGCTTTCAGTGCCCTCTAATTAAATTTATGGCTTAAATATTTCCTGCCAGCGTTTATATTTACATCTTTAGGTGTTTGGGGATGCCACAGAGCAATAGCAAGGTGAAGGACGAGGCAAATACTTCAGGTGGTTTCTCTGAGGGCCGGTAAAACACCTGGAATTCTCTTGCACTGTATAATGCAGGGTCATGTCATGGGCCAGCACAATGAGTAGCTTCAACTGCCCTGACCTGAAGGTGTGTCCATTAAAGGACAGTTGCTGGGAGGCAGCTCAGGAGGCACATTTCTTTCCAGGTGATTTAAAGGGCACCTTAGGAGCCTAAAAAGATGTGCTTGGGGAGGATCCCTGTGGAGAGGACTGGAGGTAGAAAGGCCATCCTTTTCTGGTGGGTTGAGGGATTCACAATTCACTGAACAGCAGCATAAAGTGCAGGTGCACTTGGTTTGCTGAGCTCCTCAGCTGTATGTTCTCTAACTTAAATGCAGTGAAAGCAGATGGGGAGTCCCCTAAATCCAGTTGTGTGAGGTCTTGCCAGTGTGTGTTGTGACAGAGTTTGAAATCAGTGTGTCCCCACTTGGAGCTGTTGAGTCTGGGTTGTGGCTTGCTTGGAGTTGAAACTTTCAGCTGTCCTGGTCCATAAAATGTCCCTGTCCAATTTCATATTTGCTGCCTTGAAATTCCTTCACCTTCTGATCCCTGCACAGGTAGTATTTGCATAGTAAGCAGGAGGCCTCTTCCTACATGGATAACAACCTTATCCTCCTCTGTATGAGTGTTCCTCTGCCCTCCCCAAACGTGTCTTAAGGAGCTGCAAATTCTTCTCTTGGCTTGTTTTTAATAACCCCAAATTTCACCCAAGGAAATGCTTAATTGCTTCCAACACAGGTACAAACATCCCCTGTGGGCACCTGGGTTGCTTTAGGTACAGAACACACTTCATCCTTTCCTATTCCTCTCCCAAATGTTTGTGGTGTATTTTTGGCTTTGACAAAGCTCTACTTGCTGTTGCCTTTCTGTGCCCCTAATTCAGTTGCTTTGTTTCCACAGGGGTCCTACTAAAATGCTCTGGTTGCTCTTTGTCCCCTTTTATTCTGGTTTTTAGGTACCCAGCTCCTTCCAGCTGCTAATATCTCTGACACTCGTGTCTTTGTTCTAATTCTGGTCTGTGGTTTTTCCTGGTGTAACCAAGCATTCCCTCATTTTCTTCCCTTTTCTAACCCTCTCCCCTTCCACCAGGATTTCTGGCAGGTACAAAGCAGACACAGCATGTGCTTTGACAAGTTTGTGCTTCAGACCTCATAATATGCACTTTTCACGTAAAAGGGACAGTGTATGCTCAGCTCCTCTCCCTGCTCCTTTCATAAGTAATCCTGAATCCTCTCCTTGATCCTCAGCCTGCAGGATTTAGTGCAGAACACCCGAATTTGGCTTGAGGAGAGTACAGTCCTCAGGGTATCAGTTAATGCAAGGCTCTGCTAAGGGGAATATCTTTGAGCAAAGCTCAAATGTGTCTCCCTGCCCTCCTGTTTTCACAGGAGGTTTTGGAGGCTTCTGACTTATTTGGCAGCTTGATGAGACTGTGATAGAGCTGGCTCTGCTGGAAAATGGCATTTTCCCCTGGAGGCCACAAAGTTAGTTTGGTTCTGTGAGAAGGAACAGGCCAAATGCTTTGGGGAAGCATCCTCTGTTTGCAGGTGTGTAAATTTGGGGAAGGTTACATTTTCAAGTCATAGAATTATGTAGGGTGAACTATATCAAAGAATATTTTAGGGAGGAGATAATTAGGTATTCTAGTTCATGAGATAGCTTGTAGGAATAGGAACTAGACAGCAGAGGGGAGTTCATTCAATATTAGTATGTAAAGAGGAAAATAGACCCTAAACACTTTGTCCTTTGTGACTTTAATGAAATCCACAGGGGCAGCTGGGGAAAAATAAACAACTTGGTGTTATGCCCTCAGTGAGTGTATTCAGTCTTTTAATCAAAAAGTGGCTTCTGGGATTATTTTTGGCACTAGTTTTTTTGATGGCTTTGCTGGTGTGAATTAGTGCCTGATACTTGGGGGACACCAAGCTGAGCTCTGAGAACTCTGTCCTTGGTAACACGGAGGTAGGGGAGAGAAGGGGGATGGATGGAGCAGGGTGGGAGGGAATGTTTGAGGACATACTTGACCTCAGGGGCTACAGAAGGGCTGGGAAGGGGAGAAGCAGGTGAAGAAAGGAGGAGCTGGAGAGGGAAAGAGAATGGCAGGACTTTGAGTTGTGCCTTAATTTGGTTCCTCAAGCTGTTTGCAGCAGCGATGACAATCTCCAAACACACCGTTACATGTGGTTTTTCCCCCAAACCCTTTCTCATTCCATGGGTTATTAGCCCCAAGTAATGGCCCCAGCCTCGCCAACAGAGCCAGTGCTTCATCCTGCCTTTTCATGCAGAATTGTTGTGTCCTTTCACCCTGGGGTTTCTGTCTGGGAGGAGCAGCAGTGTGCATTATCAGCATGATGAGTTCATCTTGGTAATGTGGGCTGAGAGGCAGGAGAGCAATATCCCAATTCCCATCCAGAGGCCTAAACAGCCATTTAAATTCCAAGGTGGCTAAAGTCAACTCATTTTAGAATGCTGTGGGCCATCAAGGACCTAATTCAAATCCTCCCCATCAAATTTCCATGCAAAATGCTGCTGTGGTCCTACAGACTGTGATTTCATTACCCTGAGGAGAGCACAAGTGTACACTGTCCCTTTTCCAAGGCATTTCCTATTTGCTTTTCCAGCAGGGGTTTCTCCCTTGCATGAGTGGCTCTGCTGCCTGTCCAGGGTCGGGCAAGTCTGTGTGGTTTATTTTCTTGGTCGTCCAGAATGCTGGCCTTGCATTCCAGGTGCCATTTGTTTGAGAGGTGATGAACATTCCCAGCCTTGCTGGAAGGGAGGGGGGATGCACATTTCTCTTTCCAGTCTCAGGAGCCCACCTGCAGTAATAATTGCTGCCTAAGTTCTGGCTCTCCAAATGCAAATTTGGAGGGAGACAAGATGCAGGTCAAACCTCATCCGTGTCCAGCTCTGCGTTATTTTGTCCCTGTGTATATATAAAAATAAAATAACCCCCCAAAATCCGAAGTTTTAAAGAACTCTTGATTAAAATAGACTCTCTAGATGTCATAAGCTGCAGTATTATCTGCCAGCATTTCCCTGTGTCAGCACTCAGCCACCACAGTTTGCCATGAAGGAGCTGTTTGTGTTTCCCTGTAATTTGCTTCACTCTAAATTGCCTGGAGCCTCTAGGATTAATGCTCTGAGCTTTCCCATGGCAAAAAGGGGGTTTATGAGTTTCACAAAGTCCTTGTGCTGTTTCCATCACAGCCTCAAGCACTCTTTTCTTATTAATGATATAAAAAAATGCCAGGAGGTGCATCTAAAGTGACTTATTTCACATCCACGTTATAAAGATGGTTTTAAAGCCTCTTAAATGCCTCAATTTTCCCCCAAGTCCTTTTTTTGTCCATGTTTAATGGCATGGAGGGACCTCCTCTACCTCTTTTTCCCCCTTGGGCTGAGAGGCTGCATTTTTAAATCTGATTCTGAAACCCTTTTTGTTTCTTTATTCCAGTCTTCTTAACATGAGGCACCAGCACAAGTTGTCAGCAATCTCTAAATTCTCTTTATAATCATAATAAAAGGGAGCAGAATTAAAACTCTCCCTGTTTTCAGAGCCTGCAGGTTCTGCTGGACGAGGCAAACGGGACTTCTTTGAGACAAGTACATGAATGGATGTCTTTTCAATGTTCTGCATAACTGAAGGTGGTCAGTTGAGACTGAAAGAGGGTTGCTTTGCCTCCAGGTGACTTCACCCAACCCCCCTGGGTTTGTATTTGCTTACACAGCGTTGGTCACCTGGGATTATTTCTGCTCCAAAGGAATAAACTGAGTACGGTGACGTTTGTTGCTGTAAAAGTCGGTTTGTGCTTCGTCTGAAATCACTTGCTAACTTAGAAAACTGCTCTCTGGTTCTGGAGAACTACTCATGATCTTGCATGCACTTGGGTATTTATTTTGTTGTCCTTTTTGGAAGTAAGTCACTGACAAATGGTCACAGGAGGCTGGTAAATTCCTGAAGCTTTGGGTTCGTGGAAGTACAAAGGGGATGCTGAAACGTAAGGAATGAACCTGCCCAAGGTGTGCTTTCCCTCCAGATCAGAACCCAAACTCCCAGCTCTGAGAGACTTCCCAGGAATCTGTTCTTCCCAAAGCAGCAAAATTAAGTAGTTTCTGCAATGCCAGATGAAGTGGATTTGCCAGGATTTAGCAGATCAGGCTTTCCTAGCCCTTTGTTAGGAGAGGGAACACCAGCCCTGTGTGTCCATCTCTGCCTTTGCAAAAACACACCTTTTTATTTTAGATTTCCATAGTTAAATATTACCACTCAGCCCTGGGCAAACTGTTTTCAAATGCAAAATAAAGGCAGTATTTGGCAAGGACCAGAAGGATTCAGGGGGGTTTTCCCCCCCAAATCCTTTGTTGCCTGGGAGCTGTACTTGGCCCGAGGGAGGCTCCAGCCCTCCAGGTCAGTTTTGGGGTGGAATATGGGAGGTTTGTGATGTATCTTTGGGTGCTTTGCAGCCAGCCTTGAACACAAAACAACTCCAGGGAGTTGCCTGCATGCAATACACAACTTATTCCTCCAGCACATGGTTTGGGGGAGCTTGGTCACTGTATTGATCCATGTCCTGCTGCTGGGCTTGGAGCCTGAGTGGGAAAGGGCAAACCAGGCTTTATATTTTGGAATGACACTGAATTTTTGATTGTTTTGTACTTGTTGTCCATGTCTGGTATTGTAAGATAATCTGCCTGAAAGCCTGTCCAAGGTGTTGCTCCACTGAGAGTGGACTGGTGGCTTTTCACTGGAATTCCACGTGCTTGTGCCCAGAGCAATGGGATGTTGGAGTTTATTGTTCTTTTTTACGTGTTGGTTTGGATGTTTGCTCGCCTGTGTGCTTGTTAAATACGAATCTACTGCTTGATTTAAGAGTACCTCATAATTGCAAACTGTTTCCCATGGCTTGCTCACTGGTGAATGCTCAGTTTGGAACGTTTTTCTGGATGTGCTTAATGATCTTCACCAATTACTCTGGTTTTGGGAATGGATTTAACGTAGGAAAAAATGCTGAAGGGAAGAAACGGGACTGTTTTAACTGAGCACTTTGAGACCTGCCCTGTGCTCAGACACAGAAGGATGTGGGTGACTAATCTGTGAAGGTTTGGAAAGGGATTTTTCTTGAGGTGTTTTCATCCCATGCATTCCCTTTCTGGCTAAAAGGGACGATGCTGGGAGCAAAGTGGGATGTGCTAAAGGATCTCAAGGTCCATGGGCAGTGGTTTTAGGTGTTGGTGGCTTTGGGTCAGTCACCTTGAACTGGGAGGGGTCACAACAGCCCATGGGGGTTGGGATTTGTGCAGGGGGTGGATTGATTTACTTCATATGATATTATTTTTCCTGGAGGTTCTGTATAACTCTGTAGAATATCATGTTTTTTGGTGGGGAACAACCCCTGGGAAAGGATGCTTTCAGCTTTTCCCAGGGTGGGGTGGGCTTCCCAAAAAGTTCATGGGAAGCAATCAAACACAGCTTCTCAGTGAGCCAGAGGAAAATAAATGGGAGTGCTGGGAATTCTTTAAAACTGTCCCAGTGCAGGGAGCCTGAAAATCTTATTGATCAGGTCAGTTGTTGTTTTCTCTTATTAAGATCAATGGGAGAAATTCCCTTTTCCATGAGCTGCAGGCAGTCACAGCTTATGTTCCCCGGGTGTGTGACAGGGAGATAACTTGTTTAATATAAAGAAATAAAATGTTGTACTTTGTTTGCTCAAAGTAAGATGCAAATGGGTAAATGCCTGTCCCTCCCACCTGTGTTTATGTTTCAGAGAGCAACTAACTTAATATCCTGTTTTATTGTTAGTCTATGGATGTGCTTTTTCTCTTATGAGGAATATTTCAAGACTATGAATTTTAAGTGCAGAAAAGAAACCCATAAAAATTACTAAACCAGCCTCTGGAATTTTTTCATGGGAGATCCTTGGAGCAGGATGCTAACAGGTGGTTTTTGATAAATGCTGCTCCAGAGGGGCAGTCAGAGGGAGAGGCAATAAATCACAATTGCAGGAAACTGCTTTCTCCACAAACCCTCCCTCTGCTTTAAAGGAAGGCCAGATGTTGTTAATTTGTGCATCAGTGTCACTTTCATTTGGGCCCATCTCGATGGGAAGAGAAGCCAAGACATTTTTTGAGTAAATGGTACTTCAACCTGGTATAAAATGGCACAAAAAGCCCTTGCTTTGCATCAGATGAATGCCATTAGCATGTTGTCTGCTGTTAGTGACTCACCTCTTTTGAAATTCCTGACACTCTCCACATGGTAAAGGCAAAGTTACTGGGAAGAATTTTGTGATCAGTAGAACTGAGCTTATTTTTCCCTGGAAACTGGTTTTTTTGGGTTTTTTTTTTGTTTTTTTTTTTGTGATCTGTATGATTATTTTTGTCTCTTTTCTTGTGGTTCCCGAGCCAGATACGGGTTAAATTTTCATCTAAATTATTAGCTGAGCTCATCCCCACTCTGCAGTCACACACAATGGTGAGTTCTCTCAAAGAAAACCCCCCCAAATAAAACAAACCTGAGGTGGATGAGAGACATCAGCTGCAGACAGTGGGGCTGCCCCAGAGGGGCTACGAGCTTAACCCTTGCTGGGACATCTCCATGGGCTTCCAGCCACAGCAACCACCTGGTTGCTGCCAAACCTCCTTGCTCTTGGCAAGCCTAACCATTCAGACTTGATGTTATGTTTTGCCTGCTTGTTTTATTGTTGGTTTAACCAGTTTTCTTTCCTTTGTCTCGTATATGGTGGGATCTCCGCTAGACAGAGGTAACGGTGGGGGACAGTCGTGCAGCTGGACCCTCGTGTGGTGCTGTTTTGTCGGTGGTTCCTCCTAAACTCAGCCTTGCTTTCACCATGCCTGTGTGCTTGCATGGCCTGGTTTCTGTGGAATAACCTCCTCCAGCCCTACTCTCCTTGTTTTTGGTTGGATTCTCCTTCCTTTCTCTCTCTGTGTGTGTGTGTGTGTGTGTGTGCCTCCCCCTCCCGTGTTCTTGACGTGGGTCACCAGTGTGGATTCCCTAACAAGTCTGGTGGATCCTTTGCAGTCTTTGAAGGTCCTGCAGGTCAAAGAGGACCCGGGTTTTTTGGCTTAGGGGGATATTACGAGCTGCTAATTGCAAAAGAGCTTCAGCAAGGGAGATTTTCAGAGGTGTTTCAATCCCTGAGGCTGCACACACTCACCTGAGTTGTGTGTTGCTGATTACACCGCTCTGATAACTTAAAACATCCTTTATATTCATGTCAAGCAGTTCCTTCTTGGCTGCTGCTACAGCAGAGTCTAGCCAAAAAGCTGCCTGTGAAATATAATCATTCCCTTTTTGAATCCTATATTCAAAAAATCCAAATTTTCATGACATTAATCTCAAAGGTTCTGATAATTTTAAGCTAAATGGCCACAGTTTGATTTATCTGTATGTCACCCAGGCTAAACCAACTGAGGAATCCTGTGCAATTCCTTATCCTTGAGATGGGGAATAACTAATCCCTGCAGAGCTTTGCTGTTGGCTTTGAAGGCTGGAAAAGGTCCACTGGATAGGAATGGAGATAGCAGGGGTGTGTGTCCGTGGAGTGGCTTGTTGGTGGTAAGGACACAAAGGAAACCTTTCCTTTCTCCACTTAATTGATTGCTTTCCTCTCTCTTTTTGGGCTGGGTGAACAAGCAGAAGTTATCCCAGGAGCGGGAGAAGTTTGCTGACGAGGACAGCATCTTTTATGCCCTTGGAGAATGTGGACTCATTTCTTTCTCCGACTACATCTTCCTCACCACGGTCCTTTCCAGTAAGTACTGGGGGTCTTCCCCTGAAGTTATTGCTTTGCTAGGTTTTGAAGGGTCACAGGCAACGGGCCTGCTGTTGTTGTCTCCATGAATCTCCCCAAAAAGCCTCCTTGATTTGCCTGCAGCTCCAGTAGTTGCTGTTGCTTCTTCTGGTTTGAGCTGAGCTTCGGGTGCTTCAGCAAGATGAGCAGATCGACGACTTCTGGAGATTTATTTCTCTCTTTGAAATGTGACAGATTTTTCTCTGAGTCATTTGACCTGCTGCTCAGAAGTGTAAGTGGAGATGTGTTCTCGAGCTGTGTTCATTTGATAACCCTGTGTTTGGGTGGACGTTGCTCTCCAGCTCTTGGCTGGTCCCACGCCTGTCCAAACTCCCTTTTCCAGCTGTATTCCCACCTGGATGAGCTCAGGCCTGTGTGTGATACAACCCAGTGAGGACAGAAGCTAAGCTGCTTACATTTCACCAAGGATCAGTAGATACTTTCTGTCTTTTCACCCTGCTGTGTTTGACTTGCATTTGTGATATTTCTGTGATCTGCTAATCTGTTCCAGCCAAGTCTTCTGCACTCCAAGTGCTGGCACTTAAAAGTTTGCTTCGTTGGCAAGAAGCAGTGAAACTGAAGCCTTTGGTAGTGTCAAATGGCATTTCTAGACCTTCTTCAAGTGGAAATCAAGCTCAAAACCTCATTTGCAGAGCTTCTCTGGCTGCTTGGAGGGTGCTGTGTCATAAACACCAAAGCCCACAGCAGTTTTGCAGCCCCGTTAGAAAATGTGGGGTAATGAGGGATGCTGTCCAAATGAACTGGAGACGTTTTATTTTCAGGCTACCCTTCTAAGTATCTGTTTCATGATGACCTCACTTGTGGAATTAAAAAGCTGGACCCTTCCCAGGTTTGTGCAGCCCCCAGTGCTGCCTGCCCTGTGCAGTTCAGGGAGCCAGCTGGGTTAATCTCCCGTGTTTTGTCAGAGCAACAGGTGCTTTCTTTTCCCTGCATGTCCTTTCATGCTGTAATACGGAGAGGCAGCTCTTATTTACTGAGGATCTATTCCTGGGGAGAAGAAATGCTCAAGGTCTTGTTTGTTGTCAAATGGACGTGGTGGGGGAAGACTTGTATGTGACCTTCATGTTGTGAAAACAAACAGTGAGAGATAAAGCTGATTCAAGCCAGGCAATTTGTTTCAGGACTTTAATCTGCTTTTTTTTTTTATTTATTTGACTGAGTCTCACAACTGGCTTTTAAGACCTTTGCTGTTCCTTTGTTATATTCCTCTTGCCTGTGCCAAAATGATCTCACTTGTGTACAGGGCTTTTCACTGGAGTCTGCACAGGTGACAATGAGCTCTCAAACCCCTGGTATCTCATTACTGGATGTGGTTTAGAAAACACTCTTACCCTTGTTTTTATGGCTGTGCTGGTGGTGAGCAGCCCCCTGATCAAAATTCATTTCATGTGCTTCCACAGGCAGCAGGGAGAGAAGTTGTTCTTGCTTCAGTGTAATTTCTTTGTTGTGAGAATAAAAGAAAAGGACCACTTTGTGTTGGAGGAGCAGCCAGCCTTGTTTTGGAGGGCTGTGCAGGAGGAACAGGGGTTTTTCCTCTTGTTCCTGGGCTTTTAAACACATCCCAAATTACTGGGGAGTCAGACTAACAGGAGGAGACAGAACTGGGTGCTGTGTGCTTTGAGGAGCCACGT
Source organism: Scytalopus superciliaris (assembly GCA_013400415.1). Classification (NCBI taxonomy): domain Eukaryota; kingdom Metazoa; phylum Chordata; class Aves; order Passeriformes; family Rhinocryptidae; genus Scytalopus; species Scytalopus superciliaris. The sequence goes on along the minus strand of VXBX01006282.1, from coordinate 108,535 downwards.
GAAGGATGGGCAAGGCAGGAGCATTCAAAAAGTAAGATGTAAAGGAAAAAAAGTGGGGGACACCCCCCCCCACCATTCCATGGCTTTTAGTCTGAGTTTGTTCAGAAAACTCCCCAAACACCTTAGTCACTGAGGATGGAGGAGTGTCTCTGGAGCTGCTGTCAAACAGTGATTCCCTAGAGGGAGAGTTTTGGTTTCATTTGTAAAGCCTTTGCTTTTATGAAGATGAAACTCCCAAACAAACCTTGCCCTGTGGCTAAACAGAAAATTCTCTGTTATGCCACGCTGGTTTACTCTCTGACTAGTAAACATTATAAACATTACCTTGCAGGAATCCAGTTCTTTCTGACTGGTTTTTTTTTTTTCCCCCCCGGGAAATAAATAAATTAGCACGAGGAAAGTAAGTCTTAAATCAGACAATTTAATATTGGTTTTCTCCCTGTGTTTTTGAAATAACCCAAACATTAAGGAGGTGTGTCTGAATCCCCCTCCAGCTGTGCCCTCTGAAACTGGGAGAGGGGCACAGAGGGCTGGAGGCCTCACCCTGTGGTGCTCTCAGACAGCTGTTTGCATCCTGCCCACAGAATGCCGTCTGCCACCACGTCGTATTGTGAGTGATTTCTCGCTCCAGCACTGTCTGTTCTCGCCGAGTTTCTGTGAAAACGTATTTTTAAAGCAGCTAATAAAATAGCTTTTAACTGCTTCACGAAGTCAGCCTTCTGTTAAAGGCAGGGAGAGCTGAGGGGCCTTGAGGAAACTCCCTGCTTTCTGTTGCTTCGGCTGCTCCTTCGTGTTTTGGGGCAGAGGTAGAAAAATGAGCAAAATCTGGGATAAGCAGGTTCTGGTGGGATTTCCTTTGAATGTCATAGGAAAGCAAAGGCATGGCTTCCCTGACCAAAGAGGGGTTTGCTTTTGGACTTGCAGAGCAGGGGGAGGAAGGAGAGAAAGAGCTTTTCCATCACCAGCAGCTGCAATTTGGGAGCAAATGGGATGTGTTACCCAGGCACTCTAACGTCGCCTTTATTAACAGGTGCTGAAGGGAGCTGGGCATTGAAACAATAGATGGCTGTTGTTTCCACACTTGGACTGTCTCTGTGGCTGGATTTAATCCTCCTGGCAGGAGGGTTAAATAACACTGCCTGAAGCCACAGTAATTACTCTTGTAATGAACCTGCAGCTCCTTCTGCCATCTCCTGCTGGGGTTCTTTCTAGACTACAGCAAGCTCCATCCCTTAGGATAGATTCACCTGTGTCACTTGTTGCCTTTCCCCTGGGTAGGAAATAAATCCCAAGCCATCTGACTCTGGGAATTATGTTCTGGCTGGATACCGAGTGCTGTGTGTGTGGAGGTGGCACGGACTGTTCTCCCACACTGCTGCAGGCAGGTGGCACAGTACCCAGGGCCTCTTTGCACCCTGGCTGCTCTGAGGATGATTTCCTGGCTGACAGGACTGTCTTCTCACCCCATCCCTGCCACAGTGAGATCTGTCATCTTATCAGTGATGGTTTAATGCTGCCGTGCCCTGTGCCACAGGGCTGGTTTCCACAAGAAAAGGAGATAAAAGTTTGCTTTGGGTTTATAGGGCTGGTTTTGTTTCTGCTCTGGGTTATGTTAATTTTATCTTTAATCTTTCAAGACCCACTTTTTGCCTAAGTGGGCCCATCTCACCCACACTGTTTGGTGCAGGGGTGGCTTCATCCCTTTCTGCCAGCCCAGCTGCTGCTGTTTGGAGTTTCCAAGATGTGTCTGAGCAGCACAGAGGATATCCAAGAGCTATCCCAGCTTCCAAATGTAATCCTGGCTGCCTCCTGTCAGAGTGAGGGCTCTCTGGCCCAGCATTCCCCTTCTGCTGTGGACTGGTGCTGAAGGACAGGACAAATGGGATGGATGTCTCACAGTTTGGAGCCTTGACACCTCTGATTTGGACACAGCCACTGGGGCATGGGATGCTCTCCCTGCCTTTCCCTGCAGTCTTTCTCAGTGCATCTCTTCATCCTTTGCATGCTGTGAGGAGCTGATGCATCTCCACCAACCTCCCAGACCACAGAGGGTTGTGAATTCCCTGTGGGAAGGATTCCTCAGCACCACAGCACTTGTCAGCCTGGTTGAGAAGTCCCAGAAACCTACTTGTGATTATTTGTCTGGAATTAGGGAATGGAGTTCATTCTGTGCTGCTCCTAACATTATCCCTGAGCAGCAGAGATCAAAGGGAGGGACAGAGAGTTCTGCTGGAAGACATCATGAGAGGTGTCCCTAAGTGTGGAGGATTGAGTCTGGGGGGGGCAGAGGAGATCAAATGAGTGCAAAACCAGAAAAAATCAGCAAGCTTTTCATGTCTTTCAGAAGGCATTGCTGCTGGTGAGAGTGCAGGCAGTAAAGAGCAATTGAGTGCTGCAAATTGGTCCTTTGAATAATTGGAAGTAGTTTAAAATGGCATAATTGGCTTAAAGATGCCTGATCAACCCGTGTAATCCCTCAGAGGCTCCCTGGGGCTTTACACTGATGGATGGGAGTGGGTTTTTTCAGTGTGGCCAGAGCTCATCTGTTTGTCTGGTGCAAGCTGCTCATCTTCCTAACATTTGTGCACGTGGCTTTGGCTTTTCTGTCCCACATATTTGGTTTGAGCAAAGGAATCATGGAAAATGTCAACTGCCCTTTGCTTTTTCAACTAACAGGGGAGTTAGTGCAGCTTGGTGTGTGGAGCTGGTGGAGTTATGGATCTACAGGATCGTTTCCATCTCATTTTTCTAGACATAGTTCCACATATCTCCAAGGCAGGAACAGGGAACTCGTGACTTCACGAGTGGTGTGGGCTCCAGAACCATGTTTGCATTCACCTTGGTCTGGTGGAAGGTGTCCCTGTGCACACACAGTTGGAACTGGGTGATCTTCAAGGCCCCTTCAAACCCCCCCACCCCACTCTGTGATTCCATGTTAACCATTTGGAGGAGTGATTAGGAAATCACCAGATCCCCTTGAACAGCTAAAGGCAGAAATAAAGCTGAAAAAGCAGCTGCAGTTGCCTTGACCAGTTTCTGCCTCATTGCTTGAGGGAAATCTGTTGCAATGAAAAAAAAACTTGATTCTTAGTGATGTCAGAAAGGATGGTGAGGAGGTAACTCAGAGAAACAGAGCTGGGAATGCAGCAGGGTGTTTGGAGGGTGTTTTCCATGTAAAGATGGATATCTTGTTGTATTAAAAGCAAACAGTGCTTTGAATTGCTTTGGAAACCAGAACAGGAGGGATATTGCATTTGTTTGGTGGTATTTCAATTAATGAGGCAGTGGGGAAATAGAGAAACTGCAGCTGGGAATAGTAAAACTGGGGGGGGGAAAGGGAACATTTGGCCGAGCAAAGTGGTGTCTGCTGCTTTTATGGTGTGCAAGTCTGAGAGCTGCAAGTGCAGGAGGAGGAAGAGAACTGGGGGTGGTGCAGGCTGAGGTCATGGGTGCCAGGAGTGGGCAGGGTGGGCACGGGGGGCAGTCACTGTCAGGGCTGCTCTTCCCAGTAAATCCTGGCCAAGAGGAGAGGCAGGAGCCGTAAATCCAGCCCTGGAGATGGAGGGATGTGCATCTTAATGAGCGTGGCTTCCTGAGCCAGGAGCAGGATGAGCTAATTGTTTCCCGTGCCCTCTGGTTCCCCTGGCTCGGGGTTGTTTGGATTTCAGTGTCATTACAAGGAATTGGAGTTGGATACGGAGATCAAAGGAGGAAACCCCCCCTGTCGCTTATCAGCTCAAGGAATGAAGTAATTAAATTTGCCAATTTAAAGCCACGTCCCTTCCCTGGCCTTAGAAAATACAGACCCTGCAGATTTTTGGTGCTGAACCGTTCATTTTAATCTTGCAAGTGCTGTTCTTTGATTAAACTGCTCCTGGAAATGTGTATTTAGGGATGGAAAAGGAAGGAAATGGCCCCTGCGAGGGGTAAGTGAAATATTTTGCTTTCTCTGTTCCCCTCGTGCCTGCACAAATGGGATGTGGTGGGTTTTTTTATATTATATTATATGTATTACATGTTTCCTTAAAAAAAGGGAGGGGAAGGAACCCCCAAACACCCGAGTTTTTAAAAAGGAGTAGCAAATTTTCCCATCTCAAAATAAACCCTGCAGAGAAAATGGGGGAAGAAGGATGAGATGTGTCGACTTGCTCTTTTTCTGGAGTCTTGTAACTAGATTAGAGTCTTGCATATTCCTCCTTTTCCTCATAGAGGAAATATCTTTCCATGCAGTGCTAGATAGAGGAAATTGCCTCCAGGCTTTCATGCAGTACTTGCAATTAAGGTGAATGGAATTACACGTGTTATTTAAGTATTAAGACAGTCGTTGCTCTCCAAGAAAACGGGGGCATTCATCCCTGGATACAGAGGAGGCTTTTTGTATAAATGCCTTAAATTAGATGTATCATTGGAGGGATTATGAAGGCGGTGCTGGGGGCAGGGGGGACCAGCTGTCCCCAGCTCAATTAACGCTGGATTAACGAAGGAGGGCGAGCAAAAGCCTCCCCCATCCCAGCAGGATGGAGGAGCTGCTGGAGGCAGGGCAGGGATGGGGGTGGGAGGGAAGGTGACCCACCACGTGCTGCTGGCAGTGGTCACAGGAGCCCCTGTTTGTGCACGTGGTGGTTGGAATTCCAGGCTGGCAGGGGGAGGTCGGGAATGCAGGGATGGCAGGACCTATCAAGTGGGTAGTGACAGCCTGTTCCTGCCATCAGCTGTAGTGTCATGGTATGTTTGTGTCAGGCACAAAGTGCTTGGGAAAAGGGGGTCTCATTAACGTGTTTGGTGAGTTTTTCTCTGATAAAAGTGCTACAGCAAAGGGAAAGCACCATGTAAAGGTCTCCTGGCCTTGAATTGGCAGCTGACATACAAAATCCAGTCTTGTTAATTCCATATTAATTCCCTCTTGTCTGAGTGATTCCTCTTTGCCTTGCCCCTGCCGAGGAGGTGCAGTCCCACACAAGGGTGGCTGCAGAAACTCATGTTTTGAGCATCCACGAGAGGTATTAAAAGCTAATTGCACAGATGAGGCTGAAGAGGGAGGAGCCTCACCAGGGATCTACATCCTGCTGCCAGATTTGGGTGGGCAACCAAAAAAGGGGCTAAATTGTAATTGGTCATTTCAGATGACAACCTAAGCACTAGTTACAGCCTAGAGGATTCCCTCAAAATCCCACCAAAATTCCTGTGGGTGGTGTGTATTTGAAAGCAGCAGAGGAAGACAAATTCTCCTGTATTTACTTAATATGGAAAAAACCCCGTGGCAGCTGTGTTGTGGCTTTGAGTGGTGATGGGTTCCAGAGCCTAAAAGGGAAACCTCCTGAAACTCTGTGGTGGGATGCAGGGGAAGGAGCGTGGTGTGCTGGGAAGGGCTGTGTCTGCAGAGTCCTGACTAAATAAACCGTGACAGCACAGACTAAATGCAGTGAAAAATAAGGCATGGTGGCGTCTCAGCTGCTGAGCTCCAGCCCACACAGTCTGAGTGCCATAACTGGACTGGCACAGGGTGGTGATGGTTTGTTTAAATCTGTGCAGTGAGGCAAGAGCTGAGTCTCAGAGAAAAATGCCCAAATTCCAGGGGTGCTCCTCACCCACTGACTGCCTCATGGAGCACAGAGAGCCTTCTGCGGCACCTGGGGAACATCCTCTGGCCAAAACAGTGTTACTGCCATTAGAAATTCCAGATGGCATCTTGCTTTCCAGCTTTTTCCACCTCTGAATGGAATAAATGTTGTTCAAGAAAAATCTCCTCCTGTAGCTCCTTGTCCAGACCTTCAGGGGTTCCCAAGAGCTTATTAAAACTACAAGAATTAGGAAAAATTGCTTTTGAATCAAGTCTTTGAGAACTTGTGCCCTTTTTTACTGAGCTTTTGTACCTTTGTTAACTGTTCCTTTTATTGTGTTTGTTTGTTTTTTTTTTTTCTTTAATGTAGCTCCCCAGAGGAATTTTGAAATCGCCTTCAAGATGTTTGATCTCAATGGTGATGGTGAGGTGGACATGGAAGAGTTTGAGCAGGCAAGTTGACCTTCTTCATGCCACGGCATCTTGGCCATGAGTGCAACACTGCCCTGTGATGGTGCTGTGTTTTATGCCTCTGGTCAGTGCTGGTTTGCATCTTTTCCTCCTGTGCTCTGCTGTGTTGCCTCAGTATGTTTGGGGTTTTTTTTTTAGCAGGATACTTTAAGACAGAGTCTTTCATTCAACCATCAGTATAAACTCAGATTTCCTGTGACTTTGTCACCACTAAGGGGCTTGGAGCAACCTGGGCTAGTGGAAGGTGTCCCTGCCCATGGCACGGGGTGGAACTGGATGAGCTTTAAGGTCCCTTCCATCCCAAACCATTCTGACATTCCATAGTATTGTTAAGAGCATGTTTTCCTTAGTCCTCTGCTTCTCCCAAGGTTTCATCAGCAGGGAGTTTGGTGCTGGCTTTATTATGAGCTCAGTACTGGTGAGCTCCTCCTCCTCTGAGCTGTGGGTTGTGTCTGAGGGAGAACAGATTGAAACCAGTGGAGGAACGATCTGCCCTCCCCAGGCAGGAGTGTGTGATTTTTCTTGCCTGTATAGAAAACAACCTTAAGGTTCTGGGCACTCACAAGCACCCTGAAATTACAGGGTGTTAGCCAAGCTCCCTGAGTTGTGTTCCTCCTAAAAGGAAATTTGAAGGCATTTGCAAACTGATACCTGGGTAAGTGTAGGGGTTTAGGTGCACATTTGGGTTAGGAGGGGGATGGAGGATGTTTATCTGCAGTCTGATACCCCTTCACTTGGCAGCTTGGAAAGTAAACCCAGGAGTTTGTTCATTTTCCTTCCTTTCCTTCCCTTGCCCAAGCAGAAAACATGTTGTTTGGTTTTCTTTTTTTTTCCTTCTATCCTCATAGTGCACTCCATTGTACCTCTCTTATCTTCAACATTTCCAGAGGTGTTTTATGGCACTGAAAATGTTCTGGAATTAAGTCAATTACTGTGATATGTGAATTTAGGGAAAGCAGAGAAGGATTAACCTCCTACAAAAAATGCAGAGATGCCAAGGTGCCAATACAGGTGTCACATTTGGCTTTTTTATTAGCCATATAAAGTGAAAAAGAACACTTCTAGGGGATGAATGTTTCCAAAGTGCTACTCAGATGAAGGTACAAAATTGAATTAAATGATTTCAAGTCATCCAGTAGGCCAAGGGAAGTTATACATGCATTAAGTCATATAAAAATCCTTAGGAAGGGGAAGGTGCTTTTGTGAAGCTCGTTATGTGTGTCACTGCCTCTGTAGGAAGGAATAAAGTTCCTGGCTAGCATCAGAATATTTTGGTGAAGGCTGATCTTCCAAAGCTTGCCAGTCAGAGGATGAAGGAGCTGTGCTGGGAAGTGAGGAAAGCTGACAGTCCTGGTGATGTCTGAAGGTACTGATTTGCTGCACTTGCCAGGCAGAATTAAAACAAACACACAGCCTCAGTGGGAGGCACAGACACCACATTATGCACATATATAATGTAATTAGCAATCATTGGTATGGTAAATACTCTTGTTCCCTTCTCTTGTGGAAGTGCCTCAGTAAGGGCAGGAAGGATGGCAGGGCCTGCAGCTCCAGCCTGGAAACACCTCACCTGTTGGAGCAGCTGGAACTGGCCCTGCCAGGGGGATTTTGCTGCTGGAGGTGCCATCAGTTCAAAAGAGCAGTGTCTTTTGGGGGAGAATGGGGAGGAAAAGAGGAGGAAAAGGCTCATCATCCCTGCTGGCTGTGAGCTGGCTCCTTCACACAGTCTTTGGAGACAGCCAGGTCTCTCTCCCCATTAATGACTGAAAACCCTAAAAGTATTCAGGAGAGAAAATTGCTTCGCTAATTTAGCTAATAGTGAGTTGGAGGCTTTAACTACCTAATAAAAATTACTGAATTTCTTCAGGCCTTGCTGAAGAACCTCAGATTATTTATTTTTTTTTTATCCAGTTGATGCATGTGGTTACTGCAAAGTGCTGAATAATGTGATGCCTGCATCAGTATCAGCTCCAGCTCTTCATCCTTCAGCATGTAAATTGTTGGTTTACTCCTCTATTTTTAATTAAAAAGTTGGCTGGAAAGTAATGAACTCCCAGGCAGTGTTATTGGTGATTTCTCTTCGAACCATTAACTATTTTTATTGATTTTTTTTTTCCTTACTTTTTTTCCCCCCCTTCATCTTGTGCAAAAGATGAAACATCACAAACACTTAGGCTGAAATATGAACAAAAACAGTGGAGCCTCTCAGTGCTCCCACATCCTGGCACGATTGATGAGCTGTGGGTGATGCTTTCTGGGCATTACAAAAGATCACCCAAAACAGGGACCAGTCAAATAATTTTGGCTCCAGTGCCCCCACAGATGGATTTCCAAACTGTTATGGATGGGAGAGGAGAAGAGAGCTGTAGGATGCCACATAAATAACAGCCAGGGAGAGCTGCTCTGTGGAGCAGCCTGCAGGGTGGGGAACACTGGTCTAGAAACAGGGGCAGTTTTCCAAGCTGGTCCTAAATTGCTTTGCTTCAGCCAGTTCAGAAAGGTTTGTCTCCAGAATGTGCTGCCTGCAGAGCCCACAGTGGAAGGGGAGCACAGCAAAACAAGGAGTTGCTGTTTACAGTGCAAAAATCATGGAATCACTGAATGGTTTGGGTTGGAAGGGACCTCAAAGCCCATCCCATCCCACCCCCTGCCATGGGCAGGGACACCTCCCACCAGCCCAGGTTGCTCCAAGCCCCATCCAACCTGGCCTTGGACACTCCGAGGGATGGGGCAGCTTCTCTGCCCACCCTCACAGGGGAGAATTCCTTCCCAATATCCCCCCTAACCCTGCCCTCTGGCAGTGGGAGGCCATTCCCCCTTGTCCTGTCCCTCCATGTTCTTATCAATAGTCCCTCTCCAGGTTCTTGCAGGCTCCCTTCAGGTAGGTCACCCCACATCATAGGGTATATTTAAAATAATCCAAAAAGCACCAAAACCTTTTTTCTGTTGTTTTTTTTTTTTTTCACCTTAGTTTGTCCTCAGCTTGATTTTCCTTGTATGGAAGAATAGCCAGTAGTCCCTGTTTAGGGACAATGTTTCAAGTGAGGTGAGCCCAGTGGTGTTTTCCTCCAGAGCCATCCCCTTTGGGATTGTTCCAGTGCTTGCTCTCCTGTTAGGAAAGACCTGAACACACCAAATAGCACAATAATAAGGTTCTGCCATCCTTTTGGCAGCTGTTTTTCTTTCTGCCTTCCCCCTTTTGTCAGTGGGAGGAAGAGGCTGAAGGCCAAGCAGAGGTGTTTGCTGGAGCTTTGGGAAGCCTGTGCTTTCAGGTGGCTTTTTCTCTCATGCTTCTTATCCTTAGTACAAATCTTTCTGCTGCCTTGTTGGAAGAGACCAGCTTTTACACACAGAACAAGCCTGGCTTCTCATATCCCAGCAGTAATCATCCAGAAGGGCAGGTGCTGGGAAGGTTTAGTGGGATACTTGAGGATGGAGAGAGGACATTTAGCTTGGCTGTCCCCTTAAAATAACAAACTCAGGGATTTTCTGGCTGTGACATCCTTCAACCTTTTGGTAGGGGCAGTTTTCTGGACATCCCTTTGCTGTGGGTGGGACAGTCCCAGGGATGGAGGAGCTTCCAGAGCAACAGGCAGTGAGGAGGAAGTGCCTTTGGGTAGAAACCCCTGGATCTGTGCACGAGTGGAAAAAAAACATGTTGTGAGCTCACAGGGGTGTGCAGTAAAGGAGTGGAAGCTCCAAAGCACATACAGGGTGTTTCTTGCTGCTTTCTCACCTCCTGTGCCTTTGCCAGGAGCAAGCTGCTCTCTGCTGACCAGGCACAGGGTCAGCACTGGAATGGTTATCTGCAATCTGGCTGAATTGTTTCTTAAAACTCACTCTAAGCCCTTCATGCTCTTCTTTCTTTAAAGAGGACTGAATAAAGCAAAGCCTAAGTTGCCCAGAGAGGCTGTGAACTCCTCATCCCTGCAGGTGTTCGAGACCAGACTGGACTTGGAGCAACCTGGTTCAGTGGAAGGTGTTCCTGCACATGGCAGGGGGGTGGAAGGAGATGATCTTGAAGGTCTTTTCCCATACACGCCATTCTGTGATTCTATAAGTTCAGCTTATAGAAAAAAGAGAAACAAACCCAAGAGGACGGCGTGGCTGAGCTTGGACTGCTTCATGCTGGTCCTTGAGCAGTCCAGATCCCTGTGGTGGTGTTGACTGTGCCACCCTCCCCCCTCCTTTCCAGGTGCAGAGCATCATCCGCTCCCAGACCAGCATGGGGATGCGCCACAGGGACCGATCCACCACGGGCAACACCCTCAAGACCGGCTTTAACTCCGCCCTCACCACCTACTTCTTCGGGGCAGACCTCAAGGGCAAACTCACCATCTCCCACTTCCTGGACTTCCAGCGCAAGCTGCAGCACGACATCCTCAAGCTGGAGGTTTGTGCTCGGGGAGGGGAGGGGATTCCTGCTCGTGGGTCGAACCTGTTGGGTGATTCCCAGGGAGAGTTGCAAGGAATGCCTCCAGGTGGCTGTTGGGGTTGGAGCAGCAGGTGGCACATCCCAGGGGGGGTGTGTGTCCCTCCGTTGGTGCTCGCCTTGGCACTGCTGGTGGGGGATGGTTTAGGGAAGAATAGAGGCTGGGAGTGCCTGGTTTGTCTCAGTCCTGATAACCTTCCCCAAACTCTGCTGTTGTCCCAGCCTTTTTGTTTGCTTCGTTATTCTGAATGTTTCTGCAGGGTAAGTCTTCAAGCCTTGTTTGATCTCTCTTATGTGACCTCCCTTATTCACTCCTGGATTAATGTTTTGTCAGAAATATTGTCCATCTCTTCTCAGTTTTTTACCTTTCAATTATACTGCAAGTCTTCTTTTTCTTTCCATTGCATTACCCGAGTGTAACAGCAGCTCCCAACCTCCTGCTCCTGATCAGATAACCTGGATTTAAGCATCAAGCTGCAAAATGTGGTTCTTTTGCCTCAAATGAAAGAGCAGCAATGCTGGTCTGTGTCTCAGCACCCAAATGGTGCCCATCACTGCATCAGCCTCAAAGGCTTTGATTTGCCCTGGAAATGAGGGTTTGTGCACCAGAAGATCCCCCACAACCATAACCCTTCAAGACAACAGTTAGAATTCTGTTGCTTCAGTCTGATGTCTGTTCACATGCTTAGGGTGTGTGATCCAGCATTTTATTAAGTTCTTATTAGGTCAGTCACTGCAATTTTAAACTGTTTATACCCTTTTTTATTTGGAGTTTTACAATTCTAAGTAGAAAAACTGACCCAAGGACTGAATTTTTTTTTTATTTTGGTTTTTTTTATGGAGGTAATTGCCCAGTTCACTGGCTTCATTTCATGGTCGTTAAAGCAGGTGATGTGGAGGGGAATAGGCTGGTTGAAGACAATGTTCTCTGTGAGCTGGGAAGTGTCAGTTCCTCTGTGCCTCTGCAAATTGAAACTAATAAAATACAAATACTTTTTGAGGTTAAGAAACATAAGCTGCAACTTGAATGCAAAGGGAAGAGAGAGAGAGATCCTTCTGCTTTCCCACTGCCATGTTCACTGCAGAGGTGGGCTCTGAAGTATCCCTGACCCTGTGCTCCCTCCAAAGCTCCCCAGTTGTCTCATTAAGAAGCAATAGGGTGGTTATTTTTCAGTTTCATGGTCCTTGTCCTTCTTTTCCTCCTGTGACAGTTTAGTTTTTAATGATTTCGCTCAACTCTGCGCCTTCCTGGCGAACGTCAGTTGCCTTTCTAATGAGTTAGTTATTAATTGGGGACAGGAAAAGATATTTATGTCTTGGGTAAGTTATTGAATATCATAAAGGCCGCGTTGCTGAATCCCTGAGAGCCCCCTTGGGCACAGCACCGTGCCGTGCTTGGCATTTCTGATCCTCATTTCAGCTGCAACATTCCCCTCTGCAGAGGGAACACTTCTGTGCTGCCAAAGTGAGTGTTTTCCTGAGCTCCTGATGCTAAAGCACCTGGTTTTTCTCTTCATGGCTCTCGTGGGTTTGGGCAATGCAGGCCTGTTTCTGTGCAGAGTGACCTCTCTCCCCTTCTGCTTTTCTCTCTTCTGGCTTGACCTCCCACCTTCTCCCCTTGCTTCGTGTTTGATGTGGTTGTTCACAGTTAAAGCAGCTTTTCACACAGGTGTCTAGTGGGTTTGTGTTGCTCCTTTGCCAGGGAGTGCCCCTATGAAGTCAACCACTTAAAAAACATGATAATCCAGAGATGAGAAGTACCTTGAGAAGAGAAAGGTTTACCTTGGCCCATGCAGATGAGGAGGAACATGAGAAGTGGTGCTCAGCTCAACTCCTGTACCTCCATCTTCCTCATCCTTTGTTGGCTCAGTGCAATTGGAATTTGTTCTCAAGCTGGGATGTTAATTTGAAACCCAGTTTTTGTTCATGTTCAGTGTCTGAACTCCAGAAAAGTCTCTGGGGAAATGCAGGTGTGAGGAATCTCTCCTGGGAGTGGTGCAGCCTCCTGAGGGACACGAAACCTCTGTTCTCAAACTGGGGCACTGACTTTCTCTCTCCCAAAAGAAATCTACTTTGAGAAAGCCTCTTTCTAAAGCTTTTCAGCTCAGGATCCAGGCATTTCTGCAGTTAATACCCTTGGGGGTGCTGGTTTCTTCTGCTGACTGAAGGTGGAACAATAGTTTCTGACCATCTGAACCCAATTTCTTTCTTCTTACTGATTTGGTTCTTTTTAGTCTTCTTTTTTTTACCAAAATATCCATGCTTATTTCTTGCTAAGACTGAAACTGTCTCAGAGGATTTAGGTGAGACAAACATTTCAGTGTTCCTTGTGGCTCAAGTGCTGACAGCAGGTTTAAGGAACTGTGGCCTGGTGTTTTCTTCTTCTCTTCTGCTTGTTTTGTTTTGATTTAAGTACATTTTCCATCCTTTTGTGGAAACTCAGCAATCAATTCAGTTGCAGGAAGGGTAGGATGAGAAAAGCAGAGGTAGAGGAGAAGCTTTTAATGGCTTATTACAGCTTTTATTTTTTATTACAGGTTTGTCTGCAGCTCTGACATGTCTCATTAGGACAGATGGTGTTTGGCTCTTTTTTAAGTGAAAATACTCTCTGAGTTTGGACCATGAATAGGACCTGACATCACTTATGCTATTTCCACTTGTTAGTGTCTGTCCTAGACATTCCCATGCCCTTGGTGTGGACCAAGAAGAGTCCCAGCCAGTCTGTGGGGCCCTTCCAGCCTAAATTTTCCCTGTAGGAAAGACAAAGCCCTTTGTTCCCCCCATCTGTGTCAGCCCCAGACCTGCTGGTAACACTGATTTGATCACAGGTCTTCCAAGGAAAGTAAGATGGCATTCTGTAAGAATATGACAAAGGTATAACAACACATCGTTACTGTCATCTGGAAAAATGCCTTATTTTCTATGTCTGTTCTGTGACAGGTGACTTGGGAGAAACTTCCTTATCCTGGGAATTCCTGTTTCCATGGCCAGTGCCCACACAGTTGCTGCCTGGTTTGGTTTTTATGAGCAAGGGGTGATGGATGCTCTTCCATCTGCACACCCCTCCTTAGAAAGTCCTGGATCCTTTTTGGATTTGTGTCTTAACAAACACTCTGGTTTCAGAAGGCCTTTCTGATGCTTTGCAGTCCATTTTTTAGGGTATAACTTAAGCCTGAAAATGCCTTTCTCTTCCAAGTCCCTGTGCTGGGGTAGGTGGTATCTGAGTAATCCTGTAGCAAGTATTAAAATCTGCTGTGTTGTTACCAGATTTTTTGGGAGTTCTGCCTTGTTTTTATAGGGGCTGGCAGAGTTTTTAGTGATTTGTTAACACAGGCAACAAAGTTTGCAGTGATGAGTCACATACATTTGTATCTGCTGCAGTGAGGTAGGTGAAAGACAAGAGTAACTTAAGTAAATTGTTTCTGGTGGCCTGAAAAATGAGGCCTGGCAGGGGGTCAGATTGGCTGAGCTTTTTAAGGAAGGCCCAAAACTCGGGACTTTTTGGTATCAAGCTAACACAAGTCGGTTTTATGTTATTTTAAGTCACCTCAGTGACAGTCCCTGCCATGGTTTGCTGAGTTGTCTCTCAGAGTTGTCCTTTGCTTGCTTATCCCTCCATTTTCAGCTTCACCACTGGCCTGGCCACCATGGGGGCAGTGATGGGGGATGTCATTTTTCCCTTTTTCCTTATGAATTCCCCCTCCTCTGCCTCCTGTAGTGGATTTTGTGTAGTTACAGTCCTGTCAGTTCTATATCCAGTGCTGTATCTATATCCTTTACATCTCCAACTCCTCCTTTAGTCCCAGACTTGCTTTCTCTTCCTTTCTTGTGTCTGAAAAGCCACACCAGCACTAGTGGAGTTGCCTATTTAGTGGGGCAATTAAGGGCAGGTACAGAATTATTAGTGATTTGCTGATGTGGCTGCAGAGGAAGGAGGAGAGGATGGGCTGATGGCTAAATACCAAGGGGAGGCTTCCTGCAGTGATGCTCTGCCACCCAGTTGTCCCTTTGTGCCTGTTTATATACCAAGTTGTGCCTGGACCCCTTTCTCTTGGTCAATCCCAGCTGGCAGAGGGATTGGGAATGAAGGGGGTCATTGGATGGGATGTCTTGGACATCATACCTATTTCTGTCCCCTGACTGCAGCTAAAAGGTGTGTTGATAACTAATAACCTTTAAACAGGTTCCCTTCCACTTCCCTGGAAGGGAGGAGGGTCTGGATGTTGAGGCTTTTGCCTTCCAGAAGCATTTAGTATAGTCAGGGATAGACCAAGCCATGATGGATTTAGTGCCACAGAGAGAGGAGTTACCAGGAGAGCCCACAAACCTTCATACTCCCTCTTCTGCATTCTGTGTGTTAGAGGTTTTATGGGATAGAAATGAGGGTGATGTCCCTGCCTTTGATGGATAGCCATGAAGGTGTTGTGGATGACAGAGTTTGGTGACATCTCCAGTTAAAAATGGGATCATCTGTCCACTGTGGATGGTTTCACATCAGGGAGCTCTGTAGGGTCACAGGAAGCTTTTGGGTTGATTGTGATGTCTCAGGGTTTGGGGAAAAGCTGGCATTTGGGTTTTGTCCAATGTCAGCCAAAGACTTGGGAAGAATTCAAAGTGGGATGTTAGCATGGGAAAAAAGATTCAGAAAATAGGGAGAAGTTATGAGGCCATGGCATGTGCAGCTTAAAGGAAAGGCAGAAGGGACACATAACTGTCTCAGCAAACATGAGGAGTCACTGTAAAGGAGGCTGAGACAAGTCATTTCCATCAATCAGGAACAGCAGAGCAGGCAATGAAAAGCCTAAGTGTGCACCAGGGAAAGTTTAGTTTAAACCCAAGGCAGGCTGAATTCCAGTCCTTTTTCCTTAAGCAGGGGGAATGGTGGGGGGTGGGGGGTTCACCATCATGGGTGAGTTACCAAAAGATGTGCTTGGTGCCTCAGTTGGAGATGCCATAAACACTTCTCCTAGCCAATTCCTCCCTGGAACAGGCTGGAAAAGCAAAGTGGGGAAAACATCTGCACTGGAGAAATCAAACCCTCCTGGTGCCTGGCTCTGAAAGGGGGAGGAAGAGTCAGGTATCAGCTGTGGGGTGGTTTGAGGGGATCATAAGACCATATCAAGCATTTGCATGTTGACTGTGAAATCACAGAACATTCTGAGCTGGAAAGGACCCACAAGGATCATCCAGGTCCAGCTCCTGGCCCTGCACAGACATCCCAACAATCCCACCCTGTCCCTCAGGGCATTGTCCAAACACTCCTGGAGCTTTGTCAGCCTTGGGGAGCCTGACCACCCTCGGGGAAGAACTTAATATCCAACCTAACCCTTCCCTGACACAGCTCCAACCATTCCCTCAGGTCCTGTCACTGGCCACGCGAACAGTCAGTGGTCCAGGAGTGTGGCAGGGAGGCTGGGGTGGTGTGGCAGTGCACATGCAGCTGCTCTGTGAGCATGGCTGGGACATGGCCATGCTCTTTTTTGGGATGGGTGCTTCATGGAGCCACCTCCACAGTGCCTGCTGAGAAAACCCCCCCCACACTCCTCTGCCTGTATTTGAACTGGGTGCCTTCAGTGTGGTTGATGCAGTGGCTCTGCAGGGGAAGCCGTGGAGGACTTTATTGGAATTCCTATTTATTGCATCATTAGGAGCAGCAGAAGGATTTGCTCTGGAACAGCAGGCTCCTTTGGTTTGTGAAGGGTGTGTAAATCCACTGCTGGGCCCTGAGCTCCTGCAGGCAGCACAGCCTTTCGTGGGACCCCTGCAAGCAGAATCCCCACGGAGGTATTTGGGTTAATTTAGGCTGCCGCAAGAGGGTGTGGGGAGCTTTGTATTGCTCAGCCCATAAAGGGGAAGGGATAAGCTATTTAGCCCTTGTTCATGAGTGCACAACCAAGTGAACCAAGAGCCATGTGGTTGGAAGAGGTTGGGGGTGTCTGCCTGAGCATGTACATGACTTTGGCCTCGTCCTTCTGCTGGATGAACAAACACTTCAGCCCTTTCTCCCCTTTCAAGCCCTGAATTCAGAGCTGTTCTGCACCTCCCCACCTTGCTGGATCTGCTTCAGCCCCTGGCTTTGCTCCTCCCCGTGCATCAAGGATGTGAGAGCAGGGCTCAGTCACTCCCTATTCCCTGCTAGGCTGAATTAAACTCCTGCAAACTTACTCTTCCTGGGGAATTGAGCACCAAGGCCAGGCACAAACAGGCAGTGAGAGAGCTGTACTTCTTAATAAAACTGTGTGCAGCAGTTCCAGGGAGACCTGTGTGTGTGTTTCCCAGAGTAATGGCTCTCCTTGGGTCCCTGTGGCTCTGCCATCCTGAGGGTTTCCCTGCAGGAGGGTCGGGGAATTATTCTGCTCCTGAACTTTCCTCTCATGGAAAAGCTGCTCTGTTCCTTGTACCAGGAGCCTTGTCAAGGGCAGGAATGGCAGGAATGGAGTTGGGCCTGGAGAGCAGCCGTGGGAGGAGGTTGCTCATCTCTTCCCCCTCTCCCCTCCCAGCAGTCAGGTTTAGTTTCCCAGACGTGTCCTTTTCCTTCAGTGTTCCTAATTCCTTTTCCTTAGTTTCCCTTCCTTTCATTCCCTCCCTGCACGGAGTTTCAGAGCACTGATCTCATCAGAGCTGGCAGGAAGTGGTTTTGATTCACGAGGATGAAGTTCAGGTCTGGCCATCTTTACATAACCTTTCCTTAATTGCTCATTAAAGCAGAACAAGTGGCTGGTGATGGGAGTGAATTTTTCCCCCTGGCAGGCAGCAGTTGCTTGCCAAGGTCAGGGACATCTCCAAAACATCTGTCCAACATCTGGCCTGCTGGGATTGCACTGCCACTGACAGGTGGGCATTTTTACCCTGCCTGCTGCATATTCACTTAGGCAGAGGGGGGGAGAGTGTGAACAGGGAGAGCATTTGGAAGGTTGGATTTGTTCTTGTGTGAAAACACTCCCTTCTCTTTCATTTCTTTATTATTTTGTAAGATAAAGAGAGAAGCAAGCTGCTGCTGGGAGCATTTTCCCTGGCCTCATCCAGCTGCACAACCCCACACTGGAGCCCAGGCAATGAGGCAGAGGAGAGGGACTTAATGGGCAATGAAGTAATTGTGGTGCTCTGGCTGGTTTTATGAGACTTGGGAGGTGTTTTCCCAAGCTGAGGGCTTGGCAGGGCTGGCTCTGCCCATCCCCTTGGAGCAGGGAATGCCATCAGCAGCGGGCACTGTGCCAGCTGCTGCAGGCAGGGAGTGCTCCAGTGGGAGGGCACGGTGGGTTATCCAGTGCTGGACCAGCTTCCTTGTGCCCAGCGTTGGCAGAGCAGTGCCCAGAGCAGTGCCTGGCCCAGACAGGGTTTGGCATTTCCTCCTCTGCATCCTCCCCATTCCCATTTCTCCCCACTGTTGGATCCCACTCTGATCATCCTTGGAGCTGTTTCTTTGGGTGGTTTTTTGCCAAATGATGCAGTTTGTGGCTCCCACCTGGTGGCTTTTTGCAGGCTGAGCCTCACCTTGCAAAACCCAGTGCTTGATAGCCAGAAACATTTCAGCATAATTACCAAAACAACAAATTAGTATTTTAGACCATTGATCTTCCCAAACAAAAAGCCTTTAGGAACTTTTGCCCTTCTGGGTTTTTTTTTTTCTTTCTGGCAGTAATTTGGTGCCTGTGCAGACGCTTCAGTTTACTCCCAAACACGTTAAATTTCTTGGGATGGAGGAGGTCACTGGGATTTAGGAAGATCTATGGTGTTTTCCCCTTTTTGTTCCCTTTCCTGTCATAGCTGTAAATGCAACTTGACAAGAGATGCTGGCAGCCTGCTGCTCCAGAACACTAAACAGAGCCAGTGCTGCAGTAGTTTGCAGATAAATAATGTATTATGGCCTGTCAAATAAAGCTTTGAGCAAATACCACTTTAGAGGGTCATATATTGTGAATCTGAATATTACCCCACAAATCATTATTTCCCAGACCCTTTTGATTCCTTATTATGCACACAGCAGCTCTCAGAACAGGTCACCTTTTCCAACTACCCCTAAACCTGACAGAATTAGTATTTGCAGTATTTCTGCTGTGGATGTTTGTTTAACCAGCAGAAATAGGCTCAGAAATCATCTCTCAACACTCTTCTCTCCATTTAAAAGTCCCTGTAGGTTTATTTTTCTTCACTATCTCAGTTGGAAACACGACACACGTACCTTTATTATTTTTTTTTAAGACCCTTGCTTTGGGGTTTTAGGGAATACATCATTTGTTTGATTGGTTTTTAGGAGAAGCTTTCCTAGAAATTTAAGAGCCTGCTGAAATACAGCTAGATATTTAGCTAATATTAGGAGTGTTTGGAGAGGGTAGGAGCTCTGTCCTTTTGGCATTGCTTTAGGAGAAGTCTGAGCTGTGATTTCATCTTGCTGGGCTGTGTTTCAGCTGGGTGTTTCCCCCTTGCACCGATGGCACTTGTGGCTCTCACCAGCTTGGGTTGATCCTAAACTCTCTTTGCTCCTGTGCCTGATGGATTATTTTAACCCTCTTTTTCAGCAAACAAAGCTGAGTGTCCAGCCCCAAAATGCCAGGTTAGGAAGTGTTGCCCCTCACTTTTCAGCACTGGGTTTTTTATATCCACTTGTGGGTTGGATGGTGATGCTGAGCCCTCTCTGGGGGTTTGGGGCTCTGACATCCCTCCCCAGTCTGGTGGCACCAATCACCAGAGTGCAGCAGGATTTTTAACCTGCATTCTCTGGTTGGAAAGGGTTTTAGGTAGAATTCTAAATCAAGGTGTTTCTCATGGTGGTGTCTCTGAGTTGGTTTGGGTGGATGTTTCCCAGGGCCTGGGATTTCATTTTTTCCAGGGAAAGATTGAGTCAGTTGGAGGGGAGAAAGGTGGTGAAGCAAGGAAGAAGAGGGATTATGGGCCTGTTGTCTCACAGGGGATCCTTGTATTGCCTTCCTGTGAAGTTGTGCTGTTAAGGGGATGTGGAAGCAGAGCAAATGGCTTATTTGCCCTCTGCTCATGTGAGGAAGCTTTTCCTTGGCATCAGAGGGAGGAGAGTGATATCTTCAGACAGTAAGCTGAGCTAAAGGAAGCTTTACCTGCATTTCAGCTTATAGAGGAGCATGAAGGTCCTCATCCTGTGGGATTTGGGGAGTTTGGGACTACTTAGCACATGTTTAAGGTGATGGGTAGCCTTTTAAATAAAAAGAAATCAGAAAGTTAACCCTGCTGTGCATCAGGCCTGGGCTGGTGAAGCTGAGTGATCCTCATTTCTCCTGCTTTCTTCCCCTTCCATAAAGTGGTTTGGGATGGAAGGGACCATCCCACCCCCTCCCACCAGCCCAGGTTGCTCCAAGCCCCATCCAGCCTGGCCTGGGACACTTCCAGGGTTGGGGGAACCTGTGCCAGGGCCTGCCCACCCTCCCAGGGGAGAATTCCTTCCCAGTATCCCATCTATCCCTGCCCTCTGGCAGTGGGAAGCCATTCCCCTTGCCCTGTCACTCCAGTTCCTGACCAACTGCACGTTCCATGAGCACCTTGGGTTTCCTGTCACCTCACATCGGCTTTTAATGGCTTTCAAAATACTGCCTTTAGTATTTTAATCTGATTTCTTCAGCAGCTGGGGTGTCCTGGCCTGCAGGAAGAGCCAGGGCAGGGCAGTGTTTCATTCTCCCTGGTGTGTGGATGCAGAATCCACTGCTGGCACCAAGTGGCTGTGGGTGGAAGCTGCTCTGGGCTGTGTGTGTAGGTTTTGGGGCTGCACTTGGGAGGCGGGGGTAGGATCCCTTTTCCCTGCATTTTCCCTGGTGGAGGGGGTCACATGTGGGAGCTGCTCCCTGAATGCTGGATGAGCAGCTGCTTTGGCCCTGCTTTTCCTTTCTTTAGGGTACGTGAAAGGCTCTCAAAGGATTTGCTTGCCTGTCATAAATCCCAGTGTGCTCTGCCCTTGTAGGGTTTGGGGTTGTTTTTTCCCCCCCCGAGTGACCTGTCCAGGATTATCCCATGCGTGAAGGCAAAGGATTGTGATTACCTGGGAAAGGCCATTATTTTCCCTGCATTTTCAAACACCATGGAGATTTTAACACTGAACACTGTTTGTAGGCTGTGTGTATTGAGTACTGAAATTAAAATTACAGTAGGATTTGCACCCTCCTTTGCTTCCAAGTGGGTTGTCCAGAAGATTTTCCAGAAGGCAGAGTAGTGCTCCCAGGCAAAGAGGTGGGAAAAGGGCTCAGGGGTAGCTGGAGTTGTGACTTTACAGCAGAAATCAAGGGATTTCCACCCACAAATCCTTTGGAGCCCAGTTCCTGTAGGAATAAACACAATTGCTGGCACAGCAGCAAGAAATAATCAGAATCCTCTCCCTGAAATTTGCCATCATCATCTTTAAATGACATGCCCTGTTTATCCCTCCTGCAATTAATTTAAATGCATCTGACACCAGCTTGGAGGCAGGTTTTGAACTTCCTTTGTCCATTGCCCTGATTTTTGTTGCTTTTTCTGAGTTCAGGGGTGGTTTTATTGGAATTTGGGCACTGGATGTTGATCAGCTCTCTCTTGCCAACCCTTTTCTGGGCTGACCTTTGCAATGAGCACCACTGAGCAAAACTCTTGGGCATCTGAGGGTTTTAATGTTGGAGATGTTCGTCTGAAAGTGAGAGAAATCCAGAGTGGGCAGCATTAATTTCACAGTTTCTAGGGTTTTGGTTTTTTTTGATTTCTTGGGAATAACTGTGTGGTGTTTGGACTCATCACTGCACCTGCAGAAATTAAAGTCAGGACCAGTCTTGGGGCTCACAAGGAGGGGGATGAATTGGTTTGTTCCCAGGGAGTCAGGGTGATTTGGTACCTTAAAGAGGTTATTTTGGTTTTCATCTTAAGTTTGATGTATCTTTATCTTGTCCTTTAACATTATCTCCTACTCTGCAATAGGAGTGTTGGGCTTTTGGACACTGACTTAAGGTTTTCTAAGCACATTCACCACTTCAGGAGGTGGCTTTGAGATATTTGGACCTGTTTTGTAGCCTTTAATAAAAGATGCTGCCTTTAAGCTCTGCTAAAACTTGAGATATCTGAAGGCTGTTGGGGGGAAAAAAATGCTGGTTTGTGTCTTTGGGGATAAAATTAGGAATATTACAGAAGAAGAAAGGGTCTGTGCTGCTTTTGAAACAGCACTGACAGCGTCCCTGGGGTGCTGTAAAACTTCTTTGCCTTCTTCAAACGTGGCAGAAGCTACTTTGGCTTTTTAATGAAGAACATACTTTTCCTCCAAATGAGTTTTCCCCCCATCCTTTCCCCAGCACACAGGAAGGGGAGGGGCCCTTGTTTTGCATCATAATCCCCAAATCCTGTGTCAGGTGACAGTGAAAACCACCACCTTCCCCTCAAATACTATGTGGGCCACTCAGGTGAAATTTCAGGAGCAGAATCTCCTCATTTGGGGGATCCAAACCCCTCCAGCCCTGGTGCTTCACATGTCAGCAATCATTTGGTGCCCCCCTGGGAAAAGCAGCCAGAATCTGGCTGATTTGTTAATAATTAAAGGACTGTTAGCCCTGAAGAGCAGTTGAGGCAGGGATGGTGAGCTCACCACGCAGTACACTGTCAAGTCACTGGTACCAAGTTGTTCTTTACGAGTTTAAAAATTAATTTTGTTGTTAAATTTTATCTTCTGGATGTCAGCTGGAGTGTCCATCATATGCTTTCTGATAAATTTGAAGGGAGGTAGTTTATACCAGTTAAAGCAGCCTGAGGGCTGAGATCTGGGAAACCAGGTGAAGTCTGACCTGTGTGTAGATTCACCAAGAGGTGGGGGCAAGGAAAAAGGATGAAATCTGCATTTTCCAGTGAGCAGAGACCTGGTGCTCCAAGCCAGCACCTTCCCGAGGTGGGGAATTGCTTTTCTGTGAACGAATTGTGTTTCTGTTTGCAGCAGCCAGGAGATAAACTCCTTCTGGAGAGTTGGATTCATGGAGTGGGGGATTCATTCAGCGTGTGGGAGGGGCTGAGGGCGAGGGGAACTTGGGGAAGGTGAAACCTGGAGACATCCATGAACCTGCCCTTGCTGGGAGCAGAGAAGAGCTCCAATGGGACTCAGTTTGTGCTTTATTATCCACTCCTGCACGTCCTCCTCTTGGAGCACTCACCGGGCACTTGAAAACCAAGAGGGCGAGACACAAAGGCGTTTCCCAGAGGTTTTCCCAGGGGGACTTAGCGATTCCTGGGGGGAGGAAACGCTGGAATACCTTCACCACAGGTGTGCCCAGGGTTTGCTGTGCTCCCTTTGGCTGGAGCCTCGTTGCCCCATGGCTGTTTTCTCTTCCCTGGGGGTTGCAGTTCGAGCGGCACGACCCCGTGGAGGGGCGGATCACGGAGCGGCAGTTCGGGAGCATGCTGCTGGCCTACAGCGGGGTGCAGTCCAAGAAGCTCACTGTCATGCTCAAGCAGCTCAAGAAACACTTCCAGGATGGAGAGGTCAGTGGTATCCTTGGGGGAAAAAAAAAAAAAACGGGAAGTTGAGGTTGGGACATCTCCGTGTTCTCAGGGAAAGGATCCGCGCCGTGTGAAGCAGCGCAGGGAGAGGGAGGGAGGTGGGAATGCTGGGAATGGTCCAAATTAAGTCTGCTGGGCAGCACCCTGGGTCTGGAGCCAGGGTAAACATGGAGAGCTCAGCCTGCCCATCAATTAGCTGCTGTTGGTGTTTTAGTTACCAGCTGCTGTGAGAAATGATTGGAATTACTCACAGTTTAGAGAGGGGTGAGTTTGCAGATCCTGCGCTCATTAATTCAGAGACCTTGGAATAAGATATCCATAGCACAAGGATGTGCTGTATCAGGTAAGGAATTACTTGAGCATTAGAGCTTTACATCTGCCCCTATAAAGCTGGAATGTTCTTTTATTAACTGGGTTATAAGCAAGCAATTCGTCAAAGTGGGAATGGATGGAAAGTCTTGGGCTGACTGTTTTAGAGCTGCTTCCTCCTGACATCACAACTGGAGTTTATTTGTTAACTGGTTTAGATGCCAAATGTGTTTGACCAGGGTCTGCTCCTTTTTTTGTCCCTACATTAACAGGAATCATTTGATTTTTCCAGAAAAAAAACAACAAAACAGTTAAATGCAACATGTGCCTAACTCAGTTCTGTTGTTACAGTTTGGAAACAGTCAATTCCTTTGCTGTGATTTTTGGATTTTTTAGTTTATGTGTGTGTTTATATATAGATATTATTGAACAGTAGCTGGATGGATGAGAAAATAGGCAGAGGGATTTATTTTGGAAGGCTTCTTGCAGCAGATGTTTTCTTCCTTTCATGTGTAAGCCAAAGCCTCGACATCCGTGCCAGAGGAAGAACTTTTTGTTTTCACCTTATTCCTCATCCCCCTAATCAGCCAGATTGTGTTTCTGTTTGCAGGCAGCCAGATTCAGAGCAAGCCTTTATCTTCCTTTATCCCAAGGACTTCCAAGGAGAGGAAAATGGGGGAGTAGGACGAGAAAACATATTTTCAAGGAACAGCATTGGTGGGAAGTTTATTATTCCTTACAGTGGTGAGGAGGAAATTCCCAGTCACTGTACCAAAGCCACCCAGCAAGCTTTCCCTTGGGAATGCAGTTCCCTTGTGAGAGCTTTCTTATGGAATCTGCCAAACATCCTCTTCCTTGTCTAATGCAGCCTCCAAAATCCTAAAGCTCTGGGTCTAATCTAACCTTTAGCTGTTTTCCAGCGTTGTTGCTCTGCATTCCCACTTTTGGGATTGTTTTCTTGTATTAACTGATAATCTGCTCTTTTTTTATTTTCCTTGAGGAAAAAATCCCATCTTACCCTGGATAAGTGAATTGTGCATATCCAGCAGAGCTGGCACACTCTGCTTTGTTTAAAATTGCTTGTGATTGTCCTCCTCAGGTTACCCTTGTACTCTTGCCTTTCTCCTAGTGAAAAGGGCCTGAGTCCAGTAATATTCACAAGCAAAGTATTTGGTATAATTGGTGTATTTATGTCTCCCTAAAACCAATATTGTATGTATTTATGTCTCCCTAACCACTAGAAATCCAAGCTGACTCTTCAGAAATCAGTGATTCATGTGCTTTGGGGGCTGGCTCAGATCCTTTTCTGTGGGGGTGGCAGTCAGGTGTAATTCTCCCTGGCTGAGCCTGGATTCCCAGGGGAAAAGCCCTCTTTTTTGGGAGGAGGTGTTCAAGCAGGTATTTGCTCCTGGAGTCTGCCTGCCTGTGTACTGTGAGTGTCCCCTGAGTGATGGAAGGATTCAGGCTTATGAATCAACAGCTGGAGCTCCAACTGCCTGGAAGGAGGTGATCAGTCATCTGTTGACTTGTTGGTACAAGCCTGAGGTTGTCCCATGTCCCAGTCTCTGATTTTGTTTGTATTTTGGCAGCTGGGACAGGTTTAATGCTGATGCCAACCTCAGCTACAGGATTCCTGAGTACAATGTTAAATCTCCTAGGACTGATGGCACTGTTGCTGCAGAAATTCTCTGTGTCTGTCCACACAAAAACCCAGATTTATAGGATACATGTGGCTGTCATTGCTTTTGCTTTTCCAGCTGGTGAAAGCACCACAAATTGGCATGTGTCAATTTAAACGTGTCAGCCTTCCCTGTGTTTGGGACTGAAGTGTCCAAGGCCGGGTTGGATGGGGCTTGGAGCAGCCCTGGGATAGTGGAAGGTGTCCCTGCCCATGGCAGGGGGTGGGAATGGGATGATCTTAAAGGTCCCTTCCAACCCAACCCATCCCAGGATCCCAAAGAAGGGTCTGCTCTGCACCGACACTGTTTGGCCTTGACATCTGCCATGTCATGGTGCAGGATTGCAGGGAAATGCAAAGCTGGTGGCTCTTTGCTTGGAGCAGCTGCTGGGATGCCTTGCAGCCACCTCTGCAAACCTCAGGTGTCCCAGGCTGAGCAGGTGAATCACAGCACAGTGTCTTCTGCTGGCCTGGGAGTGACCCCACACTCCAGGCTTTCCATGCTTTTAGTGCCCTGCTCCCAGGCAGGAGCGTGTCAGCCAGGAAAAGCATAGCAGGGAGGCATCCTCAGAATTGCCAAGGTATTTTCTCTTGTGGAACAGAGGGATCTTTGCAGTGCCTCCTGCAGAACCATTTGGTTCATTGGATTATTTGATTTAGCTAGGACAGGATTTAATTTCATTCCTCTGTACATCTCGGGAAGTGGGGCAGGTACACAGTCAAGGAAAGCTCCCTGCACAGCCACCAGGGATTTTCCAGCTCCCCTGTCCACGTGTGCTATCCCATTTTGCCATCTCATCCCTTTTGGCCCAGCTCCACGAATCCAGGGCTGGCAAAGCCTGCTGTTCATGTGTCAGTGCACACACACAGCACTGCTGCATTGCCACACGCTGTTACAGCAAAGATGGGGACAAGTTGCAAATGTCTGCGTGAGGAGCCCTTAAAGATGTGCTTTGGCTTTCCAAGGAAGGTTGGTGGCTTCTTCCCTCGTGAGAAGCTGTCTGAGCAGGGTCACAGCAGGCTGTGTAGGTTCATGTTTGATGGTGCCTGCTGAACATGTGCTGTCTCACCCAGACCTGTGCCCTCTTCTGCACTGGGGGTGTTTAGCATCTTGCTCTATCAGCCTGTCCTGCCAGGCAGGAGAGGAGAAGCCTGAACTTGAACCTGACAAGCTGATTTGTGTGTTCCAGAGAGGGAGCCTGAGTGGTTATTACTGTGGTGATGATTTACCTCCTCCCCTGGCTCCGGGCTGTGGCTGTGCTGGGGCAGTTGGAGGCTCCAGCTCTTGTCCCAGATGAGGGACAAGATCGGGTTGTGCTGATAAAATCAGGTGTAGTGTGAGCAGGTGGGGGTCCCAGAGCTGCACTCAGCAGCAGCCCCTCTCCTGGGGGATCTCAGGATGCCTTTCCATGGCCATTCCTGTGCTCACCTGTCCCAGGTAAGTAGAGCAGAAACAATGCAGCCTTGCAGCAAAGCCAGCTGAGACGTGTCTGTGCCTGCTCTGCTTTGCAGTGTCACCTTCTGCCACACTGGGCAGGATGTGGATCCCCCCAGGGATCCCTGAATCTCTTGGGAGACACCTCAGAGCACATGGGCTGCTTCACATTGTCACTGCCAGTGTGCAAAACAAGTCATTTTGGAGGCTGCACATGAATCCCCCTCTGGCTGCAGCTCTGAGCCAACGAGTCACTTTGTCATGCCCAGGTAGAGTGTCCATGATCTCCTTTTCCCATCCCCACGTGAATGTCCTCTCTCTGTCCTAGGGGCTGACCTTTGAGGAGGTGGAGAACTTCTTCACTTTCCTGAAGAACATAAATGATGTGGATACAGCTTTGAGCTTCTACCACATGGCTGGAGCTTCTCTTGATAAAGGTATTGAAGCTTGAGGGACACTCAGGTCGCAGGCTGAGCATTAATGTCTGGCCAGAGGAGTGAGCTGAATAAACCTCAGAGCTGGTGTTTCCTGGGGAGCTTGCTAATAATGTGGTTTATTGATCAGACCAATCCATATCCTCCTTCTCACTGTGTGTTTCCTTCCCTGAGCTGGTCTGTGTCAAGTGTGTTCTCACATCTGACACACTCATGTCAAAAAAAAAAGGCCAAAAAAAAGCCCCAAACTCATACATTTAAAACCAAAGTCCAGCTTCCTGCTGCCAGGATTTATCACAAGTGTTTATCTCCTAGATTTTTTTTTTCAAAGCACTCAGACTGGGATTATAAAAAAAAGATGTCAAAGTCATTAGAAGATTTTCAGGCTAAGTGGAAACTCTTGTCTACTAGAAAGTTAAAGCTGATGTATTTAGGCAGTTATCTCCTAGAACATTTTGGAAGTAAGTTATTCCAACTGCTGCTGTTGGGGGAATGCTAAGGCATTAATAGGTTTTTGGGCAGTGGAATTAGAGAGGGAGTCAAACATGTCACACCTCTCCTTGTGTGTGTCAGCAGCCCTGCTCATCTTTAATTTTGTGAGGGGGAAATCATCTGTACTCTTTGTTTTACATCACAGTTACCTTAACACTTGGAGTTAAAAGAAGCTGGTGGGGTTTTCTTTCATTTCCAAGTAAAAATGCCAAGTCTGGGTGTGCTGCTGCTGCTCTGAGGCCTTTCTGCAGCATCCCACGAGGAGGTAACAGCCCAGCAAATCCAATTTCCTTGGGAATTTCTGCAGGAAATTCGTGGAATCTGTGTTTGTGGAGAGTTTAGGGCTGCAATCAGTGTGATTGCTGTTTAATGATGTGCCATCAATGAGCTCGTGCTGGAGCTCCAGCCACTGAGGTGGGAGGGTTTGGCTGGGCCAGGGGAACCTTCCTCAGGCAGGAGAAGAGCCAGATTTAAATCCAATAAGCAATAAGTGGGGTGTGCTCCCCCCAAAGTCCAAGCTTTCACAAGGCTGCCTATTACAAACTAAGAAATGTAAAGATTTCTGCTCAGGTGGGGAGGAGGAAGAGGATAGTTTGTGCTCACAACGTTATTATTTGCATTATTATTATTGCAAACATTATTATCACTTTAGAAGGGCTGTTTAAAATTTAAGAGGAGAAAACCTGGATAGAGCCAAACAGCCAGGGCTTGACAACCTGTTTTCTGTGTTGAATTAAAGTCACTTCTTCTTGTTCTACAAAAGGGTCATAAACCTGTTTTTTAATGACCCATTTAATAACACCCAGATTATTTGTTAGCCTATCTTTCATTTTCCCACAAACATAATGGCTGTCATTCCCTTAAATCATAGGCATTCCTCAGGAAAATCCCCCAGCCTGGGCTCACAGCTGGCAGCAGGAGAGGGGCCCAGTTCAGTGCTTATTCCCCTCTCCCCTCCAGGGTGGGAATTGCACTTTTTTTGGCACTGTCTCCAGCCAGATTTTCCAGGCAGCCCTTCTGCTGGTGGAGAGCCATGGAATGGCTCCTTTGGGAGTCAGGGCAAGGCATGGAAGTGCTTTGCTAGGATTGGGAGCCTCTGGAGACCCTCATGCCCAACAGGGTCACCTACAGCTGCTCACCCTGGGCCACCTTCACTCAGGGCTGGGATATCTCCAGGGAATCTCCTTTCCTTATATATTTATGCCTGTGGATGTCACACAATCTGCTTTTCCCCCTGGTCTCTGTGACTTTCTGCTGTGCTCCCTTTGATGTCCAGATAGTTTCTCCTCACTGCAGGGCTGCAGCCTCACGTTTGGAGAAGGAAAAGGGCAATGTGCTGTGCCATGGGATTGCATAAGGTTTATCCATCTCTCTCCTGGATGGATATTCTGTGCAAGTGATTTAGAAAAAGCCCAGTCATCCAACATTTCCACCTGGGATCCTTGAAATGGCATGTGTGTATCAATGTGAGACTGATTGGTGGGAGCCCAAATTAGACATGTGCTGCCTTTGCATCCTGCCCAGGGCAGGGAACCCTGCTCCTGTCACCCCCAGTGCCATTTGGAAAGCAAAGGGAGCAGCCCAGCTGTCCATGAT
The DNA here is from genome assembly GCA_013400415.1 of Scytalopus superciliaris. Classification (NCBI taxonomy): domain Eukaryota; kingdom Metazoa; phylum Chordata; class Aves; order Passeriformes; family Rhinocryptidae; genus Scytalopus; species Scytalopus superciliaris. Next base: position 79,663 of record VXBX01006282.1, on the reverse strand, counting down.
TTTGGCCAAATGGGGGCTGAATCTCAAGGTGGAGGGGAGGAGTGGAGTTTGCCATCTGGCATTGCTCACAGTGGGGTTCTGGGAACTGGAGTGGAAAAATGGGGTAACTGTGTCAGACACTAAACTTGCATAAAGTAACTGAGATGGCTCACTAAAGCAACCAGTGGGAGACACCAGTGCATGGAATTTTAGAAGCCTTTCAAGATAGAAACGTGGAACTTGTTCTTGGGGAGATTTAGATTAGGTGGCAGGAAGGAATCCTTCCCTGGGAGGGTGGGGAGGCCCAGAGAAGCTGTGGCTGCCCCATCCCTGGAACTGTCCAAGGCCAGGCTGGATCAAGCTCTGAACAACCTGGACTAGTGGGAGGTGTCCCTGCCCGTGGTAGGGGTGGAATGAGATGGGCTTTAAGGTCCCTTCCACCCCAGACCCTTGTGGGGTTCTGTGATCCATGAAATCATACAAGGCTGCAGCAAAGAGCTCCTTCAGGGGGGTACCTGTGGGGCACCAGGGGGACAGGGCAGCCTCAGAGTTTGGTTAAACACCCTGAAAGGACATCTACATTTATAAGGAGTTAAATGGCATTTGGTGAACATTTTAGCAAAAGGTGAGGTTTTATAGGGCAAAAGGACACGGTGGTGGCTGTGGGTTCCTCCCCAAAAACCCCAAACCTCACTCAGGGGAACAGAAACGGGGTGCAGAGCACCAATAATCTAAACATTCATGAAAGAAAAATCCTGTTAGAAACACTTGATGCAGTTTCTAATTAACCCAGTTATGGCATAGATTGGATGCTTATTTTTTCCTTCCTGACACACAACTCCCCAAAATTCCTGAAGGGCTCTGCAAAGGGATTGGGATGCACGACCCCAGAAGGATGCTGTGGGGGAAAGGAGAGGCTTTTTTGGGTTTCCATCTGATTTGGTGATGCACCACTTCCCTCTTCCCCCTTGCTAGAGGGGAGCTCTGCAGCCAAACCTTCCTCCCTGTCCCTGTGGCCTCACTGTGCAGAGTCTCTCCAGATGGGCTTTCCTCAGGTCAGGCTTTGCAGGGAAGCAATTTAATTTTAAACACACTCACACCAGCCTAGTGAGGGCTTGGGGTTTCTTTTCCTCATTTACACAGCAAAATCTGCTGCCTAAGATTGATAGCTCCATGGGTTGTGCTTTTCTAGAACTGGGAATAAAACCACCACTCTCTTCTTTGCTGCCAGTCTGGGGGGAAAAGGGAAATAATTCCTTCCCACTCCTTATTTTATTGCAAGGTTGACCTGGCCTGCCCACTGGGGGTGTGTGGATGGGTTCATTCTGCAATTATTGGCCCTGTTTTTGTTATTTATTCCCAGCCTGCTGGAATGGTTGGTTCATAGAGCATCCCCTTTGCCCCACTGTCAGGAGAGAGGGGGGGGAAAAAACCATCTCATTTTGGTGTCTTTAACCTTCATCTCGGCCACCCAGCTGTCACCACCCCTCCTGCAGCCGTGCAGGGGGAGGGTGGAGGCTGTGGGGAGCTGGTTGTGAGGCTTGTGTGTCCCCTGTTGTCCCAGTGACCATGCAGCAGGTGGCCAGGACGGTGGCCAAGGTGGAGCTCTCGGACCACGTGTGCGACGTGGTGTTCGCGCTCTTCGACTGCGACGGTGAGTGACCCCCCAGCCCCTGGGCCAGGCTTTTGGGGAGGGGGGTGGAGGGCAAGAAATGCTCTTCTTGCCCTGATCCCATCTGCTCTTTGGCCAGGGATGTGTCCTGATGCTCCTGCCTTTTCCTACCCAGTGGTACCCAGCTGGATCTTGGGATGGGTTTGGTGGGCGCAACTTCTTTCCCCCCTCCCTCCCCCCCACTCAGTAGAACTCCAGTTTGTTTAACAAAACTGTTGTGCTCCAGTGTTGGAAACAAGCCAGTGTGGGGCTTGTGCTTCCAAAATCCTGGATGAATAAATATCAGCTTGATTAATTAGTGGCAGCTCTGTGCCTTGCTGGCCCGAGCCCTCTGAGGCAGGTTGTTGCCACATGGAAAACACTCTTGGGTTGATTTAATGAGAGTTATTGCAGTCTTTGCCACCAGGGGATGATGGCAGCAATTCCGACTTGGAAAGCAGGAAATTCTGCATTTGCCCAAAACTGTCCAGCCAAAACCAGAGTCCTTGCTGGCTCCCTGCTTCTCCAGCACAGTCACTGGGATCTGCCAGCCCTCAGTGGCAAGTGGTGGTGCATAAATATGAACTTTACAAAATACATGTAATTATTTTTCTCCTTCTTGTCCCATTTGGTTTCAGCCCCACCTGCTTCTTTGCACCTTTCTAAGGTCACATCTCATGTTTTACTGTCCTCTGTGCTTCAGTGCCACTTGCTGATATGATTTTCAAGCCAGACCATCAGGTCGGAGTGAGCCAAAACACATCCCTGTTTGCATCCCCTCAGAGGACAATCTGCTAAAGGTTTTGATAGCAAACCTCTGAGGGGAAAGACTTTGGTTGCCAGAGGAGTCCCTGTAGGAAGGAACCAGATAGAAAAGCAGGCACAGACCTCTCTTGTTTATTATTTTGGTGCTTTCACAGACATTACCGTGTGCACATCAAACACCTGCAGCACCAGAGGGAGTTTTACCTCCCCCTTGACAGTTTGCTGGAACTTCCCTGCCCAGGGAAATACCCTCAGCAACCTCACTAAATTAATGAACCTTTCCTTCTACTCCATTAAGAAAAATCTGTGCTGTTAACCCTGCACTCCTGTAATTTCCTAAATCACTTAAAGAGGGGGAGTTTCCTGTGGGGCATTTGCTTTGCATTTGCTTTTCTGCCTTCAGGACTGGCTCTGCAAGAGGTGGCAGTGCCAGGCTGAGCAGGGCACCCTCCATAGGGCTGGGATCCATCCCTATGGCCCATCCCTGTGGCTCAGGACCCTTTGCTCAGCAGGGCATTTTGGGAGGGGGAAGCCAAGTGTGATTTCAGTCTCTGCAGGGAGACCATTTTCAGGAGGTTGGTGGTGGGTTCCTAATTCCTTTTCCTCCTCCCTCCTCCTCACAGGGAACGGGGAGCTGAGCAACAAGGAGTTTGTGGCCATCATGAAGCAGCGCCTGATGAGGGGCCTGGAGAAGCCCAAGGACATGGGCTTCACTCGGCTCATGAGGGCCATGTGGAAGTGTGCCCAGGAGACAGCGTGGGATTTCACAGCACCCAAGCAATAGCAGGGTTGGGAAGGGGCTCCCCCATTCCCTGGATCAGCCCTGACCCCACTGAGAGGTGGCACCACGCCCTGGCTGTCCGTGACAGGAGCTGTGTGTAAATCCAAGTTAGAAAATTCCAAGCCTGTTGTATTTGCAGCTTCCTTAATATTCCTCTGTCTCAGGAAAAAGGACTTCCAGCAGCCCCGTGGTGTGCTCTGCTGGAGAGCTGGCCACCCAAATCACCTGTATGTAATGCTATGACAAAATGGCACCGGGGTTATCTTCCTTATTAGACTGCTCCCGAGGGAAGATCCCTGGATTTCCTGGACCCTGCTTCAGGATTTCAGCCGGCTGAACACTCCATGCCCTCCCTGGGGGCACCCCTTGGGGCAGAGGTGCTGCCTCTGGGTAAGAGCAACTGGCTCTGCTGCCCTTCCTGCCTTGCAGGAGGTGCCTGCTGAGCTTCCTAACTGGAGAGCCCTCTCCCTGGGGAATGGTGAGGGGGACAGCTGGCACGTGTGGCTTGCTGAGTGCTGTCCCCTCTGTAAAGTGGCATGTAAACAAGTTGCTCAAAACACCAGTGGCTTGTCTGTCTCTGTCCCCTCGGCTCTTCCCCCAGGGCTGGTCCTCAGGCACAGGAGATGGGGGGGAAAACCACCCCCTGCCGTGACTTTCCAGGGATGGAAAGACAAAGGGCATGATTCACCTCTAGAATATTTTCCTTCCCCAGCACAGGGAGGACGTGGAGCTGCTGGAGGCACCAGGACGGTCAAAGGGATGGAGCAGCTCTGCTGGGAGAGCTGGGATTGGCCAGCCTGGAGAAGAGAAGCTTTGGGGTGACCAAACTGTGGCCTTGCAGAGCCTGAAGGGGCTCCAGGGAAGGAGAGAGACTATTTCCAAGGGATGGAGGGACAGGACAAGGGGGAATGTCTTCCCAGTGCCAGAGGGCAGGGATAGATGGGATATTGGGAAGGAATCCTTCCCTGGGAGGGTGGGCAGGCCCTGGCACAGGTTGGGCAGAGAAGCTGTGGCTGCCCCAGCCCTGGGAGTGTCCAAGGGCAGGCTGGAGCAACCTGGGCTGGTGGGAGGTGTCCCTGCCCACTGGGTGGGCTTTAAGGTCCCTCCCAACTCCAGCCAGTCTGTGATTCCATGATTCATAGTGGGATATTGATCCTGCTGCTGGACACCATTCCATCTTCCTGTCCTGTCCTTCATCCCCTCATTTCCCAGCTCCATTGGGGTGGGGTGGGGGTCCCTGTGCTGTCACACAGCCTGGGGGTGCAGGTTGAGCCCCTCCTGCCTGCAGGAAGGGCTGTCCTCCCTCTGTCCCCCCTGCTCTCCAGGGACAGCCTCCCTGGAAATGCCACCCTGTCCCTAAATTCTCGTTTGGAGCTGAGCTGAGGCCGTTCCATCCCCGGTGGGGCCTCATCCCCCTTTGGCATCTCCTCCCTGCAGCCCTTCAGGGCACAGTCCCTGGAGCCAGGAGCTGTGGGAAAGGCAGGAATCTTGAACAGGAGCAGGGCTCTGAGCCCAGAGAATTCCTGAAGGGGTTAATCCTGCCCTCCCACACCAGGGACTGGGACTGGGGGGGGGGTCATGGGGCCGGCTGGGGGGCAGAATCCCAGTCTCTCTCCTGGGGGTTTCCTTTACTCTCCAAATCTCCCCTGGGGGGTCCCTTTTCCCCCCAGTCTCCCCCCTGGGGGGTTCCCTTTCCCTCCTAATTTCTCCCCTTGGACATTCCCCCCAATCTCTCCCCGGGGGGGTTCCCTTTCCCCCCAGATCTCTCCACCCAGGGTTTCCCTTTCCCCCCCCAAATCCCCCNTCTCCTCCTCCTTATGTTCCTTCTTTCCCCCTCCTATTTTTCCTTTCCTATTCCTCTCCTCCTCTTATTCCCATTCCTCTCCTCCTCTTATTCCCGTTCCTCTCCTCCTATCCCTTTTCCTCTCCTTCTCTTGTGCCTTCTTTCCTCGTCCTGTTTCTCCTTTCCTGTTCTTCTCCTCCTCTTATTCCCATTCCTCTCCTCCTGTCCCTTTTCCTTCTCCTCTTCCTCCTTTCCCCGTCTTATTCCTTCTC
>VXBX01006282.1:59546-73909 GCA_013400415.1 Scytalopus superciliaris | reverse complement strand
TCTCCTCCTGTCCCTTTTCCTTCTCCTGTTCCTCCTTTCCCCGTCTTATTCCTTCTCCCCTCCTATTCCTCCTCCTCTTCTCTTCATTCCTCCCCTCCCTCTCTTGTTCCTGCTCCTGTCCCCCCCCTCCCGTTCTCCCTCGGCACACGTGGGCAGTGTTTTTTGGAGGCGGCCAAACACGCTCCTTCCCCTGCCTTGGTTCCGACGTCGTGGAAATTTATACAAAAAGGCTGTAGGTTTATGGGGTTTTTTTCCAACTTTGTCCCGCTCTGAGTTTGGGTTCTTTGGCCGAGCTTCGCAGCTTGCCTGCCCCGGGGCTTCCTGTAATCCTCCTTTTGGCTGCACCCACGCCCCTTCCCATTCCCTGGAGCTCGGGGTCGGCCCCCAGCGCCGGCAGTGTGGTTTTCCTTCCCTTCCTCCCCTTCTGTGGAGTCGCTGGGCAGGAAAAGGGACTTTTGGAGGAAGGCAGAGGCCGGGGGTGGGTGGGGAGGGAGGGCAGCAGGGCAGGTTAATGTTAAACACAACGTGCTAATCTGTGGCCAGACCAAACCGAGCTGGGTCCCTCTGCCGGTTCCTTGCCCTTTGGGCCTGGGGTTGGGAAACGCTGCAGCTCCACGGTGGTCACTGAGTGCCTCTGGAGCTCCTGGGAAGGCCCTTTCCCACGATTCCCACGGGGTTTGGCAGCACTCTGAGCCCTTACGTGGCAAACTCCGAGCCTGGCTGGGCCTTTGGGTGCCACCCCGGGATCAGGGGAGGGTTTTGCCAGGGAATTTCAGCAAACACCTCCCGTGGGGGCACAGTTGGCAGAACTGGAAACCAGTTCAGCTCTCTGTGCCCCAGTAGTGCCTTGGATCTGTGCTCTGCTGGGGCTGCACGGGGCACCAGAGTGGCTTGGGGGTGCAGAAACAACAGGATTGGGGCTGTGGAGATATTGGGAAGGAATTGCTGGCTGGGAGGGTGGGCAGGCCCTGGCACAGGTTGGGCAGAGAAGCTGTGGCTGCCCCGGGATCCCTGGGAGTGTCCCAGGCCAGGTTGGAGCACCCTGGGCTGGTGGGAGATGTCCCTGCCCATGGCAGGGGGTGGCACTGGATGATTTTTAAGGTCCCTTCCAACCCAAATCGTCCTATGATCCTAAAAAATCTCTTGGCAAGCTTTGGGGGGCTGAGTCTGAGCCAGCAGGAGCAGGGTGGGTGGGGGAACAGCCTCGTGAGGTGAAATTTAAAAGCTCCAGGTTTGGAAGGAGCAGAAGCCAAGACTGTAACTCCGTGAACACTGGAGTGGTGTGAACATGAGGGAGGGAAGGGTTTATTTTTCTGAAATAAATGATTTTTAACTGTGTGAAACCCCCAAGCTCAGAAGCTCATCCAGGGAGTTGCTGCTCATTACCCCACTGTCATTTTTATCCCTCGTCCCGTATTGGCTGTTGGATTGTGGAGTGGATTTTTCTTGCCCCTCCAAGCTCTGGGGGCAGATAGGATATCTTGGATATCTTGGCTCATCTCTTGGCCTGCAAGCTCTGTTGTTTGCACTTGCCTGGAGAAGGTGATACCCCCCCACAGTGCAAGGTCTGTGGTGTGCAATCCCTGGGAGGAGGTGGGACATCCTTTCCCAGTTCTGGGCTCTGGATAAAGGACTGCAAGCTCGTCAGGATACTGGGGCCTCTGTAAATAACACTGTCTGGCTTTAACCATGCCATGTGTGCCTGCTCTTTTTAATGGGGCTGAAGAAATCAGTCTGATGCTTGGGTTGAAAAAATAGTTTAAAAAGATGGTGCTGTCCAGCTGCCAGGGAAATGCATGATGGAAAGATACTGCCTTGCTTGGAGTGTGGTTAGGCCAGGCCTGGGGCTTAGTCCCTTCTTAACTGAAGAGGATGGAGGGCAGTGCCTGAGCCTTGTGAGGAGGAGGAGGAGGAGAAAAAGGAAAGTGGATTTATGCAATTCCTAATCAGTGATTAAGAGGGAAGGTGGTTTTCCCAGCTGCTCCCAATCCGTGGGTAAGAGAGAGGAACAAACATGGCTCGTGTGACGGGGCCTGTCGTGCTGGCAGCCACCAGTGCTGCAGTTCTGTCCCCAAAAAGGGGAGTGTCCCTGTGGGATTGGCATCCCACTGAATTATTCTCTAAGCTCTCTAAAGGTGTGGCATCATCACATCACTCCCCCAGCACGGCAGACTCTCAAAGGCAGGAGATAAAGGAGAATAATAGGCTTTATAATATGCTAGAGGACAAATTTGGACATGCTTTTGCTGCTAAGGAGAGACTGTAGAGGGAAAAAAGGACAAGGATGCACCACTGTGGTGATCCAGTGTGGCTCCTGGACTGTCTGGCTGGGTAGTCCTGGGATTTTTATGGAGGTTGTGTGTGTTGGGAGAAGCAGGGAATCTCTTCAGCACTAGCAAGAAGAAGCAGGAGGTGGAGAGTCCCTTGGTTGGAAATGTGGGGGTCTTTTTGGGGAAGGACTCCTTGAGTGGAAAGGTGGGGGTCTGCCTGGGGAAGGATTCCTTGGGTGGAAAGATGGGGGGTCTGCCTGGGGAAGGGTGGAGGCTCTCAGAGTAATGGCAGAGATGAGAAGGAGTCTCTGTGGGAGAGCTGGAAGGGCAGACTGAGCTTGGTGGTCTCTTTCTTGTTTTCATTCTGTGTGTTTCTCTCGTTTCAGTCCTCCTTGAGTCACTCAACAAGAACGAGCAGTCTGCCAATGGCCAGTCCCAGTCCAGGGAATCCACAAACCCCCAGTTCAGGAAAACGAGCGGAGACTTCCCGTCGGCCAACGGAGAGGCCGGAGGGGAGCCCCCCAAGGGCTACACTCAGGACCAGCTGGATGCAGTGAAGAGGTGTGTGTGCAGCTTTGAACCACGTGGAGTGGTGTCCAGAGCACCCCCCAGGAGGGTTTGTAGCTGCAGCAGCCCTGGGAGGCAGCGGGGTTGGCTCTGCCCCTTCACCAAACCCTCTTTCAGGCCTTCCTATATTCCTTCCTACCCTTTGCATGTCCTGGAAGCTGAAGGACTGAACCACAGGCACAGTCACCTGGTAAACTTTGTTGAAGGTTATGGGCGTGGCCTGAATTGCACAAGAACCACTCTAAGGGACTTGCAGGGGTGTGCTGGTTACATCATGCACGTCCCCAAAAACCCAGCCTGCTGGATCCTGTCTCATCTGAGTCACATGAGGGAGAAACCATGACTGGGCTGTGAGTGTGCCCAGGAGGAGCTGGGCTGCCCACCCTGGGCAGGCCCTGCTCTAGAATCCAGCTGGTGTTAGTTGTAGGCCTGTGAATTAGCTGAGGAGAGAGGAGGGGGGAAAAGCCAAGAGCCCAATGTCCTTCAGATCCTGAAGCCCCTCCCAAAACAGCCTCCAGAAGGGGAAAATGTGAAGTTTATTTGCCAGCCACATTCCTCTGCGGGTGATACCACGGCCTGAGGAGAGGCCCTTCCACCTGTACTGGCCCGACTCGTTCCCTGGGAGCGTTTGTCACACCCGGAATGAGTGTGGGAAAACAAGTGTGTCACCCTGGGAGGAACGAGGGCTGAGCCAGCCAGCTGTCCCCGAGCGACAGCCGTCGGAACCGTGGCGCGTCACCGAGCCAAGGAGGGCTCCGCTCCTGCTCCTCACTCCCTGTTCCCCCCCACCACCCTCTCTCCCTCTCCTCTGGCAGGGTGAAGCAATGCAAAGATTACTATGAAATTCTGGGGGTGAACAGAGAAGCTTCTGATGAGGACCTGAAAAAGGCCTACAGGAAACTCGCGCTGAAGTTCCACCCGGACAAGAACCACGCGCCGGGGGCCACGGAGGCCTTTAAAGGTAAAATCAGCTCCACACTTGTGGTTTGCCCCCAGCTATCAGGCAGTGGCACCGAGCTGGGCTTGTCACAACTCGTTGAAACAACCTCACGAGTCAGGTGGAGTGAAATAAAGCTGCTCGTTGTGTAGCTGTCCCTCCTCGGAGGTGGTTGGATCGTGAGCAAAGCATAAGCTTGAAATAATAAACATGGGTAGGATTCACCTCTGCTGGTGGGACAAGGAGAAGCCTGCCTTCCCTTTCTCCCAGCAGCCCTTCCTGTGTGTTGCTGCAGCCTCTTGTCATGCTGCTCAGGAGGGAATTCCCTCAGGGTGTTAACCATCCTGGTTTTTTGGAGACGTGCAGGAGAAGCCCCAAGTCCTGCAGGTTCTGGGTGCACCTCTGTTTACTGCCAAAGTTGTGCAGCATCAGAGACAGCCACTGGATTCATGAATCCCTTGAGAGAAACATTCCAGGAAGCATCTGGCCATTGTGAAAGGCCGTGGTTGGAATTGGTGGCTAGAAATCCCAGGTGGAAGTTTCTGGGGTGCAACTGGGCCCAGCCAGAACTCCAGAAAGGTCACCAGAGGCTCCAGTTCTGCTGCAAACGGCCCAGTTGTCATGGCCTCTCTACAAATGCAGCAGGGATGTTTCCTGGGTAATAAAACTGAAGTAATTTTCCAGGAGAAGTGCTATTGCTTGGAACATACAACCCCATTTTCCCCTGCAAGCTGTGGAAGTTTGATTCTTATCATTGAGCTAAACATGGTACTCTTTGATGCCAGTTACACAGCACTGGTTTTGTGCTGTTAAGCCACAAAAGTGGTCTGATTCTGGCTATTTTTTAGGAAGTAATTCTTCCCTGTGAGGGTGGGCAGGCCCTGGCACAGGTTGGGCAGAGAAGCTGTGGCTGCCCCAGCCCTGGGAGTGTCCAAGGCCGGGGTGGACAGGGCTTGGAGCAGCCTGGGCTAGTGGAAGGTGTCCATGCTGGTGGTAGGGTTGGACTAGATAGTCTTTAAGGTCCCTTCCAACCCAAACCGTTCTGGGATTGTGTGATTTTGGGAGGGAAATGCATGAGGCTTCTGCTGGAGCAGGGAGCAAGGCTGGCCTGGTGTACTCATACAGTATTGGGGTGAGCTCCTTGCAGACATGAGTTCAGCAGTAAAAGTCTTATGTAAGGTTTGTTCAAGTCTTCTAAGACTTAAATCCTTACCTGATAAGTGTTAGCAAATAGTGAGCTGACCCCCAGCTACTTGGGAAAGCCTGGGTAGTGTGGGGGGCAGCTGAAAGAGCATCTGCAGGGGGGGTGTGTGCAGAGCTGCTGCTCGCTGGCTCATCCTTGGATCCCTGCTAGTGGCACAAGGCAGGTTTCCTCACCTCTAATCTTCACTAATGATGTTTGCCGAGGGCTTTGACAAGAGTTACGTGCCAGAAGTGGTGCGTTAAGCAAGGTGCCCTTTATCCCCTGCTGCAGAGCTCTCTGCCTCTGGGTTATCTCCTCCTTGACTCCCTGTCCTTCAGCCCCTGAGCCGAGCTCCCAGCTTGGTTTCACAGGGTGAAGAGGGAAACGTGCACTGCAGTGAGGGTGTTAGTTAATTTTTTCTTACACTGATGTATTAGCTGAAGTCTTGGCATTTGCCTTCCCCGTGGCTGCTGATAAAGTGTCTTGTCCTGAGCCCGTGTCTCAGCTGTAACCTCAGTTCATAGTTGCAGTTGGCTGCAGCCTGTCCTGTGGCAGGTTTGCATCACCACCTGTGTGATGCTGGAAAAAGAGTTGAACGTGGTTACTTGGAGCTAAAATCCTGATCTGGGGCGAGGTGTTCCTTGGCTTTGTCAGCACAAAGTCAGACAGTGGCCAAACCCTGAACTGCTTGGCTGGTTCTTTCAAGCTGTGTGGTTAATACACTCCAAGTCACTCCTTGTCCACCAGCTTCCCCTGCCTGGCTCTGGAATTGTTTGCTCTCTGTGTGCACTAATTATAACCAAGAAGGAGAAGGAGTGTATTGACATTACATCCTCCACTCTCCCAGTCTCCAGTCCAAGAAGAAACCATACACCTCCACCTGACCGTGGGGAAAATGTTGTATCTTGGAGCTGATCCCCTCCAAAAGGGCACCAAACTCCCTTTTCTATCCCTCCTGCCCTGCCTTTTACACACCAGGCAGCCCCTGCCGTGGGAATTTCGGCTCCTTGCGACACAGGGAGGGTGTGTTGGTACTGAGGGGAAGTGGGAAGCTGGAACACGTCTAGAGGGAAGTACAGTGATGGGAGGGTGGCAGGCAGACGTTCTGGGAGCCTCAGACTGCTGAGGCTGGAAGGGGAGCAGCTCAGGGAACTGGCAGGACGTCAGTTCCAGTTCATTTCCACCGTCACAGGCACTGGGTAACAGCCCTTGTAATTATGCACCTTACGTCTGGCATCTGGAAATTCTGAAATTCATAGCTGACAGACACGACTTCTGGCTAATGTTTCCTTCCCAGCTTTCATGGGAAGTTTTGAAGTCTCTCTCTGTGATCTAGCCTGTATTTAAATTCCTTGCAGCTCTGGCTTTTACGCTCCAACGTTGAATTCCCTTAATGCCACGTTTGGATAAAATTTGTCAACTGCAATTGTATTTCCCCACACAGTTGGTTACAGCTGGAGGATTTCTCTGAGGGCACACATCAAATTTGTATCAATCATATCATAACTCCTTTAATTAAGGGAGTTTTCCACGAGTCTCTTGGTGTGATTTCCCCCACCAGCGACGTCGTGCCAGGTACCAGTAGCCTGTGGAAAAGACGTGGGTAGTCAAGAACCTCCCTGGTGTGATGAGAAAGGCAGGCCCTGGCAGTGTGCAGGGCTGAAGGTACTATCTGCAGGACAGAGAGAGAGAGAGAGAGAGAGGAGCTAATTGCTTCCTTATTATCCCTGTTCCAGCCATCGGGAACGCGTACGCCGTGTTGAGCAACCCCGAGAAGAGGAAGCAGTATGACCAGTTTGGGGATGAGAAACTCAACCCTGCCCGGCACGGGCACAGCCACTCGGACTTCCACCGCGGCTTCGAGGCCGACATCTCCCCAGAGGATCTCTTCAACATGTTCTTTGGTGGGGGTTTTCCTTCTAGTAAGCACCTTAAGCCTCGCTCTCTTGGTTGCTTTTGGCAGAGTAACTGCAGCAGGGGAGTTGTTTGGCCATGCTGAGCTTGGTGAGAGAGAGTTCTCCTTCACCCGTGGCCTAAACAGCTCAAGGTTTTTAAGCTGTTCAGGTGGGTGCTGGGAGAACTTGGCATCCAGCAGGTCATACCATGAGAGCTGGACTTCTTCCCAGCTTCAGGTGTTTGTTTGCCTGGCTGGCAGCATTAGCTGCTGTGAGCCTGGGTTGGATGTCACAACAAAAAAATGGCTTGTTTTAAGCTTGTTGTAAAAATAACCCTGTTTCAAGGAAGGCTTTTCTGCCTGGTGGTTTTAGAAGTTAAATCTTACCAGAGCAAGCTCTGGGCCTTGCTCTTGATCTCTATCTGCTCTGCCACCCAGCTGGAGCAGTTGCTGTGAGGGCAGTGGCCACTTCCTTCTCTCCCCTGTATCCCATAAAAAAGAGGGGAGTGTTATTTTCTACAGCATAATTTAGACTTGCTAAATTGAAATGGAGATCTTCATCCTGTGTATGCACAGTGCTGATCATGGCTTGGGTTGCAGGAAAGAACTGGGTGCCTGTTCCTTCACCTGCTCGATTCCAGTCAGAAATACTCAGATTTCACATTTTGGAATCCTCTGAATGGCAGTGCAGACAGGAGTTATTTGACCTCTGTGAACCAACTTTAAAAAAAGAAATAATTTGGTTTCAGTGAAGCAGATTTACTCTGATATCTCTCACCTGTGTGGTGTGTAGGAGTTAACACACCTACACCTGTGACTCGCAGAGCCTCCTGGAGGCCTCTTGCAGCCTTCCTGTTCTGCCTGGCAGAGAGGCCAAGCTGCTCCAGCTTTGGTATTTGAAGCGAGACATGGGAGAGCTTTGTTTTGAGGCTGGAAAAAACACCAGAATTCTTTCTGTTTGTGATTGGGTTTGACCTAAAGGGAATTCAGTCAGAAGAGAGGAGGCCTGTACATGGTGCTATCCCTGTGCAGCTGGCCCTGCCAACCTGAATTTTCATACGATCCTGCAAAGTCTTACAGAAATACCTCTGTGCCCACTCTGTGCTCAGCACACCTTAGGAATAGTCCTGTTTCAGCCTGGAAGCAGGTGCCATGCATCATGGGCACCTTTTGTGGTTCCTTCCTGCCAAGCAGCACCACCCCACACGCTGTGACCCTGGTGTGACAGCTCTCTTTGCCTGCAGGTAACGTTCACGTGTACAGCAATGGCAGGATGAGATACACCTACCACCAGAGGCAGGACAGGAGGGAGCACCAGGGGGATGTAAGTGGACAACAAACCAGGGGGCTGGGAGGCTAAAGGTGATCCCATCACATGGACTGGGAGCTGGTTGCTGTGGCTGGCTTGGGAAACAGTCCTGCTCTCTGCCACCCCCCCGAATAGAAAACTGGAGTCAGGGTTATGACTGTTTTCTGGGGGTAGCCAATTTTATTTTTAAAAAACAAGCAAGAACTTCCTGAATATTTTTTTTCTCAAGCTCAAAGGGGAGAGTGTACACTGCTGGAACTGGAGGGAGCTCAGGAGGTGGGGGAATTGCACTGAAAAGGGGAGAGGGCTTTCCATAAAACCAGTCCTGCTCACTAGCAAAAGCTCCAGGAAAACAAAATACGGGTATGAGGCTTCTGGATTTCCCTCACAAGGTTCCCCCTGCCAGTGCCCTCTGCCCTTTGTCACATCCAGTGGGTTTGGACCTTCAGAGTCACAGGGCCCAGCGGGCTGCAGGGTTGCCCCCAGTTACTTTGGGCTACTCCTAAAATGCCTGCGAAAAGCAGGAGAGTGGAGGGAGGGAGATCAATGCTACGGGATCCTCAGGTGTGGGTGGTGCTCCAGTGCGTGTGTTTCTGTTCCTTTAGGGTGGCCTGGGGCTGTTTGTCCAGCTGATGCCCATCCTCATCCTGATCATCGTGTCTGCTCTCAGCCAGATGATGGTGTCCAGCCCACCCTACAGTCTGAGCCAGAGGCCGTCAGTACCTGTTCCTCTAAAACTTACCCACGGGGCGGGTGGGGGCTCTGGGGAGGTGTGATGGGGCAGGGGTCTCAGCTCTCTGCTTTCCCTGCTTTTCCTTGCTTTGCTGCTTTGTGTCCTGACCCCCTGCTCTCCCTGCCAGCTGTCTCACACAGCAGTGAGGGGCCCCCTGCTTCTCACACAGGTGTGAGGTGGAAGGTGCAGGGAAAGTTTCTCACTTCCCTCAGGGAGAGAGTTCTTTGACAGGGACCTTCTGCAGCCCGTCCCCACGGCTGGCTGTGTCCTCCTGGGAAGGGACAGGGTTTGGGAGGCTGTAACCCAACACTGAGATCCCATATGGAGAACTAATGGAGGTGTAGAGTTAAACTGGGCGGTGAATAACAAAAGCCAGGTCTGTTCTTCACGAAGGCCTCAGTTTATGCCTAGTACAAAGCAGTAGAGGAAGAGAAGAAGGAATAAAAGACACTCCTGTACAGTAAAAGACACTCCCAGAGAAATCCCCTATTTCTGAACTCTGATCTTGCCATAAAAGAGCTTTGGCCAGACGTTTACGATGTGAAAGTGAAACTGTTTCGTTCTAGATCCTGTGGAAATGCCCCATCTGCTCTCTTGGCTGACAAATGGAATGAGTCTTTATTCTTAGTCACTTTGCAGTGCCAACAAAGAATGGGTAAACAGGCCTGATTTCTGGCTGGTTGCATCATGCTTAATGTATGTTCAGTGGAAGTTCCTTGTGTGTGTTTAGAGAGGGCAGAGGGTTACAGCCCAGGGTTCCTGCTTAGTTTCACAGGTAGCAGCATTTGCCATTGATCATACAATCCCTGAAGGGTTTGGGTTGGAGGGGACCTTAAAAACATCTTGTTTCACGCCCCTGCCATGGGCAGGAACACTTTCCACCAGACCAGGTTGCTCCAAGCCCCATCCATTCTGGTGTTGGACACTTCCAGAGGTGGGGCATGATGTTAAAATACTATAAAACTATATAGCTTTCAGGTTCAGGGTAAAGACTGTGGCATTAGTGCTTGGAACCAAAAGATGGAGCAGTTTGGGCACAGTTAAAGGTTATTCTGAGAGGGTAAGGAGCGTTGAGCTGTGATTTCCACAGTGGGTATTGGGACTATAAAATTAAGCATTACATATATGCCAGTTTGGGTTATCCTGGTGAAGAGTTTGTGGGGGGAGAAGACACTCAAGGGAGGGCAGCTTTTAAGTTGGGCAGGGGTTTGCTGCCAGCCTCGCCCCAGATGCTTCTGCACTGCTCCATTCCCTGTTCCCTGTGCTGTCCCTGTCTCTGTGCTGGGGGAGCAGCAAGGAACCAGACTTCCCATGGGTTTGGACATGAGCTGATCCAGTGCTGCCTCATCCTTCCTGAGCCACCAGGGCCCTTGAGCTGGGACGAGGTGGTGCCGTGCCAGCAGGAGGAGCTGCTGGATCGCTCACAGCTGCCTGTGAGCGGGGGAAATGCTGTGCCTGAGCTCAGCGAGCAGGAGCCCAGCAGCGAGGTTTCACTGGCAACACGGAGATTTTGATGCCACTGAAGTGGCCACTGAGGAGGGCAGAGTCCTAAAGAACCACTTGGCACTCCATGATTTTTGGAAATCTCTTCCAAGCAGCAGCTTTCTGCTGGAAGAGCTGTCTGGCTGCAGGCCTGACTGTGCCACCCTGCTCTTCAGTAACACCTCATGGAATTCAGCTGACTTCATTACACATCTGGTTCCCTGTGCCCTTGTTTTCATGCCTTGCACCCAAACGTGCTGCTGTAGCTCTGCCAGCCTCAGTCCTCCTTTGGACTGAGCACACTCTGGAGTATGAACTTTAGGAGAGCTTCACAGGTCAGATAGTGAGCTGGGTTCTTCCAGCCTGCACCTCTGCCTTGAAAGATCCCAAGGGAGCTTTTTGCTCCTGTTCAGCCCATCAGGTTGCCCACGGCTCGTCCCCAAGGGCTGGACCTTGGTGAAACGTGCAGGAGTCTTTGAGTCACTCCTGTAAACCCTGATAACAGACTGAAGGGTGACCCAGATGAGTTAATGTTTATACTTGCCTTGAGAATCAGTTGGCTTTTAATGCAGCAGCCAGCTGGTATTTATTATTATCAGGAACTTCAGGCATGTCTCCAGATGTCTGGGCACAGGTTACACACCCTGGCAAGGATCTCTGGGTCTGCTGGAGTGTCAGGGAAAGCAAGTGCAGGGCCTTGTCTGAAATGCAAATCCACAGGGCCAGGGCAGCAAGAGATTCCCTTCTGGAAAGTGCTTTCTGTGCAGAGTGGGTCTGATTTTGTGAGTGGAGGAAATTGCAGAGAGATTTAATTAGTGCTGAAAATTCTGGCAAACGCTTTGTTTTAAGTGGGTTTAGGCCCTGGGCCTTGGAGTTGTGTCTCCATTCAGAGCCCTGCCCACCGAGCTGGAGGCCTGGCAGCTTCCCTCTCTCCCTGTGCTGGCAGTTCATTTCCACCAGGAGTGCTTTTCCTTTCCCTGTGGCTGGTTGGGAGCGGGGGGATGTTTCCAGCAGTTCGGAATCGTTACAAAGCACCAGGGGCTTTGCCATGCGTGTCCTACACTGCCGTGTGCTCTTCCCCCTGGAGCAGGTCCGTGGGTCACACACACAGGAGGGTCACAGAGCACTTGAAAGTCCCCTACTACGTCTCTGAGAGCTTTGCAGAGGAGTACACGGGCACGAACCTGAAGAACGTTGAGCGGAGCGTGGAGGACGATTACATAGCAAACCTCCGGAATAACTGCTGGAAAGAGAAGCAGCAGAGTGAGTGTGGGGGGTGAGGGCTGGAGAGGCTTGGCTTGGGAAAGGCCTTCAGCTGCCTTGTGCCAAAGTTATACTTTAACATAGCCAGCACATTTCCTGTGTCATTGGCTTGGGGTTTTTTTTTCAGGCTGTGACTTCATGACAGACACGATGTGTGGGGTTTGGGTTTTTTTTGTTTTGGTTTGGTTTTTAATGCTGCTGCAGAACTGGTCAGACAAGAGCTGTGCCCTGGAGGTTCCCCTGCCCTGTCAGCAGGAGATCTCTGATTTCCACTGGAGGGGGAAGGTAGAATCATAGAGCCATTTAAGTTGGAAAAGACCTCTAGGATCATCCATCTCTGTAATATTTCAGTTGTTCAGGGACTGTGTGGGAAAGTCTGCTGGCCATGGTGTCGTGCTCCGAGGGCTGTGGGGGCACGTGGGGTTGGGAGGGACGGCCCCCCAGCCATGCAGTGTGACAGATGACCCAGCCAGCCATCCTGGCAGCACAGTGTGGCAAGGGCAAGTCCCAGGGGCAGCCTGACTATCCTGGCTGCCAGTTCCCAGCATGTGATGGTCACAGCTGTGCCCGGGGTAGCATTTCAGCCCCCGAGGGGCTGTGGGAGCCCCGGGTGGTGCCAGCTGAGGCCGAGGCACCGGCACTGGGGTAACCTCTGCGTGCCCCCCAGGGATGGATGAGCTGTCAGCGGCTCTTACGCCCATCCTGTCCTGAAGGGCGCGGGGCACTTCCTCAGCCTCATCCTGTGTTTCACCTCGCCTGGGACAACTGGAGGTGCCTCCTGTTCCCAGCAGATCCCATGGAAGGGGGGCCGGGGCCGGGCGGGTGGGTCGGTGGGTCTCCTCGCGTGCGGAATTCCTAACTCCGGGCTTCTCCCTTGGCAGAGGAAGGCTTGTTGTACCGGGCACGCTACTTCGGGGACTCGGACCTGTACCAGCGGGCACAGAAGATGGGCACCCCCAGCTGTAGCAGACTGTCAGACGTCCAGGCCTCCCTGCACGGATAGTCCCGGCCCCGCTCGGCGCCAGCACAAGTACGAGCCGGGCCGGCGGCGCTTCCCTGGCGGCGGAGCAGGGAACTCGTAGTGCTTTTAACACTAAACCCCCTGGTTGAGACACAGCCCCCCCCCACGAGGCTCCTCGGATGCTCCCAGGGCAGGGAGCACCCCCTGCACCCAGGGTTGGCACTGGTTTGGTTTAGCTTGCATGTCGCCACCCTCGGCTCTCTCCATCCCTGTTTTCTCCGGTGTGTTGGGTCTCTGGGAACGGGGTGAGATCCCTGGGAGCACCAGGGCTGGTTGGAGGTTTGTTACCAGCCGTGGCATCCAGCCTCCAGGTTTTAATGAACCTTTTTTTGGTTGCTTTGTTGCCTGATTTACTGGAAAAGCTGTTATCCCGGGCACGTGGATATGATGACAGGGAGCGGAATCCCACCCAACAGATGTTCCTTCCTCCCCACTTGCCTCCCCCTGATGCTCAAGGAGAGCAGAGCAAATGGCCAGAATTCCCAGCAGGCTGTGGAAGGGAATTACTGGGTTAAACTGGGAATTAAAGTAAAAGCAGCTCATGGGGGTGGGTCTGGAAGATTTGGGGGTTGGAGAGCTTGGATCAAGGAGAGCCCTGATGTGAAAATGGATGTGCTGCACCAAAGTAATGAAAACAAAAATTGGCAAAGGGTTTGGAGTCCTTTCTCTGCTTAAATTTCTGGGCTGATTTCTCCCTCCAGGTGCTGCTGGACTGTGAAACGTGCAGGCCCCTCTATCCCAAAATCATTTGAAAACAGGGTTTCTGTAGGAAAACCCAAAGGTGAAGCTTGTTCCAGGAGTTGCACGGACACCCTTTCGGCTCACAGGGACTCCTTGAGGACGTGGAGCTGCTTTATTTGCAGCTTTGGGGTTTATTTGGCATCTGAAAGTTTGGCCTTTAAAGCAAATCCTCTGGGCCACATTCAGCTTTTCTTTGGGTGTATCCTGGTTTTGGAGCCGTCCTTATCTCGATCTGCCCGCTCTCCTGTTTGGATGACTTCGCCTCTTCTTTCACCACTGGTGTTAATTACCTGCTTTTCTTTAACTCCCTCCCCGCACCCGTGGGCTGGAAGGAGCCTGGCAAAGCTGCTGCCTGTGCCGTGGGGTGGGGAAGGAAGGGGCAGTTATGGTGACTGTGCGCTTGTCTGGACACTGACACCGCTACCCCTTTTGTCCCCAGACTCTTGAAATGCCTGAAGACTCTTGCTGAAGTGCACTGAGCCGAGGTGACAGACTTTGCTATTTAAAAGAATCAAACCTTAACCTTATAAAAATGGAATTGGAGAATTAGCAACGCACAACTGCCCTCTTTCTTCTCTCTGCCTCTCTCTCCCCGCCCCGGGGGGGCAGCGATGAGCACAGGGAGCCCGGCTGCCCGTCCTCCTCCTGCCCTTCCCACGCCGCCAGCGTGCCCCTGGCACCCCACAACAGCCCCTGGTGGAGAGGAACAGAACCCAGACTAACTGCAGAAGCCGTGAAGCAGAAGGAGACCCTTTGCCGCCGCCAGCGGGGAGAGAATATGGATGATTTGGTGACAAAACTCTTCAGGAGAAGAAAGAAAAGAAGAAAACATAATCTATTTGGCATTAATTTATAGCTGTATATATGTTGTACTTTTAAACTATGCAGGGGTTGGATGGTTAAGTTATTTCGTTTCCTGGCAAACAGGGAAGGGGGAGGCCTCTCCCCCCCGGGGGGGGGCCC
>VXBX01006282.1:6837-41825 GCA_013400415.1 Scytalopus superciliaris | reverse complement strand
CCCCCAGCGACAGTGCGTTTTTCTTTTTCGTGGTTTATTCCGTCTTCTGTGCACAGTTCAACTCTGCGCTTCTTCCCTTGGTGTATGGGAATTAGTACTTTTTCCGAGCGTAAGTTTTTTGTTCTCAGTGAAAGTTCTGGTGGCTGTGAGTGGTTTCAGAAGGTGGGGCTTGGACTGAGGGGAGAGGAATTAACCTTCTCAACCTGGTGTCGGTGTATAACAAACCTGGTTTAGAATAAATGCGTCTTCAAGGGCAGGCTCTTCATTTTTCCCTGTTGTGTTGCAGAGGGCAGGTAAACCTTCTGAAAAAGGTGATTTTTGTTTTGGTTTTGTTTTGGTTTTTTTTGGTTTTTTTTGGTGGAGACATTGTTTTCTGAGTAACAGAGACTCCTGTTTTAAAGCCCCAGGCAAACTGAGACGCCCGATATTAACTTAACCATTTCAGTGGTTAAATGTTTTCCGCTGCGAAAAGTTTTACTCAGTGCCAGCTGAAGCCCAAAGAAACTGAAACACTGTGTTGGCTGAGGCTGCAGTGAGTTTTAGCTAATACCTGTGAGCCTTAGGGAGAGTTACGGGTCTTACATTGCTTAAATTCTGATTAAATTATGCCTGATTGTGCTTTACAGGCTGACCAAGAGTGCACTTGAAGTTCTCATAAAATTGCTCCTTGACTGAGTGTTGTAAGGTTTGAGGAGGTGTCGCCTTCTAAAGGCTCTTGTGCATGCACAAGGGAGTTTTAAGCTCAAGGAGGGGAGATTTAGGTGGGATATTGGGAAGGAATTGCTGGCTGGGAGGGTGGGCAGGCCCTGGCACAGGCTGGGCAGAGAAGCTGTGGCTGCCCCAGCCCTGGGAGTGTCCAAGGCCAGGTTGGAGCAACCTGGGCTGGTGGGAGGTGTCCCTGCCCCTGGCAGGGGGTGGGATGGGATGGAATTTACCTTTCCTTGGCCTAGGTTGCAAAGCTGTCTGTGTTTGTGCAGTAGGAGGAGGAGCAGGATGGATGTGCTGAGGCCCACCCTGGTGAGGATCGGGGGGCGAGTGTACAGGAAGAATCTCATCCAAGAGCAGCCCTTCCCACTTGAGGAGGAGGAGAATTTCTGTGCAGGTGAGGAGTGATGCTCCAGAGGGGAAAACAGCCATGCTGGGGACCTGGGGAGGCTCTCAGTGTCATTTCTGATGTCTTTATGAGCACAAAGACCTGCCTGTGTGCTGCGTTAAGAGGGAGAAAACCTCTTTGTGTTGATCCTTGATGATTGTGCTGCCTGAAGAGTGGAGGTAATCCCAGTCACTCCCAGGTGGGTTTGCCTGGCTGTGCTGCTGACTGTCAGTTTGCTTGCTGATCTCCAATAAAAGGGAAAAACCAAATTACCTCTATAGATCTGTTCTCCCCAGGTTGCTGAAGTGCCTTCCTTTTCCAGAGCTTGATTATTTGCAGCTGTGGCAGCAGTGGAAGCTTCTAAAGGCCCTCTGTCCTTGCCATGTTTGTGCCTTTAAAAACTGGCCTGCCACAATGCAGCTTTTGGAAGGTGTTACTTATTCTGGGGGGAAACTCTTCCTGTCCTGGTACATTTTAGCTTGTCTTTCTGCCTGTATGTTTGTTGTAGTTGTGTGTGAGTTGTGGGCACAGGGAAGCTCGGGTGTTACTTCTGAAATGGGAAGGTTTGTGGCTGTTGTGTCCTGTTTCTCCTCCCCACCTTGCCTTAAACATTCCCTTTAATTCTCCGAGGCCCTGAGATTTCCTGTTTTCCAAACTGCCGAACCCTCGGACCAAAACCCTCCTCACCTTTTATTTCTACCCTTCTGCGACTTCAAATTTCTGAGTGGGCTGGTGGCTTCCCCCCCCCTGCCAGGAGAAGAGACCATTCCCACTGTGTGGGAATTGCAGAAATTCCAGCTGAGAGGAAAGCCTGGGCTGTAACTGCCTCTCTTCCTGCCTGCCGGATTTAGAAGCAGTCATTACGCTTTCCGGAGCCGGCAGCAAGGTGATAAACAAAAAGCAGTTACCCTCAGCTGAGAGGAGCCCGCTCCTCCCTTCATTTAACCCTGGGAGAAGGCTGGGAGGAGGCTGTTGTCCCACACAAAGCTCTGCCAGACTCCTCAGAGGTCGTCCAAGGCCTGTTGTGGTTTTCCCGGTAGGCCCCGGTGACGGCGCGGACGACGATCCCTGCGATGCCTTTGTGGTGGAGGAGACTGAGCGAGGCTTCCAGTGCCGGGTGGAGGTTCCCAGCCCCCTGTACAAGTGAGCCCGTGTGCCTTGGGTTTGTCTGGGTTTGCTGCCAGCTGAGGAAGCAGTTGAGCACAGAGTATTTGCTTTCTTTGAGGTCAGGGTCAGCGCCAGATCTCCGAAATGTATTCCCTGCCTCTGTGGGTTTGAGCGCCTGGGGAGGGAAGGCTGTGCCTGGCTTGACTCCTTGCTGTCCCCGTGGCAGGGACAGCAGGTGTTGCTTGTTGGCTGGAAGGAGAGTGCTTGAGCACCAGGGAGGGTGGGAGAAGGCAGGGCAGGAAGAACTGGGATGAGCAGGCTGGCATGGGGAGTTCGTGAAAGCTTTCAAGGAATTGGCTGTTGACTCCAATCCTGCGTTTGCTGGGAAGCCTGTGGTGTTCAGAGCTCTATCTAGTTATTTCTGACAGTTCTATTAGTTGAATAGTTTTGCTGAAATGTAGAGAAGGAAAAGTGGTCCATTGTGTATTTGGATGCTTGCAAATGACTACCTTGAGCAAAGCAAAAAGCAGGAAAAGCACCCTTAGTTCTTCCTCAGCTGGGATAATGGGAAAAAGGGATAGCCCAGCTGACAAATAAGCTGTGGCAGGACGTGCTGGGCAGAGCTCTCATGGACCAACTGACTCATTTTAACTCAAGCCAGTTGTGAGCCACAGCTCAGCATCATCCCAAGGTGCCAGGCTGGACATGTGTGGAATCCCCTCTGTTCCTGGATGGGATCCTGCACGTGGAGCAGTGTGTGTGCATCCCTCCAGCAGAGTGGTACTGAATCTGGGAGTCCCCAGGTGCCTGGGGCCAGCTCAGAGCCTGGTGCATCTCCTGGCTGGACACAGAGATGGCCCAGCAACACTCTGTGAGTGACACTCTTGCACTTTATGCCTCCAGGTATATCATTGGGAAGAAAGGGGAAACCAAGAAGAGGCTGGAAACAGAGACTCGAACTTCCATCAGCATTCCCAAGCCTGGTGTAGAAGGAGAGATTGGTGAGTTGAACATGCACAAAATGGTTGTGCTTTCGTTGACTCTTGCAAAAACGCAGTTTAAGGAGGGAGAGGGAACAGGAGGTGTTTTCCCTTTAATTTCTGCTTCTGACACAACACTGACTCATTTTATGGCTCTGGGAAAATCACTTCACTTTTCTGTCGAGTTTATTTTTTCTGTCTATAAATCCTTACAAAGCAGTGTAAGATTTTCTTGAGAAAAAAGGTCTATTTTAATTCGATGAACAGTTTCACTGAAGTCACTTCTGGGCCTTAAATGACTGGCTTGGGAATCTGGCCCTGAAAGCGTTGGATTTTTTTTGTTTGTTTGTCTTCTGCTTTTAAAATAGTTTCTTAGTAATGGAAAAGGTACTGAATTAAACATTCAGAGAAAGTTACTTTGTGTATTTATGCACAAAATAAACATCAGCATGTGCTTTAACATGAGGAGTGTTTAGACGACACCGCTGCCGTTCTGGTGCTGTCACTTGATCCCGACAGTGAGAGCAGCCTTTCTTGTACCATATGTTCCCTCTCATCACTTCCAGGGACTAAAAAAGGAAGAGGCACTGCTCGTCAGGGCTGACCTGTGCAGGATCTGCCAGGGTGGATGTTTGGAGGGCTCCTTAGGGCACGCCTCAGAAATTACTGACGCCGCGTACAGTTATGTTTGTGACGGAGCTGTGAGGAGGAAGTGCTGGGGGGATCCCACTGTGAGGCTGCACAGCAGTGTGGTGGTACTTCTTGAGAAGTGGGTCTTGACTTCTTCACAGTCCCTGGGAAGGACTATTAAGAAGGCTGAGAGATGTTGAAAACACGTAATAATAGGAAGGCAAGAAAATTTTGCTGCTTGTGGTTCTTCCCTTTCGAGCTCAAGTGTTCTCTGTTTGGTGCCTTGAAGTGCATGAACAAACGATAGATTTTTTCTTTGCTTCTTCACTCTGACTGCCTTCATGAAAACTTGAAATAATGCTCTAGAAACCTGAAGGGCTGCTGAATTGATGGGACTCTCAGTTACTGTTTTTCAGGCACTCAGGGCTGACTTTTTTGTGAGCAGAGGGTTACTTTTGGTGGCACTGTCCTGTCTTTGCAGAGGAAAACACAGCCACGTCAGGCATTTTAAGTCAAGCAGGGAGGCTGGCAGGATTTCTCAGTGCATGTTTGGGGTTTTGATTCCTCCTGCATCCTCAGGAGCCTGGGTCTAACAGCAGAGAGGCGCTGTCAGGCAGGCTTTTCTGATTCCCTCCCGCCTGAAATGTTCCTACCTTCACAAAACCCTCCAATAACGGTATTTTAAAGTGCACAGATAAGTAACCACATGATACGAAGACCCACTTCACTCCTCTTTGTTTAGCTTCGTGGAAAGCAGACGGGCATTGCTGTGTTTGCTTGCAGTGATCACGGGGCAGCAGCGGAGCGGTGTCGCGTCCGCCCGCACGCGGATCGATGTGCTCCTGGACAGCTTCCGTAAGAAACAGCCCTTCACACACTTCCTGTCCTTTGCTCTCAACCAGCCTGCCGTCCAGGAGAAGTTCCTGCAGTTCAAGGAGGAAGTGCTGGAGAAATGCTCGAAGGTAAGGGGCCCGCGTGGGAACTGAAATGCACAGTGCTGTTTCATTTGCTGAGAGAGCTCTCTGTGTTTACCTTGAAGGCTTTATTCTCTTTGAATGCATTTTTAACAGGCCCTTTTACTTACGTTGATGGGTCTGCTGTGAATTTGTTGAGTGCTGTTGTGAAATCTCCTGTAAGATGGAATGGCTTACTTAGTAAATTGTTAGTACAATATTTTGTTCTCCTCGGAGATTTTTCTACTTGGGAGAATATCTGAGCTTCAAAAGAGGGTCAGGGTTTTTTTGTTTTTAATATGAAAGCCACTAAATAATGTAGTGGACCTTTTTATATGATTTCCACATAACTGTGAAACCAGATGGGAATTCACGAGTTTGCTGCTGCTTCTGTTTCACTTTTCTTTTGGCTCCTGACAGTGAAGGAAGATGGGTGTCACTGCCAGAGCTGAGCGAGAAATGACTTGGTAGCACATGCCATCCTGCAAATCTCATCACTTCCCTTCTTCCCCAGGAGACTTTGTGCTGACAGTCCCTCCTACTTGCCTTCAGATCTTGTTTTGGGAGCAGCAGGAAATAGTTAGGCATAGGGAAATGAAGAACAGAATGAAAGAAAGGCTCTGTATTCCCTGGTTTATTTTATGACAGGAGTTGGTGTGTCAGTGCACAGGACCATGCTGAGGGGAGGGAGTGGTGTTACTAAACTGCTGTGTCCTCTGCATCTACTGGAGGACATCTGTGGGCAGGAGAGACGAGTTCCCTTTGTGGCTGCTGCAGGTTACACTGCACACACACTGCAGGGCTCTGTGGGCTCATAATCTTACCTTCCTGCCCCTCACTTCTGCCTCTGCCTTGCAAAGGGGAAAATACAATCGTGCAGACAGCACAGCTTCAGAAGTTTAGTTTCCTATGTGTTCGTGCTGTGGGTGTGAATTATCTGATATCTGGGGAGATAGGAATTCTTGCTCAAGTTCTCATGGTCACTTGCATGCCAGTTCTCTCCTCTGCAAGAGCAGACCTGAGCTGGCTTTGCAGTCCTGTCTTTCCTGGCAGTTTGGATTCAAGCCCCTCTTCTCCACCCAGCTGCTTATTTCCATGGCATTTTAGGAGCTTTCTTGTCACTGGGGCTTCCACCTGATGTTAAATACAGCTGAAATTGGTCATCAGGGACTAACCAGTGTGATGCCATGAGAACGCTTTCCTCGGGCCAGGAGGATCATCTCTCCCCATTAGCCAGCAGCACTACCTCTATTAACCTTGATTTAAAGGAATGCCCTGCAGGCACGAGAATGGAAACATTAGCCTGAGAAGGTGTTGGGTGGACAGAGAGTGGCAGGCCTCGGGCTGGTGTCAGTGGTGGCCTGGCTCCCTCTGTTGGTTTCTAATGCCAGCACCAGCCCTTCTCCCTGCAGAGCTCTCAGCTTTCCTGCCTCCTGCTTGGGGTGCCTCTCTGCAGCCCTCACTGGCCCAGCCTCAGCTGGTGATCTTACTTGCTCTGCAAAACCCCTCCTGATCTTGTCTCTGTCACGTTGTTCCTCCCTTGCTCACTCCTAATTGTCAGTTTGTGTCCCTGGGCAGACTGTGAGGTCTGCCATCCCCTTAGAAACATGTCCACAAATTTATCTGTGTGCTTTCCCCAGTGTTGTCACATTCAGAAGGAGCTGCCTGGGAACATCTGCAAATCCTTGTCCCAGAAAGCTGCAGCAACCCGGCCTTGGTCAGAGAAGTGCAGAGACCAGGCTGGTGATGTTCATTTAATCTCCTCTTGCCTGACCTTCTGTCTCCTGCAGTTTTTGTTCTGTGCCTGGACAGCTCTGAGTCCCGTAAGGGCCTGAAATGTTCCTGGCACTGCTTCCATCAGCTGTAGAGTTCCTGTTTCCAGCTTGAAAAGTAGAATTCAGTCAGTCACAGGTACTTGAGGGGGTTGCCTATGTGTAACCCAGGAATATACAGTGCTTTATCTTTCTGCCCTTCCTTCTGCTGGTGTTAGCAAAAGGGTTTCTGGGTGTATTTATTGCTGCCTGTTAGTTGGAGGAGTGTATTGCAGCCCCGTACGTCTCTCAATCACTCCTCCAGCTGGTAATGCCACTCTAATACCACTTTATCTCACAGCAGGGCCTGCTAGAAAGCACATCAGTAATGAAAAACAGTAATTCAAAACTGTGCCTCGCAGAGCAATGAGGGAGCTTGCAGATTTGTCCAAAGCAATGGGATTTCTCAGGATACTTGGAGAAATCTGAATAGGTTTCAGTGACAGAAGCAGAGCGTTTCTCTTCCTGGCACAAAACATCGCAGAATTGGGTAAACTCCAGTCTTTGAATGAAGGGTAATACCAGCCAGGAGGGGAAAGGACCAGGAGCGTGTGTGTGTGAGGATTTCTTCTAGCCATTGAGCATTTGTGAGGGACTCTCTTTCTCTCTGAAGCGGTTACCATGACAACCATTCATTTATATTTTAGAGCGTTTTCTCGGTGGGTATACGCTTTCTAAGTTTTTCGTGTGTGTTTCTCTTAACACCTTTTAGAAGATAAACCTTGTGCTGAAACACAGAACACTTCAGGTGTCGTTCGTGCTGTACAGTCAGGGCTGCCAGTCCAGGCTGAGGGGAGGCCCTTTTGAGGTTAATTTGGTATAAATACGAGGAGGTGTCTCACCTGGACAAGCTCCTCACTGATGTGGTGCAGTGGGAGGTCCAGATGACTGGATGACCTTGGAAGTCTCCTCACACATTCGTGTAGGTGTCAAGAGTGAGGAGAACTGAAACGTCTGTCTGAGCACGCAGGTGGAAAAGAGAAGAGACTTTGCAGTAATGCTGCTGTGAAAAATCACAGTTGGGTCTTGGAGAGCCGTGCAGGCACGGTGTTTGCAGGCTGAACAGGCTGCAGATGTAGCAGGGAAAAAGCAGCATGATTGCTGTAATATGTGGCAACCTGTAAATATCAAACATTGCTAATGAGATATTGTGTCTCAGAGTGGAAGGGACAGAGAATGGGAGGGGTTTTTGAGCCTGCAGCTCTTCAGTCAATCCCGAGGAAATGCTGTTTTCCTGGCTCACTCCTTTGTTTGTGGATGAGGGTGGCAGAGGGCATATAGCTGGCATGCAGTATCCTGCTATTAGGGAATAAAACCCCAAAACCATAAATCTGTCTGCAAACACTGGAAGCTTTTAAGTCAGAGAGAGGAAGAGCTAAGGGGCTGATCCTTTGTCTTGTCATGTAGAAGGCATGAAGTGTGTTATAGTTTATGGTTTCCCTACCACAGGGTCAGAGATTTGAAGGACCAACTTCAGCAAAGAGAAGACTCCAGATAAAAGCCTTTTTGTCTTTCTTCTAAAGGAGGAGGGCAAAGGGAGAAGTCTGAGCATGAGGGAGGAAAAATGACAATTTTTAAGCCTAAGTGGAGATGATTTGGGGGTTTTTTTGACCATGACAGGGCAGTGTCAGGGAGAGGCATAACCAAAAACGGGTAGCCATCATATATGGATGGCACGTATAGGGATTATTCTTCCTGCCTTTGAGTGCATCCTCAGAGAACCCAAGTTTGAGCAGTGAATTTTTAGAGACATTTTTAGGCTTCCAGTGAGGCAACACAGTGGTTGCTGAATGGCATATCATAGTCTGGGACTAGAAAAAGTGGGTTCCAGCCTTTCTGCATCTCAGCAAGCAATATCTAGCCAAGAGGGACTGCTGAGACACCCGCAGGAACGTCGGCTGTTCCAGGGAGAGCTCCCTCTGACGCAGCATCTATTCCATGTGTGGGAGAAGTGGGATCTGCTGGCCTGTGAAAAAGTAGGGAGTGTAAGCAGGGTTTTCAGGAGCTGTCTGAAATACTAGGGGGTAAACCAGGAAGATTATCTAGGTCTTGGCCTGCTCGCTGTGCACTGCTCTTCCCTGCTAATCTTCCCCAGCAGTGGTAGCGTGGCTCCTGGTGGTGATGTGCCATTGCTTTGTCAGCTCTCAGCCCACACTCAGGGCTTGGAAAGCTCAGGAGGAAGTGCTGCTTTTGGGGCAGGTGGATGTTTACAGCACAAATCGTGCTGGGGCAGAAAATGAGGCTTTGTCTTTCTGACCTGCAAACCACTCTGCTGCTGTACCTCATCTGCACCCTCTGTGGGAGTGACACAAGCTGATTGTCTGTGGCAAGGATAAATCAAACCTTCTCCTAGTTTCTGCTACCCGAGCTGTTGTTTTGTGATGGTCCAAATGTTCTCTGGCTACAGATCTCATTGGGGAAAAAAGGCTGATGGAGGGAAATCATGTCCTGTCATGCACGTTCACAGCAGGATGAATTGAAAGAAGCTTGCAAGGCTTTTACTGCAGGGAGGGGAAGGTGGGGAGAAGTGAGATGGGGCCATCCCTGTTTTTTTGCCAGCCTGTGGCTGCTGGAGAAAGCCCCCAGCCTCTGTGTTGCAGCCTGGCTTGTCCCTAGTCCAGCCCTGCTGTAAAGAAGGGTCTGGATGTGGTCATTAGGCATGAAAAATGCTGAGTGAGATGTGGGGCATTAAACTTTTGACGGGCTGAGATACTGCAGTGTTTAAACATCCAAAAGGCTTTATTTCAAAGTCTGGAGCACAGCTAGAAGCTTCAAAGCTGTCATTCTTAGTCAGTGGACTCTTTTCAGATGGGAGAGGGGCTTCCACGGCCTGGCAGGTTGGTGTCTTCTGGAGTTAAAATGGGAGGTTATTTAATGCACTGATGGGAAATGGCCACAAAGTGGAAATAATTGTTTTAATATGGGTGTGTTAACCATCCTGGAGGTATTTTTAAAAAGCATCCTTAGAACAAAAGAGCATGTTTCTTAAAGCCAAATGTAACCACTGCTCCACCTGGGAACAGTCCTTACCCAGCAACAACACACAACCCTTCTTATAAAAGGGAATTTAAACTTAATTCATCTCAGCAAACTATAGGGCACATGGGAAGAAGAAAAATGTAATTATCAGAGCTGGTATTAGCTGTGCTTGTGTTGTGAGGTGCAACCTGTGTTTAGGCAGGATTTAGAGACCATTTAGGGCTTGTCCCTACAGCTGGTTCCAGTTTTATTGCACAAGAAATGGACTTAACTCAAGTATTAAATCTGTGCTGGCTTGTGTTGAGTTCATTGCTGGTGGCAGCTGCTGTTTCAACAGCTGTGGAAGTCTCCTCCCAAAACCCCGTATGGGTGAGTGCTGCTGGTCCTGGGTCCCAAATTCCAGGCTGTTGGAATGTGCTTTCCAGGCTGCTGTTCAGCAGGAAAGGCAGGCAGGGAGCTGTCGTGGGACTGTGCCTTGCTTGCCAGGCTGAGCTCGCTGTCTCACAAAGCCTGGGAAATTTTGTTTCTCTTTTCAACTTGGAGTCATTACCAACCCAACCAGAGAGAAAAGGATTGATGCCAGGGGCTCGGTACCTGTTCTCTGTAGTATTTATCTCTCTGATGGAGGGGGGAATGTGTGTGGATGAGGTAAGACACCTGTGTATGATGGATTGACTGATTTGTAGGATCACGGGGTCAGCAGCAGCCTGTTCCAGAACCCTGCAAAGCTTCACCTGACTCTTGGGACGCTGGTGCTCCTGAACGAACAAGAGATCCAGAAAGCATGTGACCTCCTACAGCAATGCAAAGAGGACTTTGTGGAGTAAGTGATGGAAAAGAGGTGTCATCACCAAAAGCTTGAGGTGGGGGGGGAAGCAGCACAGTGTCTTGGACAAGGGACAGCGACGAGAAAAGCAGCTCAATAGTCTCTCTCAACTCTAGAAATTGAAAAGGCTGAAAAGTGTTAAAAGGGAGCAGTAGAAAAACGAAGAGCCTAAGAGCATCTTGCAGCTCAGCTCAAACCCTCATCACTCCCAGAAAACCCACTCCACTCCTTTCTGTTTCCCACGTGCGTGCCCGCTCTTTCAGTGTGAGCGGGTTCTGCCGCTGTGCCCTGCCTGCTGCAGAGGGAGGGCCGAGCTCCCTCACCTGTGCACGTGTCCCGCAGTGGGCTCTGGCACAGCACTCCCCCCCTGCCTCAGAGCAGATGCTGAGGTGTCCTTGACACCCATTCCTTGCTGTGGGAGCTGTGTGTGCAGGGAAGGCAGCATGAGCCATGTGAGCAGTCGCTCTGAAACTCCCCGCGCCGCTCCGGGAGCGCGGCTGCCTTCGCTGCCTGTTAACACCCAGCTGCAGATGTTAGGGCTTTAGCTGCAAGTGTGGTCCAGTGACACTGTAATTAGCTTATCTCTCTTCAGCTTAGAAATTGGAGATGGCCTGGGGGAGTGGTTTATTTATTTATTTCTGCCAAGCCGTTGCACACAGAGCACAGGTCCTTCGTGTTGGTTTATTTGCTGCCTCAGCGCATGGAGAATTGGCCGCTCTGTGCCAGGTAATATCTGTGGGAATTAACGCATGGCCAAAATTCATGCCTCTGCCTTTAAAACAAGGGCTCCAGTTGTTCAGCTGTTGAACAGAAAAGCAGGCATGTTTCCAGGGGAAGGCTCTGCCTCCAACATTTGGAAAGTGCCAGCTTCCTCGTAAGTGGATTGAACTGAAGCAGAGAAGATCTTTACTCCCCATTTCCTTTAGTGGAGGAGGGAAACAACACTTGAATGTAACCTTTAGGTTAGTTCTCCTGCCACACCCAAATAAATATACTTGGAAAATTAATTTAGGCTCCTTTCCACCCACATAAACTTTCATTAGCCTTCATTTCCTTCCCTTAAGTGCCCGCAGTGTTCTGTGAAGGTAGATGTGACCTTTTTCACCCCCTTTTTTAGAATATGTGACCTTTAGTGCTGTGGGTGTGATGTGCATAATAGTACATTTCTGCTGTTTTCCTCCCAGTAACCGTACTGGGAAGGGAAATGATCATTTCACTTGGGAATCTTAGCTGAGAACCTCAAAGGCCACACAGAACTGAGCAAGGTCAGAGCAAAGTCACGCTCACCTTGTTATCTCGTATTTGTTACATCTGCCTGCCCAGGCACTCCCTGTTCTTTCCACGGGGCCTTGGTGTTAAACAAGACATCACTTACTCACAGGGAGCACTGCTCTGGTGGGAAAGGCAAGGAGGCGGCGTGCTGGGAAGCAGATCCACTTCACTGTGTGTTTGCAGGTGTGGGAGTGCACATTGTATCCTGGAAGAGGAGCTGGAGCTGGTTTTAGACTGCTGGATGTTGCAGCGTACTTAGAACTGTGCTCTGTATCAGGCACCTTTCCCAGCAAAAATCAGCGAGCTGGAGACTGTCACGGTTGCTCTTTTCATAGGGGGAAGGCAGGAGGCTCTCTGGAATGAGAACTTGTCTTATTTACTGCTGGTGGGTTTTCTGACATGTAAACAGAGATTGAGGTGGCCTGTGAACGCTGACAAGTTGACTTAATATGTGTCAGAAACACTGAGTGTATGAATTTAAATTATTTTACTTCTCGAGGTGGTAAGACAATAGGAACTATAGCATTTTGAGCTTTAGGAAGTAGGGAACCTCTTTGTGTTTGGGTTTTTTTCAGTACAAACAGCCTGAAAGATACAGGAAAATGAGGAGCTCCTCAATGGAGTTCAAAGCTCCGTATGGTCTATATATTATTTAGGTCCTTTTTAACCTCAAATTTGTGTCTAGCTGTGGCAAAAAAACTACCTAATAACATTCCTTTAGCAAACCCAAACATTTAGGGTGTGCACGAGGGCCTTGCATTTCAAAAGTAGGTGTGGCATTTTGCTTTTTAACATCGGGGTTTTTTTGGGTTTTAGCCAAATTACTGGAGGCAAGCCGCTGACTGTGGAGGTGGCAGGAGTGGAGTACATGAACGACGACCCTGCCATGACTGATGTCCTTTATGCCAAAGTCCACATGAAGGATGGCTCAGACAGGTGAGTTCCCCGTGCTCCTTCCTTTCATTCCTCCTCGGTGTGCCAGGGAAAAACCCTCAGGAGCTGGTGGGCACTGCTGGCAGTCCCCAGGCCAGCAGTCAGGAAGATGAAGTCATCCTCGCTTCGTAAACCAGTTAAGGCAGTGATGTGTTTGCTCTTTGAATCAGTCACTGGTGGTGCAGCTGAAAGATGTCATTTGTTTCTGCAGCAGGCTGTCAGGTTGAATAATGGAGTCACGGCTCACACAGGGATCAGGTGGCCAAGGAGCTACTCCTGAGATGACTTAGAAGGCAGGACAATTTGGCCTCTGCAGTCTAGTTCCCAACCTGTAGTCCAGATTAATCTGGACAGCCTGGCCTATTCTCAGCACTTAGTTATTCTTAAAACCCAGTTACCCCAGAAGGTCCTCAGAAGAGCATGACCTGATTACAGAGCTGGTTTGTGTGGCTGCAGCAGCCTGGAACGGGTGCTGGGTGTGAGGTGTCTGAGCTGCTGCTGTGAAATCTTGAAGCCTGGTTGGTGTCAGTGCAGTGTTTTGCTGTTCACCACTGTGGCTCATGGCTTTAGCTCTGTGAGCAGCACTGCCCAGGATGTGGCAGTGTCTGGACAGCCTTCCTCTGTCTCATTTTTGACGAGTACATCACATGTGGCAGCACCATCTTTTCTCTTGCTGCTTTCTGGAAGACTGAGGAAACATGGATGGGATTTGGAACAATCTGGTTTAGTGGAAGGTGTCCCTAATCCTGAATGTCCCATCCAATCCAAACCATTGTAGGATTCTGTGATTAACAGGGAGAGAAGTGGGGTAGCCAAAAGGGCTTCAGCCTCCTCTCTCTGAGCCTCAGCCTTCTCCTTTCCTGACAGTGCTGCCCTTTTGCTGTCTGTTCCCATTGTCAGAGGCTCTGAGCAGGGACTGGCTCAGGGAAGAAGGGGCATGTTCTGGCATCTCCTTTCCTCGAGGGCCAAGGAGACAAGGGGGGGCCACCTGCTTAAAACCACACTTTGGAAGCCGTGCTTAAGTAAGAGATCGGAAGTGGGATAAGGAAATGGGTGGGAAAATGAAAAACGTAAGAATTGCTGGGAGGCAGTGGGAATTGAAATCATTTCCTTTTCTTGACTTCCACTTTGAAGTCTGTCCTACCCTGAAAGAGGTGAGATAAAACAAAAGGGGCGGGCGGAGAACCGGGGCAAGCTAGAGATCAGCCAGGAGACAGAGCTCAGGGAGGAAGAAGGCAGAAGTACTTGGAAAGATGAGACAGAGGCAGACTCTGGATGACCCAAATGCCCTTCTGTGGGTTTGCTGTAGGGAGCATCCAAAATACCAGCTCTGAGAGCTGAGATGTGGGCCTCATCTCCTGAGTCACTGAGCTCTGGGGTTCTCTGAGCCTGCTTGCATCTGGAAACAAGTCTGCAGCCTGAGCAGCAGGTAGAGGATCCTGTAGAGCGTAAGTAGGGCCTAAATTGACAGTGATGTCTGCCTGCCTCTGGGGACAGCTTGAAATGTTGGTACTAGCACTGTGGTCTGTTTCAGATGCCAGCTGGATCCCTTCTGCTGGGAACCCACTTAGCCATAATGCTAGAGAAAGTGCTGATGTGCATCAGAGGTGGCAGAGCTGCTCTGGGCGGGGAGAGAAGCGAGGGCTTCAAATCCACCTTGCCTTGCAACTGAAAAGAACACCCCCCCACACTCCTCTGGGGAAGGGCTGATGTCTCCACTGTCCCTCACAGGGATCTGTTAGCTGAGGTTTTGACCAAACCCAGACCTTGTGCTTTGAATGGCACCTGGAGGCTGCCAGGCTTCTCTTCCACAACACTTGTTTTGCTTTTTGCATAGCAGTGGACTCAGGGAGGGCCAGGGAATTGAAGTTTTAATCCTTGGCTCAGGCCAGTCCTGCCCTCACCTGCAAGTTAATTCATCTGTTCCTTAACTGCTAGCAAGTATCCAGAAAAACATTTAGCTTTGCAGAGGGGAAAACAGATACTTTTATGTTGATGGAGAGCAGCTTTTGCTTTCGTTGAGATTCCAGCAGACACCATGTTGGACAAACAGGGATTACAAAGGGGAAACAAGTGGTGATCTCTCCAGAAAACTGCTTCATTTTCTGGCCTGCAAGACAAATCGTTGCTGAGCTGCTCCTTGCACTTCTTGCCTGCTGAAACCTGTTGTGCTTTGCTCAGGGAGATGGAGAAAGCAGGTGGGAAGCAGTTGCTGCACGGCAAGGCCAGTACTAGAGGAAACCAGCAGCCACGTGGCTTTCTGTGCTGGATCAGACTGCTGCAGCCTGTGCTGGAGAGAGGTGTGTGCCTTCCTGTCTCATGCAAGATGTCCTGTTAGCTCTGTGTAGTTCCTGGCGTGGCTGAGGGGTGGAGTTCCTTCCTGATCTTTGGATGATCTTGATCAGCTTAAGCTGTAAAGCAGGAGATTTGATTTATCCTGACTTAGCTTGCATAACTGCAGATGGAATTAGGGGTTGGCAAGCCCTTCTGCACATATAATGGCTCAGACTGAAAGAGGGATCATGCTCTGATGCCTCCCACATGGCAAATAATTTCCATTATAATTCATTCTAATTTGTTTTATTTCCTTGATTAACTTTATAACGTAATAAAGCACCATTTTCACTTGAGCTATTCTCTGTTAATTTGTTTTAGTATTGTCTGTAATGATATTCATTTAATCTTTGTCATTGCTAATTTTAAAAATCACTGAAGTAAAGCCAGAAAACGGTAGAAAGCCATGACAATTGGTAGTTTGAGTGTCTTGGAACAGTCACATGAGGGCTGGCAGCCCATGAGGGGCAGTCCAAAATCCGTGGTGGGGTTGGAACTGGCATCCGGAGCGCGGCAGCCCCGGGCTCTGGAGACCAGCCTCAGAACAGCCACGCTCTGCTGCAGCTGAGGCCCCAAAGTGCTGGGACCTCACGGAGCAGAAAGCTGTCTGTAATCCCTGGGACATGCTGAGAGAAGCTCAGATTCCTCTGCATAGTCTTAATACCCTCTGGCTTTGTTTTCGGGGATGGAAAGCTCTCGTTCTGGCACATCCTCGCTGCTTTTGGTAAGGTTCTGTGGAAGTCTTTTGGGGATGGCAGCAGCCTGGAAATTCCTTCAGCTCTTTAGACACAGAGGATGTGAGCACATTGCTCTGATCCATTGCCTGGTCCTGCTGCTTATCCCAGGACAGGTCTGCCTGCAGATCCACAACTGCTTTCATCCCCAACCAAGGCAGACCTTGAAGGTGGGAGTAAGTCTTTTGGTTCTGCATGCTCAATAGCTCCAAAGCTGGGCTGTCCACCAGGATGTGCTGTCTGGGTTTGTGCCCTCTGTCACCACGTTCTGGGCTCTCCCAGGAGTTAAGCCCAGTGACCAATTTGCTTATTTGGGACAGAGAGCATCCAGGCTCCAGCGGTCCCTGAGCAGATCCTCTGGGAGTCAAGGTGCCTAAGCCCCTGCACGTCTGCAGGCTTTAGCATTTGCAAGGAGAGTCACATTGTGTTTCCTGGCAGGAGAAAGATGCATCCTTCAGCTCCCAGTAACATCTGTCACTGCGAGCGAGCTCTCTGCTGTGCTAAATCTGCCCTTCTTCCCGGAATATTTGCAGCAGAAGCGGTCACGGAGGAAGCTTTTGCAAAGCAGCCAGAACTTTTTGCATTACAACTGAATCTTGATGTCTCTGCTCGCTCTCCATCAGGGACCAGCTCCCTTTCCTGTGCGCGTGCAGAGGCTTCATTTCACACTTGCTGCCCTCCTGGCTGAAAAGCCAAGAGCTGAGGGCGCAGGGGTTTCTCCTTGTTTACGTGGCGCTGTTCCTTCTCTTTCTGCCTTCCCAGATTGCAGATGATTGCTGATCAGCTGGTGGAGCGGTTCGTGGCCTCTGGCCTGATGCTTAAAGAGTGGGATAGGGTGAAGCTGCATGCTACGGTCATGAACACTCTCTTCAGGAAAGATCCAAGTACGTACAGATCCTTCATCCTTACTGATAAATGTATTTAAAGCAGTCCCGCTGCTCAGCAAATGCTTTTGTTGTTTGCTTTTTCAATGGTGTGATTTTTCCTTATCTCAAGAATACCTGCAGGGCTGTGGAGGGATGTCAGGAGATAAAACCAAGAGGAAAATGAAAAAGCAATCAGCAGAGTCACAGATTCAAAAACCCTGTTTCCCAGTAGCACTCACAGGGTCTGGGCCAGGGAGGAATGTTCAACTACCATGTGGGGCCTTGGGCTCTCTGTGCCCCGGTGCTAAACTGAAATTGGGTAACAACTCCATGTGCTGTGCTGACCTTTAAACAAGATGAAAACATAATCCTCTTTGGTCAAGTTTAAAGATTGCCCATTGGTTTAGGGGCGTGATTCCAGTGTCTTTCTCCTTAAATCAGATGCAGACGGCTGCGAGGCTGAATATGAGCTATTCTTGAGTGTATGGCGTCTGCCGCCTCTGCCAAGAGATTGTCTGCTCTGGCAGTCTGTTCTTATCACATTACTTTATAAAGCAGCCTCAAAAGCATCGTGTTTGGGGAGGGGACAGTGTGTTACAGCCTGGTTCTCCATGTGTGTGCTCTGCCACGGTGGCCCCCGTGCAGTGCCATGGGTTGTGTTGGGAATTCTCTAGTTGCTGCCTCTCCGAGTCTCTGTGTGAGCAGTGACAAGAGCAGGTGATTCGTGTCATGGTTTTCTGGGCAGGTTTTGGGTCTACCCAGTCCTGAGATCAGATAACCACACTCAGGTGGTAGAATCCCTGGGAAGATGGGGCTCAGCTGTCAAATGGAGCCCCAAAAACCTGAGCTTAAAGGGCCAGTGTGGCTCTCTGTGACGGGAGCCACATGGGCATCTCTGTCTGGCATTCTGAGTCTATATTCTGCACAACCCCATGAGGCATGTGAGGCATTCAGACACAATGGGGAGAGCATTCTGCAGGCAGCCATGGAAGTCGCTTTATATTCCACACAGGATTTGAATAGCACGCTGGATGTGAGGGTGACTTCATAGTTAATGCTGGAGATGAAAAAGGAATATTGAATATATTCACTGAGTGAGGCAGAGGTCCTGTGGAAAGAACAGATCATGTATTTGGGGATTATATAAAAATCCAGACATGCTCTGGGGAAATGGATCTCAGAACGTAGGCATTTGGCAGTTGCTCTAGGCCCAGGTTGCCCCATCCTGAATGCCTGTGTGTGTGTGGCTGTGTGCCCACCCCAGCAGAAGCATCCACACCACATGGATGTGTTTCCTGGAGCAGGCAGCAGAGTTTTGTGTCAGTGCTGTCCGGATCGCCCCTGGCATTGTGCTGGCATGCTCAGCCTGGAATTTGGTGCTGTTCCAGGCGATGGAAGCGCTCGCTGTGCTGACTCTCACCCTGGCACGGCAGGATGTGGGATTAAAACCAGCCAGAGGTGTGTTGCACGGAGCCATCAGCCCTTCAGAATCACCCTGTAGCTATGATTGAGGGCCTTTCCTCCAGGTGATCCCAATAGAGTCACCAATTCCTGCCTAATTCCCTTCAAAATCCAACTGAAAGCGTGTTTTTTTTGCAATAAGAGCTAGGCTTATTAGCTGGCAGCTGACTTTGGGGAGGGAGAGAGAGTAGGGGGTGATGTACAGCACACAGAGTTCTCCCATCTGAAGCTCATTCTGGTGGTGGCTTTTCTCTCCACAGCTGAAGAGAGAAGCAACACCATGCCTGGTAAATCATCCTTCAAGGATCGGGAGTCATTTAATGGCCGAAATATCCTCAAGGTCAGTACGAAACAATTAGGGAAATGGGCCCAGCTGTGGATACTGTATAGCCAAAAGAGGTTGAAACACCTCTTCACGACTACTTAGGCTTATGGGATCTCCTGCTGGGGGGGTGGAAATCTGTTTAGAAAGTAAACAATCCAGCTCACTCGTAATTGGGAGCATTACAGTATTTAACAGAAGCATTCCTAAAGCTGCTGAGGCTCAGAGCAGGAATATGTAGCACGAATGCTAAGTGGGTGTTCATGTTGTCGTTTACTTCGCTCCTGTTTTACCCTGGAGACTCAGGCTCTTGTTGATTCTCAGCCCACCAGAAAGAAGCACTTCATTGCTCCTGTTCCACTCATATATTTATGAAACTAAACCCCACTCTCATTTCACTTACTCTTTTCTTCTTGTTTTTAATCTCTGCTATTGATTTTTGCATGGGTTTGCTCCAGAAAAGTAGCAGGTAGTGGTGGGGAGTCCCACCAGCCAGGATCTGAGGGCTTTGGCAGTGATCAGAGCATGGAAAACATGATCCTGCACACCGTGGAGGTGGGTTAGGCTCGAAGGGGAGCATCCTGCAGCCTCCCAGGCTTTGCCAGCCAGGATTGGGATGCATGCAGCCTCTGCTGCTCATCCAGATGGCTGTGGCAGAGTGACGCTGTGATGCTTGACCCCTGCAAGTGTCCAGAGAGAAAAGAGATGCACAGAGGAGCAGAAATGGGAAGCAGCACTGGTTGTAAGCATATTTGCAATCCTCATTGTGTGAGAGGATTTGTTACAGGCAGCTCCGATAAGAGGGAGTGAGGACAATGCATGGATACATCTGGGAACGGGTAGGAGATATTCTGGCAACAAAGAGACACGAGAGGGGATGCAGCCTGGGTGGGAGCTGGACAGCCCAAAAGGACTTCAGTGTCCTCCCAGAGGAGGGAAAGGGCGTGCTTTATTTGTATTTACAGTTTTAATAATGTATCAGGCATTAGATGCAGGGGGATGTGAAGGCAGGGAGTGGAACTGATTGATCTCTGTGCAGAGGACAAACAAAGGGACAAAATTAGGTTAAGCTCTCATTGTCCTCAAACGGTCTGTGCAAGCACAGTGTCATGACTCAGCGTCGCCACATGTTGAGTGTGCAGTGTGAGACTGCAGTATTGCAAGCCGGAGCAGGAAAGCCACAGACGTGGTCCCTTTCCTAACGGTGATCTGCGGGTTTTGGTCAGCTCCCGGTGTGGGAGAGCCGGCTCCGGGAAGGGGAGGGGTGTCAGGAGCCCGGAGTGCCTGCAGGGGCTCGGCTTTCAGGGCGTACGCCTTTCCTCCTTTCTCTCGCTTCTGTCAAACTTGTCCTCGGGCTTTACAGGCACATCAAATCAAACGGTGGGTCTTCCTCAGTGCTCCTCGTCCCATAACGATGCTCCCTCTGCTGGTCACACCGTTTGTGGGCTCTGAGGGTCTCGCGGGGAGGGGGATTTCCTGGTGCTTAGAAACGCAACTTGCCCTCCCTCCGAGGTTACTGCTTATTCTTGATGCTCTCAGAAATACGAGCCGATGCATTTTTTAAAGCTCCTAATTGATTTTGTACTGACGTAGCCGAAGGAGCTGCTGGCTGTTTGGACTGTTGGTAATTACTTCAAAGCATGTCTTGCCGCAAGAAATGTCATCCTTCTCTCCCACCTCCACCACATTTCCTAACCTGCTCGCTTCGTATTTCCCTTTGGTCTCCCACGTGCCTGCAGCAGAACGCCCGTTGGCATTAATTAATTACATGAGTCATAAATAGCTCCAGGCTTCTTACCAGAGGAGCCCAAGCCTCGGCGAGCCACTGATGCATTCCAGCGTGACCTTGCAAGGATGCGCCAGCTCCCTCCCAGCCCGCTTTTATATCCATTATTTATCTTGTGCTCGGGGAGGCTGCCCTCTCACAAAGTGGCTTCATTAACTTCTGCACCAGCATCTAAACGGCGGGCTGTTAATGAGCATGGCTGCAGTTAGGCAGGGTGGTGGGAGGCAGAGCCACCGGCGATTCCGGGCGGTGGGACTCTGCCCCTGCGGAGTGGCCGCGTTCCCACTTGGAAGGCTAACAAAGCGTGGCTACTGGCAGGAGGGAAAACTCAGGTTTCATCCCTCTCCTTCCCGTTGTGCGGCCAAAGGCTTTTCCAAGCTGAGGGCCGGCCCTGAGCCGTGGGAGCAGGGAGCATGCCGTGGTTCTGCTGTTCCAGGCTCAGGCTGCCCGTGGTCAGAGCTGGGGGGGTGTGTGTGTGTGTGCAGATGCGCTGGCAGCACATGTTTGCTGATACCATGCCTGCGTTACCCCAGGCTCCAGCTGGTATTTTGCTTTCAGCTGAACTAATCGGAATTTTATTTAATAATCCTTTGTTCTACCCGTTCCGCAGAGTTAAACATACACTCCTATTTGTGCTAATAAATGGTTGTGCAGGCCGGTACCTTCCCACACTGCTCAGAAAATAGATTCTGTAGGATGAGTTGCGTTCGGGAGTAGAAATTACTTCTTGTCTTGAAGAATATCCATGAAAAAGGCTTCCTGGCATAGGTGGAGCTGAGAGCCCAAGGGGCTGTGTGACCCAACAGATCTGTGTCTCACAGAGCCTTGGCTTTGTGCTTGTCTAGTCTAGTCCCAAAAAGCTGGAGATGCTTCATGGACCACTTGCTGTGGAGCGGCGCGCGTTCCTTCTGGGCTGGCTCGCGGCTTTGAACATCCCAGTCACGTACCGGAATCGTGCTCCGGTCGGGAGCAAAGTGTCTCATCCCTCGGAAAGCGGAGGGAGGAGGCAGCAATTCAGGGCTGAAAGGCATTGGCAGCCCCTTCCCCAGGGTGAGGGCAGGGCCGTGCCTGGGAGAGCTGCTGGTTTGGCAGCCCCCCTTGCCCTGCCTCCTCCCATGTGCCGGGCGGTGGCAGCTGGCACGGCGCTGGCACGGAGGTGGCCGGAGCAGCTGCCGGCATCTCCGGAGACAAGGCTGCGCTGCCTCCGGGCTTTTATTTATTTCCCTTAGTGGGGGGAAAAAAGAAACAACTAGGGCTGCAGCGAATAAATAAAACCGAAAAGAAACGCAAGGGAACCGCCTGGCCAAAAATTTCTGTGAGACATTTAAGGGAAGGGAAGGCTTCCAGGAGGAAGAAAACCACCTGGACTCTCACTGGGTTAAAATGAAATGATTTTTGGCTCGAGTTGAGGTCTGAGGAGTAAAAGAATGGCCTTTGCTACATTCAGACAAGAAGGAAGCAAATTTTGAGTACAGAAAAAGCTGAACCCTGCCGCTTAGCACAGATCTGTGCATTAACAGCTTACAAGATTAAATATTGAGGGAACAGCTACTGAGGTGCAGCAGCAGAAAGCTGCACATCTTATGTCTTAGGGCATTAGGGGGGACTTTAAGCTGGGATGGAAGACTGGGAACTGGATCAGCTGAGGCAGTGACACATGCTGCCGTGCCCTGCTCCAGCAGTGGAGCTGTGGGAGTGTTCTGGGAGGGCTTCTAGGTCAGACAAGGCATAATTTGATGAGGCTTCTTCTCTTTTGAGGCCTGCATTAGGGTATTGAATTATGGGACTGGATCTGCTTTCACTTGGAGCGGGGGGGGTGTGCATTTACTGACTGATATACTGGAGAGCTGATGTGGCAAAGGAATCTGGAGATGTTCTCTGTCATCCTGTCTGTCCTGCTGGGTAAGAACAGTGGTGTGCAGCAGTTCAGTGTAAGTCATTTGATGCAGTGCCATGTAGAGAGATAAAACTAGAAAGAAAATCGTGGTACTACAAATACCCCAAGCCCATTGAGCACTAAAAACAAATTAACACTTGCCCCTATTTAGGGCCAACTCCACTTGCAGATGAGGAGCATGTCTCGTGTTCTGCAGGCATCAGAACCCGGGGTTCTGATTTTTGTGTCACTTTTGTTTGTGGATTTCAGGAGTCTTTTCTGGATGTGCGTTTTAGCTGAGATGAAATCAAACAGCCAAAGAAGTGGCGTTAGGTGAGGGTCAAGACTGCCTGGTGTTTGGAAGGGGTAAGAACATCTTGTGATCCTCACTCAGGGGAGGTGGCAAAGGTATCGATCTGAAGTAGGACTGGCAAGTGGAACAAATCCCTACTGGCTGCTTGGAAAGTTTAGAGTTAAAAATACCAAACAAAAAAAAATCCAGTGGGGTGAGGAGAAGAGACTGAATAAGAGGTTGTGGTGCAACATCAGTGTCTCAGAAATAAGCCAGTGCTTTTCCTCGCCTGGGTTTTACAGAGGAATCAAAAGCAGGAATGAAAGGCTGCGATGCCGCTTTGCAGAGCGGAGAATTCCTGCCTTCAGTTCTGATCCTGCCATTATCGAGAGCTACCGGAACGATCGAGGGGGCTCAGCAGTGTGCAATTAGAGCAACAGTGGGATGGCAGGATGTGACAGTTGAGCAGATGAGACTGGAGATCAACGTTTGTATGATCACGGGGGAAAAAAAAAAAAGAAACGGGGATTAAATTGGGGTTGCTGTGAAAACGCTTTCCTACGAATTGTATTCTTCAGGGGGAAAAATGGCATATTCATGTTATTTGCATTCGATGAAACAGGAATCTAAAGTGGCATTTGAAAAATCAGAGTAGACAATAGAAGAGAGATATCTTTGTTGGAGTGTTTGGGCCTTGGAGGCAGCGTTGGAGGTATTGAGGGAAGGCTGAGCCGCCGCACTGAGGAGAAGGCGGTGCAGGAGGTTTGTGCTCCCTCTGTGTGACAGGGATCTGTTTGGTGACCTTATCAAGAAGGGGAGAAACCTTTGTTTTCCTCTCAGAGGTGCTCAGCACCTTTCTGACTAGTTTTAGCAGGGACTGTGAGTGCTGGAAGAGGGAGGATTTGTTGAGAAGGTTACGAAGAGTTTGGATGCTCTTGCCCCTGCACCACTGCAGTCCCCTCCAGCCCAGTGGCTGAGCCCTTTCACAGGTGCTCTGGGTGCCTCTGCCTCCCACCCAGTGGGCATCTTGCCTCCTCATTTCCCTGAGATCTCTGTTCTGCTACCAGCCAGCTGAGGCAGCATCACCTCTTTGATCTTAAGAGGACGATTTTTCTCTGTGGAGCTGGCAGGGTTTGAATTACAGTGGTGCCTTAATAGAAGGCAGGGACCCAACACATTAAATGTGCAAAAAAACCCCAACCCACTGATTAGCAAAAGTAGGCAGTTCATCCCAAAGGTGCCATGACCCTTCTGCTGGATAATTTTCCAGGTCTGTCCGAATTAATTTACTGGCTGTGTGGCCAGACTCCTCCTCCTGGTGGTTCGGCGAGCGTAGCGAGTAGGTCACATTGATGGGAGCTCCTTGTCCTACTATTCCCGGATGCATCTCAGGCCTCCTGGTTTCTCTGCAGCTAAGCCAAAACCCAGCTCTTAAAAACTGTTGCTGCATTTGCTATAATAGGAGCCCCGGGAACGAAGCTTCTTTGGAGGAGTGCAGCGCTTGATTAATAATTTCCTTAAGTTGTAGTGTAAATTCCTCATGTTTGAGGCGTAGCAGGGTCTGGGAAGTTATTGGAGCCTTTAATATGCTGGAAGGGTTTTTTATTCTTGTCTGAAAGATGTGCAAAAATCTGGTAACCTCCAAATGTCCCACTTGTATTTGTTTCTTAGTTTGCAGAATGCCTTTCACCATAGCAACTAGGGTTTGATTTCCTCAAGCGCATGAATTTTCATGGATTTGTGGCGGGGGGGAATGGACCCAAAACCCTGAGCTAAAGCAAAGGATTTGCAGCATGGCAATGGCAGGAGCACCACTAGATTTGGCTTGTGAAGTGTGTGGGGGGGGGACCCTGGAGGGAGAGTATCTCATCTGAACAAAGGCCTGCACCTGGCCCCAAACAGTTCTGTCTGCAAAAAAAATCCAGCCTGACAGATTAATTTAGACTATTGCTGAATGTCACCCTCCCCACTGCTGCATCACCCTCTGGCAGCTGAGGTGGCTTTGCTCCAGTTTTATGAAGAGCTGAGGTTTCACATGGCAGCAGTCAGAGAAGGATTGGCTGCTTCCATGCTCACAGAGCCAAAACCCTCCCACCCTTCCCAAACGTGGGGGTCAGAAGGGTGTTATGGGCAGCATGAAACATGCTCCTCTGTGGCCTGCAGCTGGGGAGATACCCAGCTGGGGAGAGGCAGGAATATTGTGTGAGCAGGAGGGAACAGAGCTCCAAATGTTCGGGAGAAATCA
Source organism: Scytalopus superciliaris (assembly GCA_013400415.1). Classification (NCBI taxonomy): domain Eukaryota; kingdom Metazoa; phylum Chordata; class Aves; order Passeriformes; family Rhinocryptidae; genus Scytalopus; species Scytalopus superciliaris. The sequence goes on along the minus strand of VXBX01006282.1, from coordinate 17,325 downwards.
GGTGGAAATAAACAGGCTGCTGTAAACCAGGGAAGGTCCAGGAGGGAGTGGTGGCAGTGGAGAAATGCCTCAACACCAACCCCATGGGCCAGGGTTTGGCTTATGGCTTGGTCTCTTGAAATAAAAGAGGCAAATGTCTGTAAGGTAAACATCTGACTATGCTTAGCTGAAGAGTTTGTCCAGTTTTGGGCACTGTGAATGGGTGCAGAGAGCTCAGGGGGCCACAGTAAGGTAATTGGAGGGGTAGAAAATGTCTACAAGCTGGCCTGAAAAACTTAGAATTTTTGTGAGGCTAATCAAAGGAAGGAGGGCAGCACACAGGAAAAATTCTTGAAGCATGTGAAGCTTCAGGTAGTGTATCCAGTGGTGGATACTTTGCCCTCCATGCTCTGATGGTAGAGCAATAAGTAATGGGCTTAAATTGCAGCAAGATATTAGGAAAGTCCTTGTAACGGGAAAGATAACGAAGCATTGCTGTAGAGGAGCTGGGAACTGGGGGTCCTGGTTGTTTTGAGGGAGCAGAGATGTTAGTGTGGGATCTGACATCAACGAGCTCCTCCTCCTTTTGGAAAGGAGAAGACAGTGGAGCCACTTTGCTAGTCCTTTCCTCAGCCTGTCACTTTATGGTTCCTACATGGAGTGTATGCAGAACACCCATGAGACGGCATCTGTGAACGTGCCAAGAGCTTCTTGGCGTTTACGTGGCATTTACTTTGGCTCAGGAAAATAAAAATATAAAAAAGAAACCTCCCATCACACGCCTTGGATCTTTCTCCCTGAACTCCGTACATGCTGCATCTCCCTACGTTGGTGCTACTTTTCCAGAGAGAGATGGTTGTTACTGCTTCCCAAAGGAATGGCAGCAGTGATTTAATCAGAAGGGAATCTCCAGTGTCACAGGGGAGATACTCCTGACTTGGGGTATCTCCCAGGAGACAGGCCAGTGGGACTTCTAGGACCAAGATTTTCTCCCTCCTGAAGTCTGCACATTTTATTCTTTCCAAAGGAGATGAGATGAAAGGGCCTCTGCTGCCGCCTTTTAAACCTGCTGGAGGCTGAAAGAAAAGGAGAGGGGAAGGGCTGTTCCCCATGTTATCCATGTGGAAGGACTGGATGCTATATTGGGGATGGAGAGACACTCCAGAGCCAGCTGCACACTTGCAGAACAAAACAGTCTGCAGCTCTGTGGCTGATGCTCGTGTGGTGACAACGGCCCTCTCTGTCCTTCCTAACCCTCCCTTCCATCCCTGGGGCTCTGCATGATGTCTTCATCCTATAACACCTGAGCAGGGCTGCAGAATGTTGGATGCCCAGCCAGCAGTCCTTTAAAAAGCCGTGAAAAGGAAGCAGTCGCTAATTCCAAGAGGAGGTTGGGAATGCTGGGAAGAGCCTCCTTTCTGGACGAGCGCCTGCCTACCTGCTTTTCCTACACTTCTCGTGCATTATTCCTGGCGAGCTTCCAAGCACAATTAAACCTCTGACAGATAATCATTGGTGGAGTGGTGTCCAGAGCGGATAGTACAGGAATCAAGTATTTCCTTTTTTAACACCAAATTGTTTCAGAAAACGTATTTTGTAAGTCAGAAATAGAAGGAGAAAGAATGTGTTCATTGAACGAGCTCCCCAGGTTGTGACATGTTGCCCAGTTGTGTCTCCTCTTCTGGGGGCCACCAGGTGCTTTGGTTTGGGGTTTGCCTGTCGTAGTTTTGGGGGAGTTTAGGTCACAAACGGAGAGGGGTTTGGTGCATTTTTTGGAACGCAGCCTGGGAACTGGGACAGCTGTGGAGGTAACAGCCTTCTGCAGGGGCCCTGGCAGGTCTGTGTGGGAGGCCACAGGAGTGAGGCACGCTGAGCAGGTAGGTGGGATACCAAAAGAGGACTGGGGGCTGTGGTTTGTGCAGCAAAGGAGGTTGATCAGAAGCGCTCCGATGGATAGAGTTCCCTGCAATTCGGTGTACTCTCTTGGAGTTCATCGACTTTTCCCAGTGTTACTTGCACATTGCAAAGTATAATTTTTTGAAGGTTTTTTTTAATCCGTTCCTGTTTTCTGCCATTTCCTCCATCAGTCCGTTTTGCCTGGTGCTGGTATCAGCTCTGTAACCCAGAGGTTTGCCAAGGAGTCAGCGCCTTCCTGCTGTACCTGGCATGGGAACTGCAGTTGTGCTTTAGTCGGATGATTTGGAAAGGGCGACTGTTCTCTGCTCCTCTCCAGTGTTTTCCCTCCCAAGCTGTGAACGTGTTACACAAGCATTAATTCAAATGTATCATCCCTTACGAGATGGAAAAATATCCAGGGGAGGAGGGTGCAGGCAGCCTGCAAACAAACAGGTTTCATCGCTCCGTGCCGAAGCACCTCTTCAGGAACGCTGCTTAATTTTTCTCCATGCTTGTCAGCGGGTGCCTGGGATTCTGTTTGTTCCTTCCCTTCCCCGAAGGGAACGACAGCACCGTGGCATGCTGATTTCCCATCCCTCCTGGCTTTCCGAGGGTCCTTCCTCCAGCGCTGCTCCTGATGGGGACGCGCGGGGTGGCGGCTGTGGGTGAGTGCTGTCAGTGTGTGTGGAGAGCAGATGAAGCTGTAAAGCCTGAGGCTGCTCCGAAGCTCCACTCTCTAATCTCCTGGCTGGAGCTCTCCGTGCGCTGCTGGCAGCTGCTGGACCCCCGTTCCCAGCGCTGGGTTGCCTGTCAGCAGTGATGTCCTGCACGTGCTCTCCTGTGGGGGCAGAGCCCAGTGGTGCTCAGCGTGTTCCCATGTCTTCCTGGATGGGATCTTTGGGTGGATAAAAGCCCTCATTCAGCCAGGAGAAACGGAGGAGAAGGGGTTGCTGGCGTCCCGTCCTCAGCGTGGACCGTGCAGCAGGAGTGACAGTGAGCTCATCCACAGCCGTAGGCTCCCAGAGCTGCGAGCCTCTTCCTTCCTGCCTCTCAGAAGTTGTGAATTTCTGTGTTTGTTCCAGATATGGAAAACAGGACCCCCCTCAGCTCCCTGCCGAGAGCAGCCGGGTTTGTGAGGCGGATTGGTCACAGGCTAATGACATTACACGGCTCTGCTTGCCCACAGCGCTGATCCACCAGGGACGGGTTTTGTGCTGTTGATCTATAATAGCCCAGCCCTAAGGCACTGCTTTCCGTGGCTGGAGTTCACAGCAGAACTCCCCGCAGTCCAGGGAGGTGTGTGTCTGTGTACAGATCCATTTTATCCCGTGATAATGCTGCTCTTTGGTGGGGATTTTTAATTGCCAGGCAATTAACAGCAAGTCATTGCTCCCCCGGCATTTCTGAGCACCGGATGCTCTCGGCAGAGCTGCTTGGACTTTTTATTAATTCAGGATGGGTCTTTTTTTGGCTGCCTACTGTAAATGACATAAGGCTTTAAAAACTGATCAATAATCCTGATGGTCGCAGCAAAATCCAGGCCAGGCAGCGTGAATGCGAGCCAGAGATTACGTGAAGGAAGTTTTAAATACCTCTCACTCCCTTCCTTTCCCTGGACTTTTGTCCTCCCGCTGCCCAGCGCTTCTCCAGCCGAATCCATTAATATTTCTCATGCTTGTTGAGCCCGTGACAGGTGATTTTAAAGCCCTGGTTCGTGTTGGCATCTCTGCTTTTCATAACCAGGGCTGAAACGTGTCGCCGCTGTCCTTTCGTGGATTTGCGCCGTGATTTATTGCCTTGGTTTCCAGGTTGGAACACGAAGGTGCTCATTCCAGGAGGGTTGTCAGTGGGAAGCAAGCCCCCCAGGAGGGCAACTTGGCAAGCACCCACACTTGGGAGCTCGGCATCCTTTAGGTGCCTGTTTTAACTGCTTCACTGAGGAGTCATCCTCCTTCCCTCTCCCTCACTCTTGTGTCTGCGTTGCTTCAGCAAAACCTACTTTACAGGCTTAAAAAGGGGGGAAAAAATGCAGAAAAGAGGCATCCTGGTTTTGATTTGTTGCTCTGCCTTTGATGAGAAGTTGTTGTGGTTTGGGGGCTGAAGTTTGTACAAGCAGTTTTGGCTCAGGTTTGCAAGGGGCAGGCGGTTTGATGTGTGGTTCCACTTCTCCCAAAACAAGTCTTCAGCCTCTTGTATTCCTTCAGAACATGATTGTCTCGCCCCAAGGGAGCCCTGCTGTGTAATTTGTGGGTAATCGAGGGGAACGGACCTCGGAGGGAGAAGAGTTTCCAGCAATCTGAACAGAACTGTCTTAAATGGGAGAAATTGGGGTGTTAGAAATTACAGGTGTGCTGCTGGCTTTTCCTTGCTCAGGATAAATGACTTTGGGGAAGAAGTGGAGGAAAACTTGCTCTCTGGGAGCTACGGCAGGGCCACCTTTCATCATTACCTGCACGGTTGTGTCCTTGGATCTAGTTCCCTGGAAAGGAGAGGGAGAGGAGGAGCGTTTGCACACATGAGCCTGCAGTGGTTTTGCAGGCTGACCTGTGAAATATGGGTTATCCATCGACCAGTTCTCTCCCTCTCCTGGGGAGTCATGGCTTTCAGGAGGGGCAGCATGGCTGTAGCTTCTGCCACCCCCTGCAGATCCCAGAAGGATGCTGTGCCACCCCTCCAGGCACCAGCTCTCTCCCCATGGGAGACATCACATCCTTCTAAGCATCCTCCCTGAGTTGTTTCTGAGCCTTTGGCTGTGGTTTGGAAGGCAGGGCACATCCCTGGCACGTTTGCTTGGGGGGTGCTGGGTCTGGGGTTAAAAGTTAACAATGCTTTTTCCTTATTCCGTTCTAATTCAATTTGTGAAGGCAGCAGGGAGACAGAGGGCACTTAGTCCTCTAAGTGCTATTCCCTTGATGGGAGTTAGTAGCTCGCACGGCATGCGTGGTGTTGATTTTGTAAGCTGACCTTTACCTCCATCAGGTTGAGTCTCATTTATAATACTTTAAAAAAAAATAAATCCCAACCCCCAACCTCTTATTTATTCTTTCGGCATCGAGGACGTAAATCCTTTGGCGTGTTTGGATTTATAGAATTACTGTGCTTTTGCTGAGCCTTGTGTCCCACTCCAATCAAATGACACGGCTTTCAGTTAACCGTGATGGTGTTTCTCCTCCCTGCCTCCCTCCTCACTGCTCCTCATCCACACCTCCTCATGCTCCCCACGGGGAAGGGTGGGAAGGGACTGCGAGGGGACTCAGCCAGTCTGGGGGTTATCAGCGTTTCATTCTGAAGGGCAACAACCTCCAGGTGCCTTTATTCCTGGCGCAGAATTAAAACTGCTATAAAATGCTTTTCCAGGAGGCATTTCATCAGCTGTGCTACAGGCCTGCTCTGAAACCAGAGCGTTTCCGTGGTGGCTGGGGAGAGGGGGGAGTTATAAATATCTTTCTCGGCTCTGCTTGGCTTCTCCCCAAGATAAATAGAAGTGAAGTCAAAAGTAGAGGCTTGGCCTTCTGAAATCCCCCAGGACCCGAGCGCAGGATGCTTTTGTGACAGAAAGCCAATTCCTGGTGTTTCAGGGGCTTCGGAGGATGATGTTTGAGGGGCCCTCCCTCCCCTCTACCCGAGGCAGGTCTCAGATGTGCAGTGATCTCCATGCCTGGGTGGCTCCTGTCGTGGGAAGCCTCAGGGAGCACAGGAGCATCGGTGAGAAGCCAGCCCTAAACAAGAGGAAAAAAAAAAAAAAAAACCAACAAAGTCTGTGCTTGTCCTCTAAATCTTGTAGCATGTTTACCCTCAGCAAGTACAGCCACATTACCAAAAATCAATAGTTCTAGCAGCGTTCTCCCTGGGAAACACACAGATGCTCGGACACACGGGAGGTGGTGAGTCTTAAAAAAGCCAAGGGAATACAAAGTGCTCTGGTACAAGGGCTGTGCTGCACTTCTGGCAGTGTACAAATGGAGGGCCCTTGACCTGGGCAGTGTCTTCTGGGGCTTCCTGATCATCCTTCTGCTCTCATGTGCCTCTGGCTGTGTGAGGCAAGAGGGGCTTGCAGGGAGACTTTGTCTCGTTAACTGATTTTTGCTTTGAAGTGCATGTGTTTTGTAGTAAAACCAGGTTGTGATGTGCAGAGATAATATAAGCAAGTATTTGAAAGACTTTTCCTTTGGCTGTTTTGTGTAAAGCTTTGACATTCGGCATTTCAGTTTTTTCCTTCACAGTATGGTTTGGGTTGGAAGGGACCTTAAAGATCATCCAGTGCCACCCCCTGCCATGGGCACGGGCCAACCTGGCCTTGGACACTCCCCGGGATGGGGCAGCCACAGCTTGTCTGCCCAACCTGTGCCAGGGCCTGCCCACCCTCACAGCTGAGAATTCCTTCCTTATATCTAATCTAAATCACCCTGTCAGTGTGAAGCCATCCCCCTTGTGCCATCACACCATGCCCTTGTCCCAGAGTTCCCCCTGTAGGCACTGGAAGTGTTCCTCTTCCAACCTGCAGCAAGCCCCAGAGAGCAGGACCTCATCCTTCCTTCTGAGGTCAGCCAAAACAAAAAGAGAAAGGTGACCAACCCCTTTTTACTGCCATGTCTTATTAATGAGACATTTTATCCTGAGTCCTCCACCATGAACGATTCAGGCTTTTGGGAACATAATTAATCTTTAATTGTATAAATCTTTAATTGTATAAAATGGAGTTTGTGTGGCTGTAGTAATTTCTCTTCTCTCTTTTCCTCCTCTCCCTGTTTGAGATGCTTCCTTAGCACAGCCCTTTTCAGCAGCGTGCTCTGCTCTAGGGCAGTGGCCCCATGGAGCCACCACACACGGTGGTGCCCTTTGAAGCCAGGCTGCTGCTATGGGGTCTCTTTCTCTGCCCCAAAGATGGGCAGAGAATTACTTTCCCCAAGGCACTTTTTCTTTCCAGAGGAGCGACAGCAAACCCAGGAATTGTCCTGAAAGAAATCTAGCTGGTCTCCTTGTGGAAAAAAAAAAAAAAAAAAGGGTATTGGAAAAATAGAATACCCTTGGGAGAACCAACAAAAGAGCAGTTGTGCCCAAATCAGTGCCAGGCAGAGCCAAATGCCTCTTTGGAGGAGGTGAAGTGCAGCCTTTCAGATGCTAAGTAGGTATTTGCGATTTCAGTCATTCCCTGTATGGAGGAATTGATGCACCATTGGCTCCAGGAGAATTAACGTGTTGGCTTTCCTTCGTGCCTTCTGCAATGGCAGGAAGGGCTGTGGGACTGTCTGGAGCCCACACCTGGAGGGACAGATAGAAAATTCAGTAGGAGACAGATGGAGTGGACATTTTGGAGATCTCCAAGGTGGGGACATGTCACTGCTCAGGCCCTCGGTGACTCACAGCGCTCCAGTTAAGCAGAGTTTCAAAATTAGCATCTCCACTGAGAAGCTTTTCCTGAGGCACAGCTGATGTTTCCAGGTAGAGCAATTTCCTGCATCTTAATGGAACGGGAGGAGCACTTTATGCTTGGACACGATGCCTTTCCAGCAATAACTTGGTGTAAGAAATTCTGATGTCATTTTTTTGGTCTGCTTCATAGATTGGATTAATGGGCAGAGACACGCCCCCCGGGTGCCAGAGTTGGCTTGCTTTCCTTAATTTGCACTCAAGTCTTTGCTGAACAAAGACGGATTTGTTGAACAAAGCGGGGTCAGTGCTGGGATGAGGAGCCTTGTGCCTCCAGCCTGCTAGTTTGAATTAGGACTGAGCTGTAACTGTTAAGTTGGACGTCCTGTGGCCTGGATTGGTAAAAACCTCCTGGCCTCAATCCTTGCTCCTGCAGAGCCTGCACCCTCAAGAGCCACCTGGGGGTGGTGGCCTCTGGGGCAGGGAACAGCCTCCCCAAGCTCCCTCAGTGGCAATCAGCAGAGTTGAGGGGGTTTGAGCAGCTGCTGCTGTAGATACAAAGAGTTAAAACACAGTCTTTAGGGAGCAAAATAATGTAAAAAGAACAGTTTTATTAAAGGCAAAGCAAATGGTGAGTAGAGGCTTTTGGCAGGGCTGGCTCCTGCGAGAGAGCCTGGGCCAGCTGCAGGCTCCGTTTCCTTAGGTGCCCCTCAAATGGTTTTTCTGCTCTGTTTCAGCTCTTTGAGAACTTCTACTTCGGAGAGGTGCAGCTGGACTCGGTGCGCCTGTCCCAAAGGTTCTCCACGGACTCCTCTGGCTATTACGCCACATCTGGGCAGCTGTTCTTCTCCTGAAGTGGCCACACGACAGGAGCAGGTCCTCCCTGTGCTCGTGCACTCAAATTCCTTGGTGGAATGTTTTTACAGGACATGAATTTTGGATGGGAATCGGGGAACTCTAAGCAGGGATGCCTGGTGCCTCCTGGAAAGCATGGGAGCCATGGCATTTCCCTGCAGCTTTTCCTACCTGTGTTGCCTGCCCTCCCTTTGGGGGTTTGCCTGGATCCTTCCTCTTTCTCCTCTCGGTAGCCAGAGTGTCACAAAGTTGCCTGTTTGATGTCCGTTGCCTGTTTGTTTTCCAAGAAAACAACTAGCACTGCGTGGCTTTTGGGGCATCGCCGATGTTTAAGCATGGCTTTATTTCAGAAGAAGGAAGTTCGTTCTTAAAATAAGTATTTAAAATCCAGGAGAGCTTCCCGGAGCACGATCTAACGATATTGAGGTCAGGCATTGCTTGGATCTCCAGCAGCGTGGTGCCTGTGTGATGTAGATCTCCAAATAAATTAATTCCCTTCAAAAGCAAAGCGTTTATCTCCTGTTGCATGGATAGTTTCTGTAATTAAACTTCCAGCACGCAACTATGATAATAAAAAAGCACTGATGGTAAGAGCTCTTTCCAGTGACCGTTTTGGAGCGTGTCAAAAAACATACGCCTTGTAGGTGGTTTCTCCGTCAAAAGCAGCACCAGGCTCTTTGATTCCATTCCATTGTGAATCCTTCAGAGATCTCAAGACAACGTTGTTTTTTCCTGTAAATCTCCACATTTGGTAAAAATAGCGACACAGGCTTTCAACTTGCCCAAGGATGAACCTTTTGGAAAATGGAAGATGCTGCTGTTTGGAGTGTTTTGTAACAGAACAGGTGGTGCTGCTGCCCCTTCCTAGTCGTGTCCATAGTTGTGGATTCACGCTGTCATCGAGGTGGAGAGTGTCTCAGTCAGGGGTACAGCTCCTCCAGCAGCACCCACATGTGCTAGTTTGGGGTTTTTTGGGAGGTCTTCATCCCATTTCCTCCCTCCAGAGCGAGCCGGCTGTGTGGCCGTGCACAACCAGCAGCTGGAGGCAGGCAGGATTTTGGGATGGTTTTCCTTTTTTCCCCCCCCAAGACACGTCACCATTTGTGTTTCCAAGACCAAGCTGCCTGTCTCCTTTCAAGCCTGCCTGCCAGGACATCAAATCATCCATGCTTTTGCTGGGTGCCCTTGGTTGCACCCAACTACAGCTGTATGTCTCCTTTTCCTTGGAGTCGAGAGCCGCCTTCCAGGCCGTTCCCTCCGCACTGGCTCTCGCAGCAGGGAGGTGCTGAGAGCCCTTCACACCGGTTGCTGTCATCTTCCCGCCAGCCTGAAGAGGTGCTTGGCAAATCTCATCAGAGCAGAGCCAGGAGCTGCTCTCACAGGCTCCAGGAAAGGGAGGATGCACCTCCGGAAGCTTCTGCCTGATGGGATTTTAACACCTCACCAAAGGAAGCTGAGGTGAACACGGACTTTCCACGCAGAAGGGCTGATGGGAGCGTACTCCTCCTCTTCCTGCTTGTGTAAACGTGTTTTAATGATAATTATTCCAGCTAATCTCTGAAAATGGACACCTTGCCTGATCCCCTTGGAGAACGCTAAGTTTTCCCTCCAACCTGAGGGTCCTGGCGGGAAGAAGAGCTGGATGTGTGCTGGGAAATCTCTGGCTGCAGCTGTGAAGGAGATGCAGCCAGAGTGAGTTGTTGTTTGTTGCCCACTCTGCTTTCCCCCACTGAGAGGAGGGAAAAATCCGAAAGCAAAACCTTGGGATAGGGGTGGGAGCCTTCCCCACAGTCCCAAAATACTGTGTTGGGATGGGGATCTCAGGGTGGGCATCACAGGGAGAGGGGCTGGAGGATGGGGGTGTGGTGTGGAGACATAACAGGGGCAGAGGATAAAGGATGGGGACATGGCTGGTACATGGGATGTGGGATGGGGGTGCAGTAGGGACTGGGAATGCAGGACGAGGGATACAGGATGGAGATGTGGAAGAAATGGGGGCTGAAGGATGGGGACATGGTAGGGACCAGGGATGAGGGGTGCAGGATTGGGGTGTGGCAGGTGTTGCAGGATTTGAGATGCAGGATGGGGACTGGGAACAGGGATGTAGGATGGAGATGTGGCAGGGATGAGGATTGCACGATGCAGGACGGGTGTGGCAGGGTGTGGCAGGATGCAGGATGGGGGATGCAGGATGGGGTCATGTTAGGCACCAGGGATTGTGATGAGGGGTGCGGGACGGGACTGTTGACAGGTGATGCAGGAATGGGGGATGTGGGATGGAGACTGGATAGCGATGAGCGATAGGGCATGCGGGATGGGGGCGTGGCAGGGGATGCAGAGTGGGGGATGCGGGATGGGGACACTGTAGGGACCAGCGATGCGGGACGA
>VXBX01006281.1:99629-117096 GCA_013400415.1 Scytalopus superciliaris | reverse complement strand
GCGAAGCCCAGCCATGATGAAGGATTTATAGTATTCTGTTTGTGGGGACTCTTCATTGCATTCTGTTCCTTGGTATTCTTCACTGCTCCATTGCTCTGCCACATTGTTGTCCTAGTTTCAAGACTAACTCATAGAGTTGCTGTGAACCTTTTTGTGTATTTTTAACCTCATCTGATATCACAGATGCACAACTATTGCAGTATAATCTTTTAAAGAAGACCTTACAAACTGTATTAATGGTATGGTGATTTTTACTCATCTGATTGAAAATTCTGGATCTTTTAAATTGGTAAGACTACTCACTAGTCATGGAGACTTTGAGTGACCTGAAAATACTTTTATTCTTAGGAAGAAAAACCATAATCATTTTCATTTATCATATTATATTCATAAAATAGAAACTTTGTAATGCATTGATCAGAACTCAAAAAATCACAGTTAAAATAAAATTTCATTAAGAATGTTAACCTCATGAAACAATTACCAGGCCTTAAGTGTAATTATGAAATTAATTTGGGGTGTTTTTTGGTTGGTTTTCTTTTTTCACATTTGAACAATAGTAACTAGGATAAGGACTGAAACTCAGTGAATTATGACTGTGGAATTTGTATTAGTCGAAGACAAGAAGAATTTAGTTCACTACTTTCTTCTAGAAGAAAGAAGAACTAGTTAGAAGGTAAGTTTCACTAGTGCCTTATTCCATCACAGCAATGATTACCTAGTGTTTTTCCAGGAAACATGTGAAACAAAAATCTTAGTAGATTAGTGTTAAAATGAAACATTTAGCTTATCTATAAATATACTATCACATTAAGCCCGTTGAGTTTATTTAAACTTCTTCAAATAAGAACAAACTGAATTCACAGTATCTAAAAAACCTCAGAGCTCAGAGAGATGAATAGACAGTGATAAGACTTGAAGAAGGTATAGTCTCATACACTTCAAAGCCTGAAGTCTGAGATAGCTTCAGTCTCAAATCGCTACCTGCTCTCGCTGCCTGTCAGAATAGACTGACTTGGAGTGTGCTGAGAAAAATGATCTCCTTCACTACCATTTTCATTCCACTGCACTGAGAAACACTGTTAGTAGAAAAGCTACTTATATGGGAGCTCCCTTAAAAAATCACTTCAATAGAAAATACATTATTCCCACCTACTCAGTGGCCTAATATTTAAAGAAAAGAGCTACACTATTACATATCATCGCCATCTGGAAAAGATACATGTAGATGCTCGATTTTGGCACACCACTATTCTTGCAGTCATTTATCAATACTCATTTGGAGCTGAACTGAGCTTTCTAAAACCTCCTAGCAAGTGTGCAGCAGCTGACTATATAGGAGGTAAAACTAGGCAGTATGTGTAGACCAGGCAGACTGTTATCTCTTGTTAATGAAGACTGGGAAGCTGATTCATACTGTTGACTGGCTGAGCAAAAGCTCCATTTAATTTCTTCTAGGCTTGTGTCAACTTTTGGTAGAAGACAGGGATAGCATGTAACTGTTGCACACCGTTTTGGGAAATATTTACCATAGAATCACAGGTTGGATCAGGCTGGAAGGGACCACAGCAGGTCATCCCGTCCAACCTCTCTGCTCAAGCATCTAGACAATTCTTGAATGTCTCCAGTAAGGGAAACTCCACATCCTTTCTGGGCAATCTATTTCAGTGCACAGTCACCTGTGCAGTAAAGAAGTTCTTCCTCAGATGGTACTTCCTGTGCATCAGTTTCTGCCTGTTGCCTTGTGTCCTGTTGTCCTGCTACTTTGTCTCCATTCAATCCAGGACTGCTTCTGTAGAGAAGGGTAGAGGCCAGTCCTTTCAGGCCCTACCAATTTACCTCCAAGTGCCAAAGTCTGTTTAGGTAGGCTTGTGTTCTTGTTTTGACTTTCACCAAATATTCTCCCTCTTAGACTCTCTTATATGCTCATAAATTACCAGGGGATGAAGGCTCTACCTCAAAGCATCTTCATCACAGTTAAATAAAATCTAGACTTCTGTTTTGTTCTTTCTGCTTGAGATGTTGAGAAACAAAAACTGTATTTTGGTTGAAATCATTAAAAAATGATTCAGAGGTCTCTTTTCTAACAGGCTGAGGTATAGACTACATGCTCAAGGAAGTTCTGAAAGCCTGAGATATTTTAATTTGAGAAACATGTAGAAGTGTAATTAAAGAGAAGGTTGTAAATTGCTTAAGTGATATTATTTAGATGTGTGTTTTATTTCAGTGCAAATCAGTAATGATAGTTAGTGGGACTCTAGATAATAACATGAATCCAGCAGTTTAAGAGATAAGGTTTCAGATAAAGCACTATAACCACACTGAGCATCACCATAACTATCCTTGAACTAACCTTTATTCTAATCTGGAAATGTGGAAACGCTGGAATACTTCCCTACCTGGTCTTCTAACAAGTGTTTAACTATCTAGAGATCCTGCAGGGCATAATTTCTCATCCCATTAATCATCCAGTAAGCACTGGATAATGCTGATTTGCAGGTGTGGGACAAATTAAACCGAAGTACCTCTTACCTAATCTACATTCCTCCTACTATGGCCCCCAGCAGTATAGTCAGCTGCAGAAAAAGAATGATTTTACTTAGTGGTGGACATTTGAAATAATCTGTATATCAATTCCCATCTACCTCTAAATTTCTTCTGAAATAAAGCAGATTTGATATTTAAATTACTATTAATATACTATTACTTTATGCATAATAACAGGAAAATAGACCTTAAAATATGATGGTGTGATATAAAACAGGTTTTCTTTTCTTTAAATTGTAAATTTAAAATCTAAGGAAAAAATCCTCTATAAATTTTATTTTAATGTGACATTTCTATTTATTCTGTCCCCTTACTGAAACCTGACATTTTATGTATTATAACATTTAATTAACTCATATTTCTTAAAGATTCTGAAATTGAATGGTCAAATAATGTACTCACAAGAGTTATTACATTACTTCACCATTTTAATGAAGAAACACAGTCTTTCTGAGGTGTAGAAATTAAGAATTTTCATTCTGTTGTACCTCCTCCCTACAGACATCTGTACAGACTGCTACCCCTCTATGGGTTGGTTATACTTCTTGTCCCTTAACAGTAGGATAAAGACTATTTTGATGTAATAAGGTCAAAAAGCAAGCAACAAATGAAGTAGGTATTGCCTACTGAAAGTGATTGATATTACATTTTTAATTCAGACAAGGGTTAGAGAACCTGTAGATTGCACCAGCTCAATATCTGAACTTAGCTAAAAAAAATTGTGTACTGCATTTTAGTGTCATGGCTGCATACAGTCAGCATCAACTAAGATTGTGGGCCTAAGAAATTTGAATAAATTGCAAAGAGTTGCACAACCTGCAATATTTTCTGCTAAGTTTGACCATGAGTTTGCTGTTTTCATCAGGAATGTGGAGTGAAAATTGTGCAGTTGCTAGAACTGTTCAAAATATTTGAATCAAATGTAAATAAAACCTTTTGAATATTTTGCCAGGAAACAGTTTAAAAAAAAAAAAAGCTTAAAAACTCAAATAATTTGAAAATTTAAAAGCCCTCTAAACATCTAGTTGCTTCAGTATATACTTCAATATATACAGTATTACATAAATAGTAATACTACTACTATGTTACACAATGCTCCTACTGTACTATACAGTACTAGTAAAACAGTACTGCTACTACTATTATCCTTGCTGCTGTTGCTGCTTCTGTACATGGGTAATACTAATATTACATCCCTTCCACAAGGAATTTTTGGAGGCTAAATACTTTGTAGATTATGAAGGGCAAAGATACTGTGGGAATAACATAAATACAGATGCCAAGTATCCCTACAATATATGTACTTCAAACATTCTGGTCTGTATCACAAAATCTTTAAAGAGTAATGGCAATTTTGCATAATTTTTCCCCTTGGAGTCTTCTAATATTTAAGAAATTGACTAAAAAGAGACGAAAAGAATGGTTATTTGTAAAAATTTGGAGAGGCAGATGGCAAAAATCCCTGTGTACTGAGATTTAACATAATTTCTTTTTTGCCCTGATTCATAGTTTTCTGCAGTTGAAATGTTGGGCTGTACATATGCAAGTGTGTTATGCATATACACAAAGTATGTTTGTGCTGGAAAAGTAACACAGACAGCTGAGGAGAAAAGAGGGTGACTTTGCTTTACCTGGAAAGTTTTTTTGTTGTATAATCTGTGGCTCAGATAAACTTCTTTTTCACTTCATCTTGTCTTTGATGAGGACTCAGAGATAATGAAACATACTATAATCACTAAGCTCTAGGGAAAGGTCCCATTGTCACTTAAGTCTCATTAATAAATCAAACATTGCTTTTCAGATTACTGTATTGTAGATCTTGACTAGAATAAAGAGCCTTATGGAACCTTAACCTCCAGGTGTATGAGGAGGTCAGATTTCGTTGAAATTCAGGTAGATAAAATCATGTCTGGAATCTCTCACCCTTGTTTGCCTCCATACTGTGCAACAGAAGAAAAATTGGTTTTGGCTCTGTGAAACACTGAGGAAACCCCTCCTCCACCTCTGGATCTGTATCCACTGTGGGAGGCCAAGAGGAATGGGCGTACGAACAGTGGAAAAAAGAAACAGAAAGAAGGGAGGAAAGCTTCCGGGGACTGCAGGGACAGACACTCAACGCCTGAATTGCAGACTGTTCCTATTTGGGGAGTTGTGGTTGTGGTTGTATGTTGTTGAAGGTTGTATTCCCCTTAAATTTAAAAGACATCCCCATGCTTTGTACCCCCTGTTATCTCCCTGTGAAATCCCCTGTTTCTATTGGTTCACTGTTGCTGTATTGCAGCAGCCCCTTATTCGGCAGATTGCATATATGGTTATCCCCACCTACTGTAAGTTGATCCATCCCCTTTTTACCCCTATTTGTCCCTTGTTTGCACGCTCCTCCCATGTTTCACCTCTGTATGGGGAACCTTCTCTCAGAGGGATATAAAAGACAGTGCAGCAAGGCTGCGGGGGCTCTCTATCTACCTCTCTCAATAAAATCCTTCAACCCTTAAGTTGCTCCTGAACCCTCTCTCCCGACTGGGCCGCGTCATCCACAAGAGAAGTTACTGCAGTTTGAAAACAGACATCTCCTAGAGACTCTCAAACTAGCATTCAGCTGTGTTCACTTCAGCAACTCTAGAGAACCTTCTTAAAACTAAAATGTAGAAATAGTGATGTTGAAAGAGCAAGACACAGCAGCCAGTTCTCCAGGGAGGGATATTCTCACATGCTTCCCCACTACCAGAGTATAATAATCCTCCTCATCCCTTCGTGGTAGCAGCTTTGGAATGGAAAAACAATAGAAATAACCTAGATGCTGTGAAGCAGAAGAGAGAAGGTGTTTAGAGAAAATACAAAGATGGAAACCAGGGCAGGAGAAAGTGTCTTATGCCTTGTCTCCAGAAATGGAGTATGACTAATCTGCAGAATTCCTGATCTTCAGCAGCAGAATACTATTTCTCTGTACTCTCAGAAACACACTCCTTGATATATTCTCTTCTGAAAGCAAAAAAAAAAAGTGTAAATGAAGAATTAAGAGCAGTGAATGCATGAAAATATAAAGAAAAGGCAAATCTATTGCCACAAATCTCCTGTAGAGAAGCAGTCTGTTGAAATTTAAACAAGTGCATCTATGATAAATGGAAGAGTAATTTCTATTTTAGTAAACACATGGAACATACTATGTACAATATAAATATAATGTGGAGAATTGCTAGGATAATTAACAATCAAATTGTCAGAGATGAGTGTACATTGGACATTATGCTTGAATATCCATATAATTAGTACAGAACATTTTCTTTCAAGTATTTCCTGTGCAACTACACCACAAGTTTGTCTTTACACTCCCAACTCAAATAATCAGAGAAAATTTTGCATTTTGGAACTTATGATGTAGTTAATATGCGATGGAATAAGGAATCACTTGCCTCTAATAGCCATCTCTGCAGTGAATTGTAGTAGCACGTAACCTTAAATGACAGTGAAGCATTCCACTGAATAAAGTATGTAAAAAAATCTGTTTAATTATGTACAGACTTTCAATGCACTGGCTCAGTGATATATCAGGCTATTTTTCTCAGTAAAGGTTGTTCGTGCAATCTCATCTTCATCAGCTGAGGCAGAAAATGATGTGGAGAGAATTGATGCAGTTACATATTTGTGACTTTGTTTAAGCAGGTGATTCTAGAATAAGCATTACTTAGTTTAGCATATCTATTTGCATTCAAATTTAACATTCAGTAAATACATATTTTTTTCTTGCAGAACTGACAAAAGTATCTCTTGCATATGATGCCTGGAATTTCAGTAGATTGTTAGAATTTAGTTTCTATTAAAAATGATATATTGTTGATCTCAGAATTTGTTTCTAACCTACATATTCAGGTTTAACAGACCTCCGGTGCTCTGCTTCTGTGTAGTAAAATAGGACTCTTACCTTTTGATTTGCATTTCAATTATCTGTATTGTGTTACTGTACTATTTGTGTCTTGTGCTCCCATTCAATATTTGCAGGCATAACTAAATAGTAAATCAGGGAAAATATTTCTTAGCAAAAGACTGCAGAAGTATTTACTTCCTCAAAAAGCAAACAAACTTAATTTCATAACAGTATCTTTGTTCTCAACAATTCACGATTGCTTTGGGTCATTGGTTCATTTTTCTCAAAGTTAAGAATTTGAGTAGGACATAAGGTTTAAATATCTGTTTCTAGCTCGTAGTTACATTTTAATTACAGTACCCTGCCTTTTCACCTATTATGGCTTCACTGTGACAACTCTTCTGAAAGCAATAACACTTTCCATCTGCCCAGTGGTGTCCTGCAGTGCTCTCGGGGTGACTGCATTGTAGACTCTAAGGAGTAGGCTGGGACATAGCTCAGGCAAATGGTAGAACAGCCAGCCAAGAAGTGACTACCTTCTAAAATTTCTTCTGTTGATAAGTAAAGAGTGTATCATTTTGGCATTTGTACCCCTTTAATAATTTCCCAAGTTATCAGCGTGTTTTGTTATTCACTGGCATGTTTTGAGAAGTACATGAATGCTGCCTAATTCATGCACAGAGGAATTGCTAAATGATTTGCTATGACACATAATGCCATTTCAAATGGAGTTTAAAGATTTATTAAGAGTATTCTGTTTTCAAGTACTGACTGGGAATGGGATACAAAGTTCAAGGACCCATCGTAGCAGAGCATTGGGAGTACACTTAAGAGAAAGATAATCCCTACTGTGACGAATTCTTAATTTGAGATTAAATCAGAGAAAGAAACAGTGTAGAAAGCATGCAGTAGCAGACAGAATAATGAGGAAATGCTCTTAAATTTGCCAGGGGAGGTTCAGGTTGGGCATCAGGAACTATTTCTTCACTGAAAGTGTTGTCAAGCATTGGAATGGGTTGTCCAGGGAAGCTTTGGACCTATCATCCTTGGATGTGTTCAAGAAATGACTGGAAAGAGCACTTACGGTTTAGTTGACATGGTGGTTTTCTGTCAAAGGCTGGGACTCAATGATCTTGGAGATCTTTTCCTGCCTTAATGATTCTATAATGCTATGATTCTATGTTCAACAGTGTTGTAAACCAAGGAGGAATTCATGCCTGGTCTGTTAGGCCAATCCTAGCTTGATGACAGGGGCCCAGCAAAGCCCTTTTATCATTCTCCTGCTCAACTGGGCAGGGCAGAGAAACTATAAAGAAAAGTTCATGGTTTGAGGCAAGGACAGAGAGAACACTCAGCAATTACCATCATGGGTGAAACAGACTAGACCTGGGGAAATTAACTGAATTTATTACTAAACAAAATCTGAGTAGGATAATGAGAAGTTAAATCAAGTCTTAATAACTCTTCCAACACAACACTCCCTCCTTCCGTAATCTTGTTTCTTTACCTTCTCCTCTCCAGAGGTGCAATGGGATGGGGAATGTGAGAATCACATATTGTTTCTGCCATTGCTTCCTCCTCAGGTGCAGGAGTCCTTCTGCTCTAGTATGGCATTCCTCCCATGGGAGATAGTACTTCACAAACTTCTCCGAGTCCTTTCCATGGGGTGCAGTCCTTCAAGAACAGGCTGCTCCAGCATGTGTCCCCTTTGCAGTCACAAATCCTGCCAGCAAACCTGCCCCAGTGTGTCCTCCTCTCTCTACAGGTCCACAGATCCTGTCAGAGCCTTCTCCAGAGTGGTGGGCTGGAGCCACAGGGTAACAGCATTTTTTTGGGCATCCACCTGCTCCAGTGTGGGGTCCTCCAGGGTCTGTAGTTGTATCTCTGCTCCAGTGTGGACCTCCATGAACTGTAGGGCAACTGCTGCTTCACCATGGTCCTCACCACGGGCTGCAGGGGAATGCCTGTTCCAGCACCTGGAGTATCTTCTCCCTCTTCTGCTTCACTGACCTTGGTGTCTGTAGGGCTGTTTGTTTCACATATTCTCACTTTTCTCTGCTCTGGCTGCAATTTTCTTCTGCTCAGTAACTTTCCCCCTTCTTAAATATGTTATCGTAGAGGCACTACCACTGTCACTGATGGGCTCAGCCTTTTCCAGTCTGTCTTGGAGCCAGCTGGCATCTGCTTAATTGGATATAGGGAAAGCTTCCAGTGGTTTCTCACAGAAGCTACCCCTGAATTGCCCCCTGCCATCCTTTGTTGCTACTGAAACTTTGTCACACAAACCTAATATGTGTGGAAGAAAAGCAAGATAAATAATGTCAAGATATGTTTCTGTCATGTAAATGTGTAAGTAAACAACTTCAGTAAGAATGCCTTGAATCCAAGATTTGCACTCTATACATTCTCATCTTGAGTTTCTAACCACACTCTTTTCTTCTTTTTTTGTGTTTTGGCCCCCAAGGACCACTTTGCAAAGCACAGGCAGTAAACTGCTTCTTTTATAATTCTGAACTCTAACAGAAGTGTCAGTTGAAGGTGATGAGAACATATTACACTCTCATAGTATAAGCCACAAGAAGCATTTTGTAGCAAACCATCAATCAGATAGAAGGCGGCAGTGGAGATATTTTAGCTTTTTTGAACTTATTGTCATGCATCCTCACACATATAGCATGATTTCATAAAATATAATTATGAACATTAATAAGAATAATATAAGTTAATAGTACGTGTCCACTCAGGATTCCAGCATTCCTTCTGAAACTATGACAAGGTTAGGAAACAGCAATGATATTAAGAGTTCTACAAATTCCCCCAAAATACACTGGTTTCTTGAGGGTGGGGCCTTTGATAATGATTTAATGGCAACAGGCAGAAAATATGCCTGTCCACCCCAGCAATCAAGAGCTACTAAAACATGACTCTTGGTGTCTGCAGCAGGGATAGGAACTTCCAAGCAGAGGTTAATCCCATTTTAAGATAGCTAATTAATCTATGGAATTAATCACCCTTGAAAAAAGGCTAAAAATAAGAGAATGAGTGAAATGACTCAGTTAAGACCATGTACATTACTTAGTGAAAAACACAGAAGGATTTGACATTAAATGTAAAAAAAGCAGAAGTGAGAGATTGCTTGTGTTTAGAAAGATTGTAAACACTTGTTAGTATCCTAACATTTTTTTCTCCCAAGTTTTAATTTTACTTTCATTTATTATCTATTGTACTTTGCTTTGATGGGAAAAAAAAATGTTCAACAGCAAAGTGTAAATGAAATGCACTTATTTTATGCTCACTGAGGCCCAGTGTATCAGCATTCTGTACACTAATATACTTTGAACATGAAATGCTTACTCACACGACTGATGTCAGATATCTGTAGAACCACTTCTGTGACTAAACGTTGATGGATTTGTCTCAAATTTCTTTGAAATATGTTTACTTCTTTTATCATGACTTTTTCAGGCCTCTATAAAATTATCTAAGGAAAACCAAAACAAAGGAGTATTTTAATTACAATGTTTCCTCAATGGTAATTCCCTTGTCTTAATAAAACTCATTACAGCATTTTTCTCACCTGTCCAATATATTTTACTGTACAAAGATTTCTCAAAAGCCACTAGAACTTTGAAAATAATGTTTGACAAGACAAAGTGAAATGAAGTTTTCACATTGAAGTGCATGATGCAGCAAAAGAGAGGTGCTGATTCACCTCCCTTGTGAACTGTGTTACTGGCAGCTGTTTTATGAAAGTCATCTCTATCTTGCTGTACCAACAGTACAGTTTCCATTCCTGACCAAATTGAGATACCAGTATCCTTTTTTTTCCTTTTTAACCCAGGGTGAATCCTGTATTTGGCCTATCAGCTTCATTGTATGTTAATAAAAAAATCATTCACTATTTCATAAAACGTTTTAATTTCAATTAAATTTTTCTCCACCTGGGTTATCTTGCTCTTTTGTCCCATTTCAGGAAATATGTTCATTCTGTGTGTCCTGAAAATAGAAAATCTTTCTTATTTTAATAACTAATCTTTCCAGTTTTTCTTTATTCATGCTATTTGAATAAACATTTCCAACCTGGAGAAGATGATAAATGTTGCTATAAAAGGGGAGCAAATTGCATCCCCATCCACCAAATAATAGTGCTAATAATCTCAGCAGCTATCCAAATGATTTATAGTTCCAAAAAGCCAATAGAAGCCTTTATTTACATCTAGAAGGTGCTAAATCAAGATTTATCCTTAGCATCTATCATGAAAGGAACCACACGAGAGGAACTGATTGCAATACTTGGCATAAAAATTCAGTTTCTTGAATACACAGCTAATGAATGTTCTGGAGGATTGCACAGACCACTCTATAACATCACTACATTACAAAATAGTTACAATGGTGAGGCAAGATACACACAATGGCCAGGGATAATGCCACAAGCTGAGCAAGCAAAACTGAATTTCCCTGTGTTGTCTCAGTGCTCTCTTCCTTGTTGGTAATGTACAGACTCAAACTATTTTGTTTGGATCTGACCATGTACTATGGCTCCTTGAGCTCGTATTCAGAAGAATATACATGCTGGATCACCTGTAAAATGGAGGTAGCATACATGTGGTCACCAGGGAAGCAAAGAGAACACAGAACATGGTCAAACTTTTTCTCTGTTTCTTTTTCTAAAGGTTGGGGTCCTCTGTCCCCTCAGAAGAGTTCAGGGTTTCAGAACATGTTTGAAATATTTAATCCACATTTCATCACAGTGTTACAGATAACCAAATGTCTCATTAAGGAAGATGAATGTTGAAGAAGAAATTGTTTAATTTAATCTCACAAAAATAGGCTGCCTCTTAACCTGTCCAGATGAGTTTTTCTTGGATTATTACTTAAACAACCAAAGTAAGGCAAACTTTCATGATTATGAAAATCAGAATGAATCCCAGTTATTTGCCTACCTCAGAAACTCTCTATCTCTAAAATAGAACCAGCGTATGTTTTGGTCAGAAAGAATTCTGTAACCTTTACATTTATGAATAGTGAATATGAGATATTCTGAGTTACTATAATTTCACTAGTGCAGAACCATATTTGAATGAATTTCCACAAATCAGCTAATTTTAACATCTTTTTTTCACCCTCCTGGGTTGAAACAAATCAAGGGATATCTCTTTTGCCATTAATATATCAAGTATCAGGTCCTACAAATTACTGCCAATAGCTCTCTACTAATCTTCTGTTTAAAAACTTCATAAGTTTGAAACTTGTTAATTTGAGTGTTGGTTAAGGTTCTTTCTTAATTAAAATATTCAGTGTAAAATCATCCTCAGATAGAAAAATTGGCTAAAGCCAAAGGAATAATCTGAAGGATATAGATTGCACTTTATAAATCAATCAGAAATAAAAATTGTGCTTTATACCATGAACAAGTTATTTTTAATATAAAGTTTCAAGAATAAAGCTTGCAATCTCCTCCAAGAATTTATCCTTATATCAAGGGCTCTATGATACTGTAGTGTGGCAAAGACAGTAAAGTCTGCAGAACTACTTTGTTGGAATGAAACTGCACAAAATTAGAATTCTAATGTTTGAATCTCTATGTTTTTCAAAGGATGACATGCACCCAATTTTATATTCAGGCAATAAATTTTTTTAAAAATCATCTTGGTGGGGAAGAACATAGCCTTACATCACTACATTGTGATCATGGAGTGTGGGGTATCTATGATTAACATCCCTGAAAGCTTTTGATACTCTATGTACATGAAATACAGTGAAATGAAAGACACAACAACAGCCACACTGACAACACTGCACACCACAGCAGCAGCCCAGCAGCAGTGATACTAGGAGAAGTTTGCCTCATCTTGAAGTTTGCTTAGAAGGTTTGTTTTCTGACAGTGTAAAGTTCAGAACCACCCAGTCATATCATAGGATTACATGTTGCTACACATTAATTAAAGCTCATCTGTTTGCATACACAGTGATCTTGCCTTAAGTCTCACAGGTTGTGCTTTAAGCCTTAGTAGAACAATCCTGCTTCATGTTTGGCTTCTCCAAGGTGCTTCCTGGGCACAGGTGTTATTTGTTACTCTTTTATGAGTTATGATTCCTAGTATACAAATCTCTTTGAAACTGATACCTGGTAATAGGAAGGGCAATAGGTCTTGGAGTGCTATTCTTATAAATTGAATTTATATTTCTGAAAAGAGTTAATACCAAAGTTATAATTTGCTCTGATGTGATGGTCCAGCACCAATCTGCTGCCTAGCTGAATGAGATGTGATTTGGGTATAACAGTGAAAACAAAGTTACAAATGCTGGATCACAACAGCAGCTATAATAGAGTCAATCTATAACAGACACTGAAGGTATAGGTGCAAACCACAGTTCAGCTCAAAACCACTTCTCAATGGATGACTCCACCACCAGAACACTCACAGCAAAGACAAGTCATAGCTTTGCCATGGACACTGCATACCTTTGTCACTTATGTCACTTTAAGAAAGACCTTGAAAAAAATTGTGGTGTTCGGTGTTTTTTGGGTTTTTTTCCTTGTTAGGAAGATCCCTGTGGAAAGCCAGACAAAGACAACAACAGGCTTACTCTATCAGCCACTCTTCATTCTGTCTCCTAATGAGATCCTCAAGGCCATCATAACCTACTCAACCTCCTAGTAAAAGTTGTTCATGAAGGGCACTGGACCAGCAAGTTGACCAACACCACACCTAATCCCTGTAAACACTCACATGTGCAGATCATGATGATGATGCATGAATGACCTGTTTGACAAGCAGCTTGCTCTCCTTACAAAGGCATCCAGCACCACTTACGTGGAGGTACCTTATGCACACAGCTTGGCACAGTCCAGACCTGAAAGACAAGGAGGCAGAATAGGAAGACATTTATAGCACTGGAAAACATCCTGGGCATTTGGTAAAATGAACACACTCACACCCCAAACCCCTTTCATTCTCTCTCAACTCTGTATTGTTAAAAGCTGGACAGAAATGCTGGCAGATGTCTTCTGCATTTACACCCCTAAAAACACAAATAGCCTGTACATGTTGGTGGAGGATACCCACGGGACTGTGCATAAGTCTTTCTCTATGCTCCTACCGTATTTGATCCTGCATTTACACCAGTGGAAATCTTGTCCTGGAATGACGGCACAGGAAAGTATTTCTCATCATCCCCACTCTTCAAGGATACAGTCATGGGAAAGTGCATGTGCACAGGAAAAGGATCAGGGCTGCAGACAACTGATATTGAAGCTCAGAAATTGCCTGGACCCGTTGTTTTTCTTCCACAAATCCTTACTCCCCAAACCTGTGCATGTAAGCAGCATGTTTGCCACAAAGCACCCCACCCTCACTCGCAGTTTGACACACAGGGCTCTACTGCAGCCTTTCCACTTGGAGTGCACACAGGACAGCACTGAGCTCACTTCTTCCCAAGCCAGACTGAGAAACGCTGTGAACTCAGACAGCACCCTCTCTGAACATTCTGAATGGGCCATTCATTTCAGTCTCCTCCTAGGAATGGGCTCTCACCTGCCTCCAGAAAGCTAAGAAAAACTAGGGTGGATGGCTGATTGTAGCCCCTTCTGCCCTCACTGGGCAGTCTTCTTGTTATGGTTGCATAAACAATGACTAGTCAGAATACATGCAAATCAAATAAATAAGCACATCATACGTTGAGGTCAGCTGGTGTTAGCTCTGAAAGTTTTGTAATGGAACAGTAATTTTTTTACAATACTTGGCATTTTCGTAAATGAAACTACAAATATGTAACAGGACAGGATAGCAGGAAACCACTAATAAAAAACATGAGTAACAGAAAGTAAGCCATACTGGATCAAAGAACAAAGAACAACACAAACCATCAAGATTGCAAGACATAACTATTCCCTTGCTTCAATAAACCTACTCCATTCTTTTGTTCAAAATCCAATTATATTCTTTGTAGCACTAATGACGAAAAGAAAAATGGATGTTTTAAAAAATAAAAGTGCAAAATACACGTGTAAAACCTGCAAAACTATGTGACTTTACTTGGGCAATACATAGAATATTTCCTCACATATTCTTAGTATTGAATGGTATTCTAAAAATAGAGATAATGAATATGAATGTTGCAAATGTAGGTACATATAAAATAGTCTATGTCTATGTATAAAAAGTTATTAAAACTCCCTTAACTTTGTCATGTGATTTACAACTGCTGAAGCAGAAAGTCAGTCCCTGAGAAAATGAACTGCAAGTTAAGGTTTTGCATTTCTACAGTGTTCATATCTCAGTGTGCTTTTCAAAAGAATAAAAATATTTAAATATTCATTTTGATTTAAAGATATTCTGAAAACAGGATGACAAAATAAACAGGACGAGATAAAATAAGAGAACTTTTTTTGAGAGAAAATTAGATCAATTTCAGTAGTTATTTAACTGTTCATAGGAACAGTTATCCTTTATGATATAGGTGTGAAATACAAGAAAAAAGAAGCCAATTTAGGCAGTCTTTAGATAAGTGAGACTATCTGCAGTTGAGCTGGATAGTTGATTGCTACTCAGAAAAAAAAGGGCAAAAGATTAAATATTTATTAAAATCACTTGACTTTAGCATTCAAATGGACTTATTTCATGGATCTCGTTAAATAGATTTTTACTGAGTCTTCAAATCCTTTACAGTAAGCAGAAGGAAATTGTGCATTTATACAAAACTATTCCTTTTCTTGCATATGAGAATTCAGGAAGCCTTTCTACTTTTTACAATGGGTGAATAATACAAAAGCTATGGTCCCAACAGCCTACTTTGTAAACATCTATCAATGAAAATAGTGGGATAGATGACTGTCCATAACTTCTTATTTAAAGTAATTCTCTAGTTTGGTGAAACTTCAGAGCATCTTGTTAACAAGTGAACCAGGCATTTATAACAACCAGTATTTTGACCTTTAAGAGTCTATTACTTTTGCTCAGCTGTAGCTGTAAGAGGTTGATGAACTATTTTATTTCAGGAACATACATGAAGGAAATAGTTTATATTAGTACCTCTACATTAAGAAGTCTCTTCTAGTAATCTGAATTGAAAACATTTTGTGCACATTATACTGCTGAATTTTATAAAGCAAAATGTATATAAGCAGTAATGAAAAGTATGTGTCACGCAGTGAGATGAATGTAAAGGCTATTCTAATTTCTCTTTTTTAGTTTTTTTTCCCCTACATACACTGTTTGCTGCTCCCTGCTCAGTGGTTCATTTTGCCTATCAGCAAAAAATTATCCAAGAATTGCAATGTATTTCTAACAGTGCTTAAACTATGCCTTTGAATTTTTCAGTGCTTTTCTCCTTGAACACAATATGTAAGGACAGAGTTTTCAATAATCCTATTACTTGGTACAGAAATAGGCTAGGGCTAGTGGAGTGTCTGATGCTTTCAGCTTCCAACTAGTGACTGCAGTTCCTGCATATAAATTTGAAGAGTAATTTAGCTGCAGTTACATTTATCAAACAAGATGCAGAAACATTGTACACCTTCCAAGAAATCATATTTTAAAGTTATCACCTATAAATTATATTATTTACTGAAATCTGCTTCTCCCATTAAATTTTGTGAATATAAAATACCTTGTCCTTCTTTAAGATATTTTTTGAGGAAACTGATGAGAATACCTCAGATGAAGTTTAAACTGTTATTCATGTTTTATTTGAATTTACTTGGCTGGATATCAACACAAGTTTGATTGTGCTAATATTTTTAATTCTAATGGTATTTAAGTGCCTTTTTTTTTTTTTTTTTTTGAAATTACAGTCCAATTTATGCCTAGAATTTGGTAAGCATCAAGCACTGAAACTCTCTCATCCTGTCTCTCAGATACTCACAAACCTATTTTCTTAGCAAGGAGGTGTGAAGTAAGAGCTTATAACCTTAGTTATAGGTAAGTATATGTATGAGTTAAGAAACAAGAAACCTGAATCTAGTCCTCCTATTTATGGAGATAAGTATCCAGGTGGAAAAACTTGTGCATTTGGAAGTGATGCTGCTACCTTGGGAAGCAGCATTATAACTTGGATAAAACCTTCTGGAGGGATTTTTTTTTTTTCTGTTCATTAAGATAAAAAACATAATAATTACTTCTATTAGGATAAAACATAGAGGGGGGAAAAAAGAAGGCATCACACATAGCAAATGTCTTGCTGAAGCACTGGTTAACATTTGTGCTTATATAAGTTTTGCTAAAGCAGTATTCAAAGTCTACTTCATAGAGCTCTCAAAGTGTTCTCCATGAGCTTGTGAAAAACAGCTAGTCTCTTTACAAGAAAATGGTCTGAGTAGGGTACAAGATATGCAGCTCTGACAGAGGGAAAAGTGGAGAGCCGGTTGGTAAATGTGGATGGACCCTGCATCCCTGTGATAGATAAGGGGCAAGGACAGCCATGCCAGAATGTACCAAAAGTTCAGAATGGCTTCAGAAATAAGAAAAAGAACTCCTCAGTAAGTGTTTTAATTAGTGGGACTTGTTCTCACCTATGTACAAAAAAAGGAGTCAGAATCAAATAAGCTTTGTATTGACCTACAGGATGTAGCTCTGTGCCAATAACCTGCTGTAGGCATGCATGTGGTAATTCTTTTCAGACGAAGAGTGTTAGGACTATATGTGGAAGAATAACCTGTCTGAGTCTTCACTGTTTGTGGCTGGCTAGCCTTGGTCAGCAGTCAAACTACCCATGGTGTGCTCTCTCACACCCTCTTGGTGGGACAGAGGGGAGAAAGCAAGTACGTGGGAACGAGAAAGACGTGGAGTGAAGAACAGGAAAATCACCTACCAATTACCACCACTGGCAAAACTGACTACACTTGGGAAAAAGAACTTAATTTATTAAAATAAAAAGAAACAATGATTCAAGTAGAGTCAAATAAAAAGAAAAACATTAAAACCTCTTTCCTTTCCCAGACTTACTCCAGCCTCCTCTACTTTCTGCTGAGTACTCCTCATCCTCATCATGGAGCTAGCTCCCTCTTCTCCTTCTCCTTCTCCTTCTCCTTCTCCTTCTCCTTCTCCTTCT
>VXBX01006281.1:81621-99595 GCA_013400415.1 Scytalopus superciliaris | reverse complement strand
CTCCTTTCTTGCACACACTTTCCCTGAGATGCCCCTACCTGGGCTGTGGGCTCAGTCGTGCCCTGCAGTGGGTGGATTGGGACCAGCTGTGTTTGGCATGGAGCATATCTGACCCCTCCTCACAGAGCCCCCCTACAGCCCCCACTGCCCACAAATGTGCATTGGCACCCTGTACAACTCTGGATCAGGTATGTGAAACAAGATCAGCTTTGGTCTGTCCTAAATGTGGTGCAACCAGAGGCACTTCATGGACCTTGTAATGCTCATGACTTTAAAATCTAACTACAAAGACTAGCTGAAATCTGTAACAAATATTGCAGATATCTCAGCAGATATGTGAACATAAAGAACATTTTTTTCTTACATACATACATGGAGTAAAGCAACACATCTGTTACTGTGCAGTGTTTCAAGCTGGGTGACAATTACTGGTCCTGTTGCAATGCTGAGGAGTGAGGCAAGGTAGGGCTCTGGTATATTTAGTGATTTTCTTCAGCTCTGAAAGCTGTGGCACTATTAAGTCCCTTCTTGACTTCCTTCCAGGGGAGTACAGGATTGCTCACATCCCCATAACAGGATCATGACGACTGTTGTTCTCTTCTGATTATAGTGTTTCAAACTTATATTAGTATCTGAATTATTTGAGTTCTGCAGAATTTGGAAAATATTGGATTGGAACCTCTGTATAGAGAGATAACAGGGAGGGAGTAGGTAATAGCCCTGTATTACTCCTTTCTTTTCTTCTGACACAAGAAATACTGGGGTATTTCATTGCTTCTGACACAGGAAATGCTGGGGTGTCTCATCAAGCCTGCTCTGTTGTCAGATATGGATACACAAAAACTTCATACATTTGTACAGAATCCCTGACAACAGTCCCAGCTCTCACTGGTTTTCTACTACTTACAAACTACTTTTGGACTCATTCTGAACTGCAATAAACAGAAATTATTTTCATAAATAGGGCACTTGCACCCTACAACCTCTGCCATTTAATCAGTCTGATGAGTTTTTAAGAGAGATGCTACTGTCATCATCATCATGGCTGGGCTTCGTGAACAAAGATTTGAGGATGCTACTGTACTTTGAATCAATTGCCAAGTCTAAGTTTAGATTCAGGCAAGAATGGTAAAGATCCCTTTTGATAGACACAGAGATGTTTTTAGTGCAGGATAATCATCCAGTAAATGGATACTGACCCCTCTTCAATAATTTATCTTCTTCTAAACATAGTTCTGAAAGCATAAGACCAAAAGACCATAAGACCATAAAAATGAGTCCGGTAGATAAATGTGAAAGCTTCAAACTGGGTTGGTTGATTGATAGTATCCATGCTGGTGTAAATACTGGTATTTTGTGGTCTGTGTTTTGCCCAGCCACCTGTGAGAAATTATTCTTTCCCCACCGAGTTATGGGAAAACACACGCTAATAAGAGAGAACTTCGTCCTTGAGTGAAACATTCAGTGTAAACTAGAATTAATTGGGCTCACATGATTTGTTAGTGAGCACCCAAGGGCACTTGAAGGAGAAAGGGAGGATGAGGAGGATGAAAAAATGCCCCCAGACCCATTTCACTGAGACCTTCTGGAGTGGACTGCACAGGCGCAGGGAAATTCCAATGCTGCTGCACATGCGCAGTGGAAGATCACTTACATAACAGGGGGTAGGGTCCAGGGACCTCTACCTGGAGGGTGATGGCCACACCCACTTAGGGAGACACCCCCTAAAAAGTCGATGGCTTGCCCTCAAGGGGGCCACTGCACACAAATGGACTACGTTGTCTCGGCAAGGATGCCTGTCAGCAGACTGGCGTCTGAGGATACAGCTTCTACTTCAGGATGTTTGGGCATTCTAAAGTTGGTGAGACAAATCTGTGTAAGTAACTCCTGGAGGGTCCTTACATGGGGCTTGGTTTTTTAATTCCTCTCTCCCTTCCTCTCCCCCTCCCTCGCTCGGGGTTTCCATCTTGGCTACCTTTTGTAATAAAATACTGTTTAAGTTGCATTTACAGTGGTGTTTGAGTTTCAGTTCTCACGTGCTTTCGAACCCTCCCTGTAACATTGACATAACAGGTTTGGTTGGTCTTTGGGATAAAAAACAATGTATCTGCTTGCCTTATTAAAATTGGGAACCTAGACATCTAAGAAATTCTTCATTACTCAAAAAAATATCTCCTAGACTGATTATCAGTTGATTGCCAGCTTATGAAAATACCACCCTAACTAGCACAATGAAACAAAATCTTTCTAATATGATTAACCTTGATATGCTACTGGAAAGTGACACTAGCATCAGGATGCACAAATCCCTGGGGGAAAACCCTCAAGGGAAAAGCTATGTTGCAGCTAACCAATAATGAGATTTTTCTTCAGTAAATAACTGGCAGGTACCTGCTTTGAAAAGGTTGTATTTAGTATCAACTGCAGGGAAGGGTATTTGAGGATTTTTTTTCAAGAAATGGGTCACTCCCTAGGACTTGCACAGACATATCAATGCTCATTTTCAAATGTTCAAATATTTTGGAGGACTTGGAGAACATCTGTAAGTGTTTTACATTAAAAAAATAAAAAAGCATTTTTTGGTTTAGAAGAACTAAATTTATCAAACTATGCTGGAGTCACATATCTACATGAAGAATGTTGAAGAATGTTAAAGAATGGGATCATCCATTAAAATTGTTAACTGTGAATCTAATGCAACTGGAGGTGCAAAAATCAAATGGATTCCTGGTTTGACATTGACATCTTTTACCATTTGCCTGAGTTACAGTGGTAGACTAGGCATGTAATTAGGCAGGCAGTGAGAATATGTGCATACAGGAACTCTGAATATGGAGCAAGAAGCTGAAAAAGCGGACACATTGTATGCTGATTAAGTTCGCAGAGGATATTCTAAAACTAGTTCAACCTATGGATCATTTATTTAAACTCTTGTTCTAATAAGTAGCAATAGTACACCCAAGTAAAGGAAGTGTGACATATAAACCACTAGCTCAGAGTCCCTTTATACTGAGTACTGGAATGAATTTATTCCACATTGGTATGTCCATTTAGATGGATTCACTGCTGTCACAGCACTTCAGTAATTTTCAATCATAGTGTCCTCAGAGTGATGCCACTTGTAGGGAGTCTTGAGTCTCCATGATTTCAACATGCTAATTCTCTTGTGCGGAAGGAACTGAAACATCCAGATACACAGAAACACTCAAAAACTGCCTGTGGTCTGAATAGAGAAAGTTTGCAATCAGGTGGGAAGCATATACATGTGGTAAATCATTGAAAGTGCACAGCATTTTAACTTTAGCCTGTTGAACTTCTGAGCAAGCGATTTAATTAATACCTTTTCAAGAGAGTAGAAGCAGAATAAGTACTGAGTTAGGGAAGTTGCTCTATCCTGCATTTTTTGTGTCTAGTTCACTGAAGTCTGAGTCAGATCACTAAAGTCCATAAGCCATCACTATTCAGTTGTATAAATTGAGTTTATGGTCTGATTCCCATTCCTGGTGGGCAGGGTCACAGGAGTTTATACTAACTGTTGCTGATGAAATAGTCCAGTGTCTTGAGGGTGTCAGTTCCCATTCTGTTCCCAGAGTGCATTCTTTCAAAAAATTAATGTGAGTTAAAAATTAAGGCAAATTTTTTTTCTTTTGACTTTCTAGACAGAGGATATAAAAAACATGTTAAGAAATTATGTGAGGGAGAATTCTGACAGATTTATTCTGTATATCCAGAATTATCTGATAGGAATTGAAATCTCATTTGTAAACCATCAAAATTGTGTCAGAATGCTTAGCGCTGATTACAAGTTAAACAGTTAGTCGCCAGTAAGGGTGGTTAGAGTGATCAGCTATCACTTGAAAAGAAAAAAGGTAAATACAGTTCTTTCTTAAAGTTTTGCTCTTTGTTAGAGTGTGACAGCATATGTTACACAGTGCTAATATATTTAACTAAAGCTAAGATTGCAGAAAAAAGATGAAAATCATCCTGACATGTATAGTCAGGGATGCCAGCAACCTCTGAAAAAGTTTGATTGTTCAGTAACAAAAAAATGGCTGGCAAAATATGCACACAGAAGATGATTATCCATAGCATTTATGGTGAATACAACTCAAGTAGGGAAGCTGGTATCTGGTAGCCTTTTGGCCTGACTTGGAAAAAGTAGCATTGGACCTGTAGGCTGGAAAGGCAAAGGGTAGTAATGCTCATTATCCTTAAGATAATGTAATGTTCAAAAAGATAGGATAGGCAGTGAGATAGTGAACAGCCACCTGTAGAATTTCTACTAATAAAAGATCAGAAGGATATTGGAGTCTGAGTAACTAGTACACACAGGATTACAATTGTTTATGGTGTTTAGTAATGCAAATGAAGAGGGTCAGCATTAGGAGAAACACTTGATAAATCAGAGTGAAAGGTAGGTTATCTGTAAAAGTCCTAGATCATTCCGACACTGATTTTTATCTTAAAACCTGAAAGGAAGATGTAACATAAATCAAATAAAGACAGAATACGGTTAAAATGAGATGACAACATTAGGCCATGAGTACTGCCAACCTAAATAATATGGGCAAGTTAAAAAATTGCAATGTCATCTAAGCTTGTAGAAAAGATTTCCCAAAGCATTCAAAGAGGTACTGTCTCAGTTTGTATCCATAAGGAGGAGATGCAAAGTACCTATTGACACTGGAACTTGCACAGTCCTATAACTAGATATATTCTGCAAAGACATTATGGGGTTTTTTTGTTTTATTTTTCAATCCAATGTGCCAGAGATAGCTGCAGAATAATGTGACCATATAGTTTACTAAGAAGGTGTTTCTTATCTAGATTTGTAAATTAATTATTCTGTAATTCTGGGGGAAGCTGGTGACTGTGAAGTTCAACTACTGTGCTGTCAAACTTAACAATTCACGTATTTAGGGAGGCACTAGTCCTTTAATGGGTTGGAATTGCTAAAAAGAGCTATGGAGTACAGTGGCTGTTTAAGTAGAGTATAGCAATGCCTTTAACTTCAGAACAAATAAAGACTAGTGCAGCAGAGCACCATCAGTCACTGTGACATGTCACACAGGAACACAGGTGCTACAAGGGCTCTGATTGCTGAACAGCAGTATCTTAGTTATGTCACCATAGAATATAGAAAGGTCCACACAAAATACTTCACTGAGTTATGAGATGATGTTGTGCCTTTCCCAGAGGGACAAAATTGTGTGATAAAGTGAATGACTGTGAAGGATCCTCCTGTGACAAAGGAAGCTGTTGCTTTTCAGCTCAAATTTAGCCTAACTTAACCCTTAAAATATTTTACCCTCAGTACTGGGGAAATTTTTCCAGTGGTCTTACTCTTCAAGAACAACAATATTCACTGTTGGGATATTAGTGCTTACCTCCATATTCCTTTATGAGATGCATTGTAATCCTATAGCCTTTTAAATGTGAACTTTCTTTCATTAGAAATATTCCATCCTAGAGCTCTAATTAGGCCTATGTGCATTTGTGAAGGAAATATCTTTGAAGGGAAAAAATATTTTAGCCTCTGATACTAATGTAGGAGAAGACAAAAAGTATTTTGAAGATTGATATAAAAGTTATTGCTTTTATAAGCAACACAGTAAGGATTGAAATGGAAAGAGATTTTCCATGAAAGAGTTAGAGAAAGAAAGACATTTCTATCAAAGAAAAGGTTACTGAGAACATATTTCTAAGCAACTCCAGGAAATTTTAGACAGAGAAGTTAAATCCCAACAAAATTGGTAACCAATTTAGCCCTTGCTGAGAGTTTTGACTATAGGATAGACAAAAACTTTTTTTTTTTTTTTCAGTCAGAGACCATAGGGCTCTATGTGAGCAAGAAAACAGAATTCCCTGTGGGGTGCTTTAGTCACAACCCCTGATCAAAAGCCTCTGGCAGTCGAGCTGCTCCCCAGACTTAAACATGACAGTAAGAACAGGGAGAAAAAGAACAGTACAGTCTGTGGAAGAGGGCCATGGCAGTGATTGTTTTGGGTGCTTTTAAGGCTCATCACCAAGAATTCAACACCCATTAGGTCCGACCAATCTTGTTCTGACATCTTCTACAATCACTTTGTGAAATTACCAGGATATCTTATTGTTAGGAAAGTGAATATCCCAGAAATAAGAATGTTGTGAACTAGCTCATTTGTAGTCAAGAAAAGCTCCACCTATGCATTTTTTTTTCTGCAAGTTTTACAGAAGTCTTATTGTTGTACCACACTGTGGGGGAAGCACCACCTTTCAGTTTTTCTCAAGGATATTATCAGTCCAGAGTGTTCCCAGTAATAGTGGCTGCACTGTGATCAAAAGAATTGAGGGACATGGGGGTATGTAGGCTCAGCATACTAATGTGTTTCAGCATACTTACATTTCCCTCAAGATCAGCAAACAGCTGTTGGCAAACCCTGCCTGCTTAACTGGGAAGGGGGTAGAGGAACAAATATTTCTGCTTCTTTGATAACATGAGTATCTGTCTTCAGCATCCAAAAGCAATTGTGTGTACCTGCAACTAGGTTCTGTGTAGAGACAAGATATAGTTGTGTGTACGTGTGTACATCCAGACACTGGAGTGAAGCAAATTTTCGACCTCCTAATATACACATAACCAGAACATATTACTGTCTTAACCTGTTCTTTTTCTGTTTTCTGTTGTCTAAGCCTTTATTTGATGGAAGTCTGCTTTTTAGCCTGTTTTGTTTAGAAATGATAGGCCCCATCACCTAACTGCAGTTATCCTTTAAGAATTCTTTGACTTCAGTAAATGTCACCCCTCTAGACAAGCAGTGGCAGTGATTCTTTTTTTTCTTTTCTGGGTGGTGTCATGTACCCCAAATGGCAACAAAATCCTACACAGCCACTCGCTTACTCCACCTGGCGGGGTGAGGGAGAGAATCAGAAGAGTAAAAGAGAAAACTCATGGACAGAGATAAGGTTAGTTTAACAGGTAAAGCAAAACCCATGTTTGTGAGCTAAGCAAAACAAGGAATAAATTCCCATGGGCAGAGAGGTGTTCAGCCATCCCCAGGAAAGCTGGGCTCCATCACGCCTAACTGTGACTTGGGAAGACCAACACCATCACTCTGAAAATCCACCTGTTCTTCTGCCCACAGTTTTATAAGCTGAGCATGACACCATATGGTATGGAATATCCATTGGGGCAGTTGCAGTCAGCTGTCCTGGCTGTGATCCCTCCCAGATTCTTGTGTACTTCCAGCCTCCTCACCGACTGGGAGGTGTTAGGAGCAGAAACATCTAGAAAAGACTCTGTGTAATGCTCAGCAATTACAGAAACATCCCTGCTGTTTTCAGCACAAATCCGAAATGCAGTCTCCTCCCTGCTTGCTACTGTGAAGAAAATTACCTCAGCAAAACCAGCATGAGGTGAAGTATAGGAGGAATAATATAGCACCAGTAAAATACACTGGTCTTGAAAAAATGAAGAGGAGCAATAGGAGACACAACACAGATACTAACAGAGAGAATACATACACTCTTGCATTATTGGTGGATAGCAACACTATGCAAGTCCTCAGATATGAGCAATAGTTTTAACTTCTGGTCTGAATATTTGGATTTAATTTCACTGAGCAGACAATGATCTTTTTAGCAAAAAATATGCCAAAGTTAGGAATATATTGCACCATGAGCTGTTTACACATTCTAGGATGGGAATTCTCATCTCTGAATGCTAAGCTTTTCTGAATATGCATTTGCTGCAATGACAACACAATCTCACCTGTGCTCCAAGGACATGTAAGTTTTAGCTGACGTGTTGCAAGTTACTGATTGGAAAGCATTGCACTGTACTATTTTAAACCTGACACCCTGATAATCCACCTAGAAAAGGCTGCCATGTAGCAGGCTGCATATACCAAAGACATGTCTGACTTTCAATAGAATCCAGAACATGTGATAAAAAGTGAAGACATGTCTCTTGCCTGGATTTTATCCTATAGAGGAGTAAGGATATAGTCTTAAGGAGCTCTTGAACCTGAGAAATCAGAAGTACTTATAGATCTAGTCATATAGATCATGACATGTGTTTTCAATTCTCATTCCAGCTGGTTTGTACCTTTTAAATGGCATCTTAGTACTTCACGTCTACAGATGACTTCAGAAATCCTTCCACATAATGGCAATCTTCCTGTAAGATGGCGATTTTAATCCAAACACTGCTAACCTTTATTTTTCAGAACTGTGATAAGAAGAAACTCTCAACATGTGTAAAGCTTTTTGGTCAGGATGATACATAGTAGTCTCTTCATTAGCAAGTGTGGATATATGACAGACCAGAGCTGAATGGGAGAAAAAAAAAGTCAGTGGCCATTGGATAATCAGGAAGATTATATAACCATTATTTAAAACAGAGAAGAAATGCAGTATGGAAGGACAGCTTCAATGTCAAGAAATGGAAGATCAAAACAAGGGAGTAAATGCAGTGTTGAATAGGATGAGATTCTGACAGTAAATGGAATTAAAGACACTAAAGGAGAGAAATCCTGACAATAGAACTGTCTCATGCAGAGATGAACACCTTTAACTGGGAAAGAGAAACATTACAGAGAATTACACTTTCAATCCCTGGACAATCTGCAGTTTGTCTTTAAGATGTGGTTTAGGATTGTGTCAGTCTTTCTACATGGCTGAAATATGAAAGATACTCTTCTGCTCTAGGTGGAGTTAGCTGTAAAAGGTCATGAACAATATAGTTGTCAAAATAAAAGGAAACTCCCCTGTTTGATGAATTAGAAAGTGTAATTATTTCAGAGCATATTTATTGAGTCACTATATTCAAAGAATACTAGAGAAATCAGGAACTCTAATCTCAGTGAAAAGGTACTGACTGAGGTTCTCACTGAGCTCAGTCTAAAGGACAATACTTAGACTTTAGCTGATAGAGGCAGACATAATCCATACAGGAGGAAGATGCTGGACTGGACTGTATAATGTCTTCCTCTACTGGTGGACCTTGACTCATTCTAAGTTATAAATTTAAGCAAATATTAATAGATGCTCACTGAGATGTTTAAACACACTTTGATAATACATTTTATTTTGGCTGAAACGGAATAGGGAGAGATTGTGCAACAGAACTGCTTGGCAGAATTGTGCAAACTGGTAACATGCAGAAGAGGAGCAGGGCAGTTGTGTGGAAAAAGATATGATGGTGGCACCAAATCCTTTTTCCATGAGTTTTATTGAAGAAAGAACTCTCTTCTCTAACAGAAGATAATTAGACAGGACAGGATAAGAGAATTTATATTTTCCATAGCTGCTGCAGTTTTCAGGCCATGAGTTTGCTTGCAAGTTTCTGTGTATCGGAGACTGAAAATACCAGAGAAGGTGTGTAAACAGCTGGACACGTGGTTATGACAATTAACCTCAGAGTGAATAGAAATCTCGAGTATTACAGTGTTGGATGCACTGGGAAGTCATACTTGATGACTTAAGAAAAAACAAAAAGGTTTGCTAATTTTTTTTTTTAGATTTCAGGCAAACAAATCACATTTGATTTCTGTTCCTCTTAAACAGGCACAAATAAGCTTGTTCACAAATGTTGGCTGCTATGGTAGACTTTTGGATGTTGCAAGCCATGCACTGTGCAAGAAAGTGCAGCAAGTCATGAGATATCATTATACACATTAAATACTCAGACTTTGAGAAAATTTATGGGTTTCGTGCTGCCTGTACTCCTCTCTTTAAGAAAGGGAGAGAGGCTGTGCCCTGTTAATATTTTTTTTTTCTTTCTATGTTTGCTTTCATAAGGCTTAGAAAATCTTCACTAAGAAATCCTGGTTTGCTAGACTTTTGACTTCAAGAAGTGAAAGAATTTCTTTCATTCATGAAGGGCTGAAAGAGAGCAGAGCAGAGATTTAAAAAAAAACCCCATCATTCTCTAGATTTCATTTTATTGAAGAGGATTTGAACAGCTGGCATATTTGAACAAAAAATATTACATTTCTTATGAAAATAAATTTTACCCCAGGCAAACACTGTACCACTTGATAATCACCATTTTGATTAGCATTACAGAAAGAGTATTTTAATGTGTAGTCTAAGTACAATAGATTAATTTAGTAAAATTTAAAAATGTCTTTATTAATTTAAAATAATAAAAGGGAATTAAGAAGTTTATACTTTCCCTTTTATTTTAAGAGAAAATGGTCCATTTGGACATTTTATTTCTCTGGAGCCATATTTCAAGTAGACAGTTGAGATACAGTATTTTTGGCATCTGACCTTTGTTAAATATAGTAAAACCAACAGTCTCTATTAAACCACTTCCAGGCAAGGTTTCATTTGAATAAAGTGAAATAAAACACAAAAATATACAAAAGGAGGACCTGATACTGGCTGAAGGCAGTCAGAAAATGATCAGAACAGGTTATACTTGGTCCTGATCCTTTCATTGAATAATGAGAAGGGAACTTATTTCCTCTAATATTATGATCTTTGCTACATAGACAAATAAAATATTTAGCTGTCATTGCAAGAGGTCCTGATTCAGCATCACTGATTCCAGCAACAAGATGCACAGCCTGTCTTTCCTGACTGTCAACAAATTCATGGCAAGCTTACTTGAGCATTATGAACTTTCTGCAGTAACACTGAATTGAATTTTCAATTAATTTCAGAAGGGAATTTTATTTCTATGTTTATCTCTTAGGAGCATACATAATTTTCAGTCATTATTCATTGAAACTGACTGCATCTTTTTTCATCAGTTTATTTTATTCCTTTACAGATTGTTGGATCAGTGCTGGTTCACTCAAATATACCTTTATTGCTCTCTTTTCTCTGAATTTCTAAAGTTTACTCTAACAAGATTAGTGCAATATGCCTGCAAGGAAAACAGCATTGCTATTACATTTTCCCAAATGACATTTAATATCCTACTGAATCTGCAAGACTCATTTCTTCTTATTCCTAACTTTCACGAAAACAGTTCACTGATTTCTACAAAGACAAAAAAGGCCAGATTCCTTCCTCCTAAATTAAGTGTTTAACAGAAATAAATACATTTAAGGGCTTTGTGACCCTAGATTTCCGTAGATAATAGAAAGTAGTAAGTCTCCTCTCCCCAGAAGATATCGTAGCTCTTCCAAGAGCTGCATTTTATTCTGGACGTGACACGGAAGCAGTGTGGACTGGACTTACTTTGTCTGTGTTTTTCTCTTCTATGCAAGAAATGAGCAGCCACTGCACTGAGATTGTGGGATTGATTTCATGCCAGAATATTCTACACAAAAATAGCAAATTGTTAGATGAAGATGTTCATTCTAGAAGTTTGAAATAAAGTGTTGCATTATTGGTATTATTTTCGGACATTATTTTCTTGAGCTTCTATAGGCATAGTGGGTAGCCTTTATCCACCTACAAAATAGAGTTATCTACAACAGGGCATGACACCTTAAGCTTCCTTTATAATTAATGGGAAGAAATAGTAATTTTTAGAATGTGATACCTGATGAAGATGAGGGGGAGTGCGGGGTTTGATGCATAATTAGCTATATTGGTGCCATTTGTTTTATTTTGCGTGTTTCTTCTGAATCAGCACAGACTGGGCACAGCTGGAGACTAGTCAAAATGGATGACTGCCCTCAGCTCTTGAAAGAGTTCTTTGTCTAAAAAAACCTATATGTTGCTTACTTATTCAAGATTATGGATTTGTCCAGATTTAGGGATTCCTGTCAGATCAGAATGGCTTGCTTCTCACAAGTTTCCCTCTTATGCAGTCTGTGTATATCGTGTTATGTATCTTGCAGAGGAGTCAGTTTATGAGCCTTGGAACCAGACACTGAAACACTGATCTCTTCAAGACTGGGGTATCAGTATCCACCTGCTCCTACATCTACCAGACTCTATGATACATAAGCCAGTTCTTATGCTGAATTAAACATCCCAGTAATAAAAGGTTTTTTTTTTTTGTAGAATAACCATCTAAGTACAAGAATTCCTGTGATATAATAGTATATGGATCTCCATTTTAATAGATTGATGAAAGGCAATTCTTAAAGAGCTTTTACAAGACAAAATGATAAATATTTTAGAAAGCTTTAAAGAGATATGGGGAGATATGTGCATTGATGTACGCATACTGAAATTCCAGCTACAAAATATGAGACATGATTTAGACATTTGACAACTTTCCTCTCTTTCCCACTATTTAGCACAATCATTTGCATTTCACTAAGATGGCCATCTCTTTCCAAGAGCGCTTTATGAAAGGAAGACTTGTATGATGGGGTTTCCCATTTTCCTTGAAGCAGGGAGCATTCTAGAGTTAAATATAAAATAGGTGCTTAGCATGGAATGAAATGAGTGATCATTCTCAGGCATTTCCTTATACTTATTCCTTGACTAAGATCATGTTATAAAATGTAAATACATCAGGCTTTAATTTTTTCCGCAATCTTATACAGTGGACTAATCTGCAACATTAAAATAAGGTACAGTGCACCTCTTTATAATAAAGTTATATTAATTCTGGATAAATGCAACAAAAACATAGTCATTCCGCAAAAATATCTGCTCTCTTTGAGTGGTTGACTGTAAAAATGAAGCATGATAAAATTAGAGCAGAGATTCAATTAGTAGCAGTTGTTTGCATATGAAACATTTTAAGGTCCATTGAGTTGCTGTTTCATTTTATACTGATAACTTTACAAAAAGGGCTTTCACAACACTGAAAATCAAAATAAAATCCAGTCCTATTTATCCATTGCTCAATAGGGGAACCTATTTGGGATCCCATATTTTGAGGCAAAGATGTAGGAAGTATTTGTGTTTAAGAAGATCATGGTTTTCACACTTGATGCCTAGGGAATATGATCACTGGTCAATGAGCGGGAGAATCACCTCCATGGCACCCCTTCACATTAACAGTAGTATGTAAGCCCTTTGCATTAGTCACTCAAAAGACTAATTCATGCGCCCATCATCATTAACTTAATTTTTGCCACCTACATATTTCACAGCCACTGCTTCAACTGAATTCTCAGCGTGGGCTGCCTGTTTGTTTTCACCTTACTTGGATTATATTAAGCAGGTAGATGATTTATCCACAGGGGACTTAGGAGAGCACCTAAAGTGCATGTGGATAAATTGATCTAAGAAAACAAAGCTATTGAAATTTTGATATAAAAACAACACTGTACATGCTCATTACCTAATGCTAAGACAGACCAGGGATGTAATCTGTTGACTTGATTGCTTTCATGTCAGTATAACTTGCCTGACTTCAACAGTGTGAATTCTTTTATACATCAGTATAAATCAGAGTAGAAACATGTTGATAGCTTTTTACATTTTTAATTTTATCTTGTGTTTGGCCATGTTGCAGGTGCCATAAAATCCTAATTTCCAGCTTCTCTCAAAGGTAACTACCAATTTCAAGTCATTATCTCCTGGTGCAGGAAAACTGAAAAGGGGAATAGAAAAGACACATGATACGAGTCTATTTTTATGTTGTAAACAACATGATTACTCTTCCCTTTTCCATGACAGATTCAATAAATGTTGATTGAATTATCTAGTATTAGCTGAAGTGGACGTGAGCAAAATAAGCAATAAGAATCCACACTAAGAATCAATGGAAATGATTTATTTCCTGGAGATCAAATCAAATAACAGGCAGGATCAAATTAGCTAGTGATCACATTAAGTGGAAATCATTGTACTAGTATGCTCTTTCCTCTAAGCTCTGTCAATAGTCACATAAATACACAGTGGCAAAAAATCTTTATCCTTTGTTTATTTCCACTGAATGTGAAGCACTGCATACTTCTGCAGACAGTAACACACATAATTACAAACCCAGAATCACCAAATATGGATGCTTTCTGAACTATTCATAGAAAAAAATCCTATAGTTATTTTATGAATAGAAAACCCTCTTATTCCCTGCTCCGTACTTACAAATCCACTATTTTCTAGGTCCTGAGAGGAAACAATAAGCATTGCAGAATACTCTGAAATCTAACGCATTTGAGATCTCTTCAGAAGTGCCCAAATCTGAAATTCAAGAACAAAATTATTACAAAAACTGTAACTATACCATTGTAACAAACTGATTTTATATACCCTGAGAACAAACTGTAGATATTCATTTGGATCCCTGTAGTGTTATCCAGCCAAGTCTCGGCTGTCCATGTGAAGCCAGGATTCTGATTGTAATTCAGAATCAGCTTGTGGTTAATGCTAGCTTTGAAAGATACTCAGTTATACAAAGAGAAGAGACAGGCTGCAAAAGCTTGTGATATTTGATATTTAAAAGGTTTAGCTAATGAAATAAACTGTAAAATTTTAACATTGCTTTCAGTCTGATACTGCCTTCTCCTATGTCTTTAGTCTTAACATCATAAGCTTTGAGTAAATTCTGAATTGCTTTTAATTTGGTCTTGACATCTAACACCTGGTTAATTTAAAATTATGTACAGAAGAGAGAGAAACCTCACAGTTCTTTGCCCAGATAAATTTCTACAGAGTTAGAATATAGATACAGACAAGAATCCAGTCACAGATATTAACTCCGCAGACCAAATGACACTCTTAGTCTTCCCTTAAGGAGGTTTTATTATCACAAAACATTCACATAGACAAGCCTGTAGTCTTCTTTCCAGTCCTTTATAAACACCAGGCTTAGGTGTGAATGTAGCAAGACTGGGATAAATGCAGAAAAATTAACTTGAGTCAGGCTGTTGATTTGGGAAGAGATGTGGGCAGAGAAAGGCTAGATCTGGAGGGAACAAGCATGGGAAAACAGAGGGAAAGGGTAACAAAAGCGCCGGTCACATCTAAGTATTCAATAGACATTTTTCTGTATGAATGTGGTCACCACTCTGTGTGTGTGCACTTGTGTACAGAAAGCTCGCAGACTTCAAGGCAGACAAACTGGAGAGTTGTTCAGGCAGTCTGGGAGGTACTGAGGAGTGTAGGGGAATGAAACTGCAAAACACAGAAACCTCCTAGTATGATAAGACTTAATCCTCTCATGATAAAGTAACTTTGTTCCAGACATGCCTTATTTGCATCTGATAAGGTTGTGGTCTTCCAGTCTCCACCAAGGAGATAAGGGGTATGCCCCAGCTGGAACCAAAACCAGTGCTCTCATAGTCATAAATATGGAATACCCTGCATTCCTCAGTCCTCCCTTAGTTAACATAATGTATTCTCTTAATTATAATGTTCCATCCCGGTATTTAGCATAACTCAGCCTCCTTATTGTAATATGTCTATATTAATCGAAACGTGTATGCAATAAACAGATTTAGTTCACACCCTTGAGGACTGAGTCTCATATACTGATCGTTACAGAGGAGGACACAGGTCTATGAGCCACCAGCTGCAGAGATCTACGTGTTTCTGTGAGGCAGCAGCAAACATCAAGCTAGACTAGCCTGTAGGTATGACATGAGATCTGGGGCCTGGCTGCAGAGTGCCCTGTGTAAGGATATGTATGTGGAGAGATTAAAATCTGCTGGCAATCTTTGAGTCTGGTTAGGTGAAAAGTAAGAGCAAGATGGGGCCATTTGATCCTCTTCCATTTAGTTCCAATCCTGATCAGGTTAGTTTAAATTTATATAAGTGCTGTCAGCTTTAAAGGCACTATTTTCATGTTGGGATTGATCTGCTGTTTTTGTATATAGGGTATGTATATAGCATACAGAGAGTATGTGTTCTCAGTCTCACTGTAGGCTGAACCTGCAGTGAGGCACCAGGAACTGCAGCACCCTCATGCCAAGCACACCCAGGATGAGCACGGTGTGTCTTAACTCTGGTAAATTTGTTTCAGTG
The DNA here is from genome assembly GCA_013400415.1 of Scytalopus superciliaris. Taxonomy (NCBI): domain Eukaryota; kingdom Metazoa; phylum Chordata; class Aves; order Passeriformes; family Rhinocryptidae; genus Scytalopus; species Scytalopus superciliaris. Next base: position 83,785 of record VXBX01006281.1, on the reverse strand, counting down.
GACTGACAGGAGAAATCATGCTGGTTTCACTAGGTACATACTATTGGTGTACTAGGTTTGGCCATTAGTTAGCACCCTACGTGATCTAATTATGAAGAAAATTCCATTGAGAAAAAGGTAGCATTGAGAGTGCCAAGGAAAATGTCAGTCATTGTCCTGTATATATTCCACTGCTTAAAAATAAATATAAAAAAAATTACTCCCTGGGTCATATGTAGCACCTATCATTTATAAGGAATGTAATGAAAGCTTTAGAAACATTCTGGTATGGTAGGAAAATTTGTTTCCTATTCTTCAGATAAGGGACTGGGGTTTAATTGTCAGACAGGGAACATGTTGGAGAAAAAGAACTGACCTAGTCTTTTAAGAAACTCATTCAGAAAGACTGATTCAAAATAACTGGTCTCCTGAACTGCAGTCTAACTTCCCAGGAACAAAACTATCTGTTTTCCCTCTGCCATTCTTTGTTTCTCTTTACACAGAGAAATCAAATTCCGTTGTGGTAAATATGCTGTTGCAACATTTCCCTTCTCTTTAAACATTCAGAGTCAAACATACCACTGTGTACATCATCAAGAGCTGATTTACACAGCTGAGTTTCTAGCTCCTAAGGAGAAAAGCAGTAGGAAGAATGTTCTAATTAGCATTCAAAAGTTGATCAAAATAGCAAATACATTTCTGGAACAGCTGATTTAAATAACTTGTAATTGAAGATGCCCATTTCCAGAGCTTGAGGGTTTGTAATAAAAGTGAGAACAAATGAAAGAAAACAAAACCAAAACAAGTCTTGCTGAGGCAACTAACTATTCTGGTTCAGAATATCAGTTCTCTCTTCTGAACTGTCATGTATTGTTAACTTCCTGGAAAAGTCACTTTTCAGTAAGGATTTTTTCATAGCAGTCTGCATAGAGTGAAGGTGATAAGGTAAGAGCTTAACATTTTGCTCTTACACTGGACTGATTTTCAGGGTTTCCTTCTCTTCCCTCATCACTCCTCTCCTTTTGATTTGATGTTGTGACCATGTGCTGAGTATTTGACAGTCTTTAATCACAGGTCCTGAGGCCATGTTTTTCCAAGACATGGAGAGTGAGAAAACCTTGGAGCGGATAAAACTGTCTGATAGTCTTCTTTTGCTTTTACTGTTTAATTCCTTCAGCAGGCTCTAAGTGTGATGAAATAGTCTCCTCACTTTCTTGAGCAAACAAGCCATATGAAGACTCACCTGGGTAGGTTTAGGGACACACATTTCAAATTCTAGCTATTTCAAGTGTTAAAGTAGATTTTCTACACACACAGTGAAACAGGAAATTGGAATTTTCCGTTATTCTGTGTGGAGACAGAACAAGAAATGAACTAAACCTTCACTCCAGACTTGAAAGTGGTGTAGGGGGAACATCACAAAAAGACTATCATGAATGTTTGTTCAAATGAACTTGTTCTACTATGTGTGCCTCCTTCTAATGATGTCTTTCAACCGAACATTCAGAGCGGGATGCCCTTCTATCATGAGTCTACGAAGAGAGGCAATCTGAGATTTATTCACAAAGAGCAGAGGGAAAATAACTCTCATTTTTTTGTCAATGAACAGAATGTAGGAAATATGGGAGATTGTGATACAAAGGGCAGGGCACGGTCCACTTTCCTCTTGCAATGTGCTTGATATAGAGGAAAATAAGTAAGCCAGGCATCTAACATATAAGCTGGAACTTCTTGTCTGAACTGCAAATAAACTGATAGAGGTCCACTGAAGCAACTTGCAAAGGCTTGCATTAAGGCCTTCAATTTCTACTCTGCAACGGGCTGCTAAATACCATGGTTGCAAATTTATTTTAGAGGTGATAACTTAAACAGTATTTACAGGACACAGAACCAATATTTTAAACACATTTAAAATACTACCTTTCTCCTAACTCTCCCAGATATAGTCAAACCACAGCTCTTTTCTTAAACTATATTCTAAGAACAGTTACACTGAGAAAATAAATTATGTATATTTGTAATGCAAATAATACTGTAATACATAAGTGCATAATACAAAAGGAGACTTGGTTAATCACACAATTTATTTTCCATGAATTATTAATTTAGACACCATTTAAATTAAGATTTTATAGGTAAGAAAAAATAGGCAGTTTCTCTTTGCTTTCTCTTTTTTTTTTTTTTT
>VXBX01006281.1:40162-79988 GCA_013400415.1 Scytalopus superciliaris | reverse complement strand
TGCTGAGCAGTGCTCACACAGAGTGAGCTTCTGCTTCTCATCCCAACCCACCAGTGAAGAGGCTGGTAGTGCATAAGCACTTGGGAGGGGGTACAGTTGGGAAAGCTGATTTGAACTGATCCAAGGGTTACCACATATCGTATGGTATCATGCTCAGCATATAAAGCTGGGGGAAGAAGGAGGAAGTGAGGGGAATTTTTGGAGGGATAGTGTTTGTCTTCCCAAGTAACATTACTTTACCAGCTTTCCTAGGAATGGCTGAACACCTGCTTTTACCCATGGGAAGTGGTGAATTAATTCCTCATTTTGCTCAGCTTTCAATTGTGACTTTTGCTTTGCCAGTTAGATTGTCTTTATTTCAATCCATGAGTTTTGTCTCTTTTGCCGTTCCAATTCTCTCCTCCATCCCGCAGCAGGGAGAATAGGTGAGAGGCTATATGATATATGGTTGCTCTCTGGGGTTAGACCATGACACAGTCATCACGGTTTTTTCTGTAAAGCAAATTCTTTGTTGTTTGTATTATAGAAAAGCTCACAGTACTTCTCAAGCCTGACTTCCAAGGATAAGCTCATGAAAGATAGAGTACATTTTATCTGTCTAGATTTAATCCAGGTATTTTCTTTGGTCTTGCCACTATAATTTAGCATGACATGTAAATAAATATAACCAATATTAGATGTGGATTTTCAACACCACTTAAAAGTAAAGTGAAGGACTGTATCAGATTTGCTTTTTCTGTTCAGCTCGAGGTCAGTGACCGTGACAATGTTTAAATTCCATTGCAGCATTTTCTCTAGAGGTTTGTAATTAGACCTGGAAAAGAAGCAGTGCCTTTTTATTACTAGTGGCACAGAAATCGATCCAGAAGCAGAAAAAACATGCAGTAGAAGAATATCATTACATCTTCATATAAATTAACATAAAAAAGGTTCTGATTCATATCTATGCATGCTTTTGTCAATCAACAATACTCCTGTATTTGAGAGGAGAGCACAGGGCAGAATTTTTCAGGGAGCAATGAAATGCTTACCGCCTATTAAGGTGCATGGTTTCTGCAAAGCTATCTTTTCCTTTCTGCTTGTTTATAGATAACTATTTCTATATGATTTTGCATTTGTTATTTTGAGGTAAATAATAAGAAAGGGAACATGACAATGCTATTTTGAAATGAAAGTGAGCACTAGAAAACATTTATGTCAGGAACAGCTTTAAAAATAACAGATGCTAATTTATTTTCATTTTGCCTGGGAATTTTCTTTCAACACCTTCACCTACACATTGATGCTAGTTCCATTTGCTGTTTCTCAACAAAGCCATCTCTCAGCCTTTTTCAAAGCTCTGATAATACTGGAATACCCCTCTTCAGCTGAAGTCCAGAAATATTTTCTTCTCTTTTTAATATATCTCCTTCTAAGAATGCTACAAAGAAAATCAAAGCTAACTAAAGTAAACCCAGGGTTGACTAAAAATTACCATTTACTCAATCAAAAAGAAGCTAAGTCAAAGAAGTATATACATATGCCACTGCACATCAGCATTCTGCAGCTGTCAGACATCAGGAACATAAACTGAGCAGTTAAAAGCATCTCTCACTTAATTTGTATATAGAGATTGTCTCACGAGATTACAAGCTCAGTCAGGGACTATGTTGGATTGAAGAACACTGATTTTAGCAGAGTGAAAAGTAAAATCAAGGATAAGAATGAGAAAACACTATGTTTGTGTGTATATATGTGACTATATGTTTGCAAGTGAAGAGAAACAAGAAACCTCCCTGATGGAAAGACCATGGGACCACTAGGTGTCACTCTTATTCCATGTTTCCAGTTGGCCATATTTCAAACAGCTAGTCAATAGGGAGTTTCCGCAAAATTTAAGTTTTTATACCCCTAACATTTTATGTCTGGTAGTTTTATTATGTGCACTACTGTCCACTAGGGATCATACTGTAATACATATTTTCTTTTAGCCCACAGGTTATTATTGTTCTGGTCAAAAGTCAACACCTTACTTAGCATTGCTGCTTTCATGAGTTGTCTAAAACAAAAAATACTGCAATAAACAGTAGTCATGCCTTGCCTGAGGCATGAGTATTGTTATTTGTGTATGAAATTTTAAGTGCTTGTGGATTTAACACTTATTTTTAAAAACTATCATGATATACTTCCAAATAGTGTTTGAGTAATTTGATAAAAATAAGTAATCAGTATTTCAAGATGTTTAGTCAGAATTTCTGCATGTTATCTCCTAAGTAAATGGTTACAGATTTTTTTAGGGGCTTTAACATAATATGCCATAATATTTAAACGTTTATCAAGCTATTTTAAAAGCCAGGTTTTGCCCTTTCATTTTCTTCCATTTTAAGATTTTCTGTTCTCCATTCAGCTGATTTTAATCCAGTCTCTAAATATCTGTCTTTCCATTAGTTTCAATTGCCTTTGTTGATTTCCATCTAAGGTTCAGTAACATCGACTGTTTAAGCAGAAGCGAATGGCTGCTGTGGAACTAGGCAAATATGACAGGGCACTAAAGTGACATTGCAAGGCCAACAGAAGTACTCTGGTATCATATATTGATAAAAGCTGAATACTGTTTAGGGTGCTTCACTTCCTGTATATCCAAGCACAGCTGGTAAAATGTCTTAAGATGCCTTTCAGACCCTTAGAAGTTTCTGGGGTTTTAAAAATATATTTCTGACACATCAGTGTTTTATTTTCTGAGCAAAATCACATCAGTATTTTACCCAGGTGAAACAATCTACTTACATATATTCTGTTTACACACTGTCATGACATCCTTTGAGGTTTAAATTATCTACTTGACATTCTTAAGTAATAGCATAAACATACATTTGATAACATGCAGCAAACTGAAGAACACACTCTTTAGTTCAATAGTTCCCTTATCATTTTTGTAGCTTTAGATGTGTGAATGGGAAGTTACTACATGTGTTCATGCTGTAAAATGTTTTTGTATATACTCTGTGCTCTTTACTACTCCAGAAAAGGATAGCTAGTAGTCCTAGAATATCAAGGAGGGGCTTTAGCAGAGAACAGAGAAAGGTAAAGAGGAAGCACAGCTCAAAACCTCCTCCTTCAAAGTTAATTCATTTAGATCTACTGTATGTTTTTAAAAACTGCTGTGATATAAAGCTAGTCAGAAAACAAAACGCTGCATAATACCAGGGCAATGTGTTTGACAACTTGGATTGGATTGCAGTTCTATTGGTTTATTGGAAATAATTAGCACTGAAAGAAATTGTTTTGTCCGTTGTTAGAAAAATGAAGAATGTTATTAGAATAAGCAAGAGAAGAATGAGTTGTACACTACCAATGACCTTTTTTATCAGGATTAAAGCACTTCAATATTACAGTAAAGGAAAACTCAGACTGTGGTCACTTAGTTTTGTCTGTTATCTGTTATGGCTATATTTTTATTAATTTAATTTTATTGACATCTACACAACTCTGCAAGGAAACAAACCCATTCATAATTGACGTGAACATTGACAGGTATTGTTTTTAAATGTGCTAAAAGAAAGGATCCAGATTAGGCCTTAGGTCTCTCCTTGTGGACAACTGTCTGGTCTTGAGATTTCTTCATGAACAAAATAACTCCCTTTAGATAACCATTTATGAGATTCCATTATGTGAGTCCCCTTTGAAGTACATGGTGTACTTCAGACACAAAAGTCAAAATTTTCATAATTTTCTGTAATTTCTTAATGACAGAGACAGCATTTCAAAACAAGCAGCTGAAAACTGAAACACAGGTCCTATTTAACTGTGCCACACATTTATGTAAACTTGACACAGATCATGCATCTCCAATATATCTTATTTGTATCTCTTCTTACTTAAATTGTCTTACCTTCTAATTAGTCTTCAGGCCACCCATATTAAGTAGAGGCTTTTGGTGGGAGGTGTATACATCATAAGTAAGGATGGGCTACATGCAAATGTTTCTATAGGTGCAAGTCCATGCCTGTAGTAAGTATTGATACAAGATGCACCAACCTTTCTGGTTAGCCCACTAAGTTTAGAGCAGATTTTTTCAGTCATGGTGGTGTAATGTGCTTCCAAAAGAAACAATGCATGACAGAGGCAGTGTCATGTTTTTGTCTGTTTCTCTTGCCATACAGCTCTAGCATTTCAGCTTGGAGTGTGAAGTACCCCATGAAGTAATCTGCTTACTTTTTGTACCTACGAGGTATCCTGATTGTATACGCATTATATAGGTGAGTAACCTTCAATACAGACCTCTAAATAAGTGCTAAACCCTCTGTATTACATGTTCATTAACTTATAGCACTGGATTACTGTAAAATAATTTCTTACAGAACTAGTTAAAGGAAGCAGGAATTCAGATATCATCCCATGTCTGACCTGGTGGAGGAAATTTACATCCACTACTGAACTGCCTATATCATTCTGGGATTTTTATGTAATAGCTATGGTAAAGTTTTGGGTTTGTGACTGTATGCTTAAAGGTATGCTGTCAGCTCACATTTGCTTTTTAAAGACACATATATTCAGAGGCCTTTTCCCATGGGTACTTAGCTGTATAAACCACATTCATCTCTGTGATACTTGAAATTTTCTCAATATTAAATAATTGAAGTTTTGTGCCACATTTAATCTGACCAAACAGAGCATACCATGGACAGCTGTTTGGCTGAAATGTTTGCTTCATACCGTTCAAGATAGTTACCTATAACTTGCAAACAAGTGGAAGGTTATGAACTTTCTATTTTCTGTAATACATTTAATCTTGAGTCTGAAAGAAGCTAAGTTAAAATTGAATTTTAATAAGATAGAGACCTATTGTCTGTCTTAAATAGATTGTACAGACTGACATGTATACTGCTTCTGTAAGTTTTGTAACATTAGGAAAAAAGAAATCGGGAATTTTTGTGAACCTTTTTTGTTGAACCAGAATCTTTGGAGTATTTTAGATGAGATTTCCTGGCAGCAGATGTGGAAAAGGAGACAGAAGGTTACAGAAGTGTTGATGATGTGTCATCGATGGAGACAGAAGGCAATTTTCTGCCAGCAAGACACTCAAGCATGCGTGATTATGTCTTCACACCACTCCTGAAAGTTGAAACATTGCTGGAAACAAGATGACTCTAGATACATATCTTTATATTAACTGTATTTCACATTAGATAATGAGGGACTACTTTACATACTCTGAACTTTATCAGCTCTGAACACTATGTGTTGTCATCTGTAAGGCAATATATAAACAGAAATGAAAGAATGGAGCCACCTGATGAATTTCAGATGTTTGTATCTTTTTAGTAAAATAAGGCAACATTTTAATAATATCTCTATAAAATAGATTTCATATTTGAAGATGGAAAAAGAAGAATATACGGTCTCCTAAATTTTCTCACTTTTTTTTTTTTTTTTTTTTTTTTTTTTTTTTTTTTTTCCTTTTTTTTTTTTTTACTTTCCTCTAGCAGCTTTTGTTTAACTTCAAGCTCCATTTCTCCAAATTCCTTTTTTGACTCCCTGCCTTTGCTGTGTCTAGAATTTAATTGCTGTAGTCTGGTATCCATCTCTCATTCTGAGTGTGATGATAGTTGAGAAAGGCCAACTACCAGCAATTCCTGCCAGACATTTTTTGCTTCTGTCTCCAGTTACTCTTACTATATGGCTTTCCATTAGGCTGTGGATAGTGGTTCAGCAACTATCATATCAGTGCAATCATGTTCAATTCCCTGTATCTGCAGCAAAGTAGAAAGAATTGTGGGAAAATATAGACTGCTAACATGATGTCTGCCTAAATGAAAATGCATTTTATAAGATGTAGTACTTGCATGAAGACAGAGGTGGAAAAGAGAAAAATTGTTAAACAGTTCACTTTTGTTTTGAATGCAAAATGGTAGCTCATTGGGGGTGTATGAAGAAATGTAATACAAAATAAAGGCCAAACATATGGACCATAAATGCCTATTAATAGTAAAGAGATCTACATTAGTCCTATAGCCTTTAATTAGGAATCACTGTACTGACACCTTAAGAAATCAATTAAAAACATTTAGCTGTTGAGCTACTTGCAGTCAATTTTCCACTGCTAGCAGAATCTATAACACAGTCTCAAAAGAAGTCTTTACCTTTGATCTCCATTGAAATTAGAATGACAAACTTTGGTGTGCTGAACCATGTATTAAGTAAGGCAATAAAGCCCAAATTATTACGCTAACTGCTGCTAATCCCCGTGAAGACTGACAGTGTGGTCATGGATACAATAAACTTATACAACAGCTTCCATAATCACAACTGCAGTTGAATAAATAGGTTTTTAGTCCAGCAGTAGCTTTAGTTCAGATTTGGGCCTGATGTATGTCATCTGTGTGGAAAAGCTGAGAGACCTGTGACTGCTCAGCCTAGAGAAGAGAGGGTTCAGAGGGATCTTATAGCCACTTAAAGGGAGGATGCTAAGAAGAATGAAGCCAGGTTGTTTTCAGTGGTGCTCAGTGACAAGCCTAGAGGCAATGGACACAAACTGAAACACAGGAGGTTCCATCTGAATATAAAGATACACTTTTTCACTGTGAGGTAACTGAGCAGGGGCACAGGTTGTGGGCTCTCCCTCCTTGGAGATACTTAAAAGTCCTCTAGACATGGTCTTGGACAGCTGGCTCTAGGTGGCACTGCTTGAGCAGTGAGTTTGAATCAGATGACCTCCAGAGGTCCCTTTCAAACTAAACAGTTCTATGATTCTGTAGTTTACCTATTGATTTATCTCTCCTCTGAAATTTCTCTTAGCGGTGGAAAGAAAGAAATTTTTAAGATGAAAGCTTAGAAAACCCCACCTCACTCATTATGGTACAATTTTAGTTATGTTCATATTGACATGTGAGAGTGATTGATTCTAGTTTAAGTTTTGATGAGTGACTAATTAGCCTAATGTCTTTTTATTTGAAAGCTCTGCCTTGCTTTATGCAAAATATAAATGTTGGTTAGTTACAAAGTGATCAGCCCAGACCTGTCTCTAATCTACACCTATACTTTCTAAAAAACTTGGATTCTGTGGTTAGGGAAAATATTGTGATCAGGGTCAACAGATGCACTAAAAGTGATGTGGTCATGGAAACAACTTAATTTCCTTTATAAAGAGTTTGTTTCATCTTTGGGGCGGGAGTATGGTGGAGTCATGGCCAGAATGCTGGCCATGCTCTGTCTAGTCTGTGATTGGATGCACCTTAAAGGTGCTTCTCTCTGCATTAAATTACATACACATAAGTACTTGCCAACCAAAACCTGCCTGACATCTTATGAACTACCTGTCACATTACAGAAAATGCATCTCCAGAAAGTATAGTTTCTTGTAATTTAGAAGACATGCTAAGCTTGTGGTTTATTATGTTCATAATTAATGGCAATGCAGTAGGACAGGAATACTGCTTTCACCCTCCTGATGGAAGCTACTGTACTGGCTCACAGGTTACTTCAGATGTATCATGGCATAGCTCGCACTGTGGGTATGCATTACACAACAATTCTAAGAGAGAACAAAATCCATTAGGAGGAGACATCCTCCAACATGACTGACAAACTTCTCCTGTAAATTTCTCCATGAACCAGACCTTGTGTTTACTGCCTATTTTAACCATATAAACCAATCATATTTGTTTGATTCAGGGAAAATGAGAAGAAAAATAAAGTTCTTCCTATATATTTATATTTTATATTTTAGACAGATTTGGAAATATTTTATGCTATTGTATTAGACCTGAAGTCTAATAATGAAAACTGTAGAGTTTTGCCAGCATTTCACTGCTGCACAAAATTCTGGTTCACTGTACTGTATGATGGCAGCATGTTTCCATTCATTGCTCATTTTAGATCAGTAAAAAGCATTTCATAATCTTAGCCATTTTAGCCATTTAACAACTCTACACAATTCAGCTTACTTAATGTAATAATTACTGTATTTAGTGGAATGTTCATAAAAAAATGCAATTTAATATTTTCTTTCCCTCTTTAAAGAAACATTGATATAGAAAAGGTACAGAATTTTCAGAATCTTTATCATGTACATTCTGCAGTAATATATAAGCAAAGCCTCTAACAAAATGTATTCATGAGATAGATTTTTACAGGCTTTGTAATGTATTTGAGGCTCACTTTTACTGTCAGCCAGGCAAAACATAGTATTTGCTTTTACAAAATTTAAACCATATTTTGAGAAACCTGAAAAAAAAAGCTACTGAGGTATGATTTTATATAAACATAATCTCTTCTACAGTATGTTTCTAGGCGACATTTGTCAGACAAGAAAACCTGGAGAGAAAATAATGGATGACAATATATTTTAAATACCAGAAGGCTTTATGATAAAGTGGGAAACACAGTGACCTTGTCATTTCAACTCACTAGTCTGCAGATATCCTAAAAAAGTGCAATTACATAGACCCTAAAAGGTTCAACTGTAGACACTGAATAGCTTAAGCAGTTCACATTACTAAATTACAGGTAGCTTAATTTCTCAAACTACAGAATTACAGAATGCTTAAGATTGGAAGGGACCTCTGGAAATCATCTAGTCCAATGCCCCTCCTCAAAACAGGGTGACCTAGAACAGGTTACTCAGGGCAGTGTCTCATCAGGTTTTTAATACCTTCAATAATGAAGATTCCAAAAACCTCTCTCTGTGTTCAACCACTCACTCTCACATTAAAAAATGTGGGGTTTTATGTTCAAAGAAATCTCCTGTATGCCCATCTTCAGGTACTTGTATTGGTAAGATCCCTTTGTCCTTCTCTTCTCCAGGCTGACCAGTCACAGCTCTTTCAGCCCCTCCTTGTATACCAGATGCTTCAAAACCTTTGTTATCCTAGTGGTCCATTGCCGAACTTGCTCCAATATGCCGATGTGTCTTTTACACTGGGAAATTCTGAGATAGGCCCAGCAGTCCAGGATATAAAGTAAAAGTCACAAAATTAATTAACTTTTTGCTGCTCTTTGGAAAGGTAGGAAATGGGAGTGTCAAAGAACTGCTGAACTTCTGTTGGTCTGAAGTATCCTGAGCTTGAGGGGGGATTTTTTTCTGCTTGGTTTGGATTTTTTTTTTTTTTTTTAATTTTAGAGGAAACAAATGTATGACCCAATAGAAATTATTTAGCACAGAATTCCACAACACTTCGGGACTCATGTATTTGGCATAAAAATGAAACAAGGAGACACTTACTGGCAACCAGTTTCTTAGCAAAGTCTCAGCCAGGTATAATTTATCATCCCACATGAAACACTGAGGCTACACCTACGTGATGAGCAGAGCTAATGAATAGGTCTGGATGTGGAGGTCTTGGTACAACATTTTCAGGGTTTTTCTATTTTGAATTAGTTCTAGGCTCACCCTCATTAACTGAAGGGTGATTTGTTTCAGGAGAACATTAAGCTTGTTAGTGAAGTGCATTTTAAGTTTGGTTTCATCCTAGAAGAATCCATTTCATGTGTCCCAAGACAGTTTGCAATGGGAACCAAAGTAAAGTAGGTGGCGATGTCTGGGATGTTCACTTTAAAGATGCACTCTGATCCAGTCTAAACCACTTGGTAAGTACACCCTCCAAGGCCCAGACTTGATTTGATTGTAAAGGCCCAAAGAAAAGAAGTCTAGGTCACTTGATGACCTCTTGTCTTTGAAATTTATCTTGCAAGATATTCTGAGAAGAAAATAATTTCTGATGCATCATTCACTGTTTGTTAGACCAATAATAATGGTGAGATAGCTTAGTGAGAAATACAGAACTTCTGTTTTGCTGGGTTTCATTCCTTTTGGCATAGTGTCGAATTATTGGTGTTTCAGATAGAAAGTTTATTTGAAATGAGTGAACAACCACATCAACTTCCATTAGTAGTTAACTGACTAGAAATTCGCATAAAGGAAGTGCATATTCAGTGACTTTTCCAAGCCAGTAATGTAACTTCTACTCTCTAAGGGTTTTTTTTTTCTTAAATCTGTGACATTATTGAAAAACTAGTCAAGTAATGGGTGACTCTCTACTAACTTCAGCACAGTTTACATCAGAGCTAACTTTCCAGACTTACTTTGTAGATGCATTATATAAGAGCAGAAATACAGCAAATATCAATCAGAAAGAATTTATAGATGCAAGGTTGCAGAACTCCATACAAATCAGCACAATAAAGTAGACCTTATTTTTAAACTTGTGAATAGTTTGGTATGCTAGGATACACAGATACATATTGAGAGCAGTAGTAAGGCCAGGACTGTACACAGCAGAATGGTCATTTGCTTACTACCTTGTTTTGATACCATAAGCCTCATTTCTAACAAAAAAATTAGATCATTTAGTTAGCTTTTTACTTACAAGACTTTCACTAAGCTATACTTCTGTAGTCAAAGTGCAGTAACAACATAACAAAAGAATTGGCATTTTTCAGTGATAAACTGTCATATAAATCTTACATTTATATTTCCATTTATTCAGGGAACTCTGTGGATTATTAAATGAGTCAGGATACAAATATTTTTTAAAATGCCAGTATTCAGGTACTTGGTGTTTTAAACCTAGAATAAATTCTTAATCAATTTTTATAATCGAATAGTATTTGAAACTTGAAAAGCCTAATATTTATAGTATCTATATTTAGCATTATATTCAGCAATTTCCTCACAGAGCACAGTCTGGAAAGGATGAGCTCATTGTTGGAGGTGAAAATGAAGGGACACAGGAAAGGCAGGTCATTGTTCAGTTTGTCACGGTATTACTTAAGGTCATGCAACCGGACTTGCCTATCTTGCCTTTTTAGCCACCAGCACACTTGCAGCAAGCAAGTGGGTAGAGCCCTTCCCAAATCTTTGTTCATGAAGCCTAGCCATGACACTGACTTAAGGTCATATAAATATATAGCACTTCAATATCTCATAAAAAATGTAAACCACAAAGAACAAGATTAACAGAAAAGCAGAATGGTAACAAAGACCTTGCCTGTGGTCAGTCAACACATGAATGTGAAGTTTGGAAGGTCATCTGTGTTTCCCTCATTACTATTCTTAGGAACTGACCAGAATGGGACAACTGTGAACTACAACAATGCTGCAGATAAAATCTTCTCTGCCTATATAAACAGCTGAAATAGTTCCCATTTTCCAAGGAAGCTAAGTTTGTGCATTAACACACCTACTATCTGGAGTCATCTTGAATTTTTTAAAAATATCAACACATGTTCCATAAACATCAAAGTCTTAAATTCTTTTCCTAAATACTTTATGAAACAAAATGAGGTGCTGTGTTTATCTGTCATCTGGAAAGGTTTTCTCAGAATTTCTCCTCCAAAGTGTCATGACTCCTGGCATCAATATCAGGTGCTAATTTTGACTATATCACAGAATGTTTTCTTCTTTTCTTTCTTTTAAATGAGTTTTTATTGTTTCTCCCAGAAGCTGAATACCATGGGCACAGACATCTAATAACAGCAATGGATGACCACACCATTCTGAGGCTAAGCAGCATCACTACAGAGTACCTCATGGTTTCTAGTCGTTACATGAGCTACTGGAATCTATTGCTCCCTGACCTGGCTAAAAACAACAAATTACTTTTTTTTCTCCATTTCTGCAAGTCTTTCACTTCCTATCCCCCCCCTCTGACACTCATTGTAGAGAATTTCTGTAAGAGTTAACTGATTTTTCAACTTGTCAAAATCACTGCATCTGGAAAATGTTGCTGATATCACCAACTTGTTGCACAACGAGACTGCATAATGATACTGTGAGAATTAAACTGCTATAAACATAAAAATTATAATCTTACTACCCTCTAGTTTCATTTCCGTTAGAACAGTGGTTTAATTATAAATATACCAGTTTTAAACTTTGAAAAAAAACCATATATGGTTCTTTCTCAGCAGTAACATTTACTAGAATACCTAGTTTTCAAAGGTGCTTACCCATGAAGGTAGTTATTTTATATGTTTACTCTTTTATTACAAGAACTTAATTGGAAGTTTGCTCATCAGGGTATGGAGAGTTTAATTAAACTCAACGGAGAAAAACACTGAGAGAAAAAAACCAACAAACTCTTAAATGTGCTCTTTTTGCTCTAATTTTACAATTACATTTTTCTCCCTGATTATCTTATATTAATAAACAAAACAATGAAAACCCACCTCTGGATTCTGCTAATTTAAATATTAGCAGCTTTCAGGATTATTTTGTATTCTTAGCTTGGCTTGAGTTTTTTAGTATCTCCAAGAGATCCTGGAGGGGCTTTCTTCATTGGACTTCATATTTCAGGCATATGAAAAATATAATTTATTTGCTGCTGTAATTTTGTGACTGGGGAGGGGGACTGCTTGTTCACCACAACATTAGTATCTCCTTCACTAAAGTTAATGGAAATATGCTTATACATCAACAAAAAGACAGGAGAATGTGCCCAATGTTTTAAGGAGAAGAGAAATTCTAAGATGATGCTACACTTATTAATAGTATGGTGTCTTATAAGTGGAATTCAGAAATGAAAGAAGAAAGCTAATGGTGCAAGCTGTAGGCGCTTACGTAGTAGCACTTGGTCGTGTGGAATCCCATTTCTCTTGATGAGTATTTCTTCATCCCAACGAGTTAATCTTCCACTCAGAGTGGGCGCTTGCAGGGCTTAAATGCTGAAACTGTAGTCAACACACTGAGAGAACTGTTAGACAGTTTCTAGTGTTAATAAAGTTTCTGTACCAGTGCTTTTCCACCAACAGTAGCAACAGCTTAGCCACACACTTTGTCTGTCTTATGACTTGGGGTACACTTTACTACTTCTGTGGCATCTGTAGACATCTCCCTTTGCAACAATCCCTGGACAAGTGTCAGGCATACAAAATCTTTTCAAACTATTGGGTTGGATGTAGCAGGTTTTCTTTTTCAAATAAAGGATTTCTTCTATTACTCTTTTGGAATATTGAAAATTTTCTTTGTCAGTTACATGCATAAATCTACCCTAAAACCCAAGGTGGCTGTCGAATATCCATACTAGGAAGAAATAGAGGAAAATATTCTGCTCTTGGTTTAGGCCAGTAATAGAGTTGGATTTACACTGTTCTAAGACTAGAACTTGAGTAATCATTAGGACACTATCCTAAATTTTTTGTTAGCATATAATTCTCAGACAGCTACAGCCTGCAGACTGTATGTTCCCTCCTCCCCTTGCCTTGTAGCAGCATGTAAAAGCCTGGAGAGATATTAGGGGTTAATTTAAAAGCTTGAGTTGCAGGAAGACTGGCAAGATGGAACAGATAAAAAAAAAACCCAAACAACTATGTCACCTTGATTCTTTAAGCCTGGTTTTCTAGAAGGAAAAGAACAAACCCTCCTGAGAAATGGAGAAATCAAAAGGAGGAAAAAATAACAAACTGGAATAGAAATGGCTTCAGAACAGAGAGATCCACCAGCAGAGACCAAAAATACCACGAAACTAATTTTCCAGAGAAGAGTGTATTTACGTTAATTTGAACATTCATTCTCTTAACTTTCAGCAACATTGAAGCAGTAAAGAGCATGGTGAACAAAAGAGACTCCAGATATGAAATTTTGCTTTGTTCATACTGGTGTAAATTTATTTCAGTGAAAAGAAAAAGAGTTTTATGATGATGTAATAAGAGAACTGTCAGTCATATTTTTCAAAAATGTATCTCATCTAATATTTTCAGAGAGGTAATTTTTTAATACAAGTAAAAAACACAAAAATGTTGCTCTCACATCCAGTATGAAATGAAGACTTTTGAACTGTGACAAGTTGTGTAGGGAGAAAATGTGCAAACTAAAAAGTTGTCAGACTTTACGATACCCTTCAGTGAGGTTCATGATGGAGGAAAACAATGAATGTTTAAAAGAGACAAAAAGATTTTATATGTTCACTTTAGCATGTAACTGGATCTGAGTAGCCTTTAGTCCTTTGAAGCTGAAACAAGAGGTTGAAAAAGTAAAATGTTCCTGGAGATGCCATGTGAATGTATGAGAGAGGAACTGGTACACCCAAGGATGCTCACTCTGGAAGCACGCTTTCCTCTGCTTACAAAAAGATACTGCAGATCTCTGTACCATGCTGGAGACTGGAGACCATATGTTTGTCAAAAAAAGCTTGAAAGGAATTTGCTTCACTTATTTTCAGTCTATCTTTCTGGAGAATTCAAGATCAAGAAGAAAGGATAATGTGGATTCTCAAAACAAAATAGATCTTTGTTGAAAGAAAAGTAAGATTAGCTTTTAAAGCTTTTTGTCTCCTCAGCTTTTGTTGAACTAGGGTCTGCAGTTTGAACATGAGTCAGTAACGCACCCTTGCAGCATCCTGAAGTGTATTAGGAAGAGCATTGCAAGCTCATTGAGGGAGCTGATCCTCTACTCAGCCCTACTGAGATCACATCTGGTGTACTGTGTCCAGTTCTGGGCTCATCAGTACAAGAGAGACATGGAGCTCCTAGAACAAGTCCAGTGGAGGGCTATAAGAGACTGGAGCATCTCTCTTACCAGGACTGTTTGAGGGAGCTGAGTCTACTTGGCCTTGAGAAGAGACAACTGAGAGGGGATCTCATCAATGTATTTACGTATCTGAAGGGAAGGTACCAAGAAGATGGAGTCAGGTATTTCTCGGTGGTGCCAAGTAATAAAACATGAGGCAGAAACTGATGCACAGGAAGTTCCACCTGAATGTGAGGAAGAACTTCTTCACTGTGTGGGTGACCAAGCACTGGAACAGATCACCCAGAGACATTGTGGGTTCTCCCTCATTGGAGATATTAAAAATCATCTGGATGTATTCCTATGCAATATACTCTAGGATGACCCTGTTTGAGCAGGGAGGTTGGGCCAGATGACCCATTGTAGTCCCTTTCAACCTTACCCATTCTGTGATACCGGGCCATATTAACAAATTAACAAAGCTCTGCTGAGACAGTATGAGAAGAACTATGTCCAGTTTTGCATTTCTCTGTACAAGAAAGTGAAGACTATCAAGTTAATTAAAGAACACATATGAAAGAAGGCTGAGGAATTGTTCAACTGGAAGAAGAGAAGGCTAAGGAATTATATCCATCTTCAGTTACCTGAGAGGTGCTTGAGGAAAGGGCAGAACCAGACTCTTCTTGAGCACTGTGAAAGAACAGAAGGTAATGGATATTGCAGCAGGGAAAATTCCAGGGAGCTAGAAAGAAAACTTTTTCACCACCAGGGTGAGCAAACAGTGGAACAGATTGCCTGATAGGGTTGCCAAACTACCCTTGGTGTTATACAAAATTGATGAAGATTCTGCAAAACCTGATCTGAATTCAAAGTCATTCCTGTTTTGAGTACAGATTTAAATCCCAGTGTTCATTCCAACATTTTATTTTCTATTAAACCATTATTAACTTGAAATCAGAAAGGTTTAAGCTTTTGAGTGAAAGAAGGTAATTCCCTTTCTATTTCTGTTCATAGTCCCTATTTGCAATTTTCTCTTGCCTGGTGCTTAAACTTGAAATAAAATATTAAAAAAATTAAGCTACTTCATTCAACCCTAATTAAAAATACTGTGGAGGAGAGAATGGAACAGGAAAAAAAGTAGAAATTGAAATAGTATCCTGGTTTTTTATACTTTCATACTTGAACACAGATAAACCTGTCTTCAAAGAAGATTTCAGTTATTTCATTCATCATTAGTCTTTTGAAATAATCTATGTGTATTTCCTTCTGAGGTGCAGCAGTGAAGGAGCTGATTTCGTATCTGTGAAGACCACACCTTCTATTAAGTAGAAATGGTCACAATATTTTAAAGGTTCTCCTAACATCACATCATTTTCCTTCTTCCTTTTATTATTTCCCATATTACTTTTCTCAATCAGGGTTCATTCTAAGTTCTTCTAAGTTCTTGCTGGATATTTTATAACTTTGATAGGCTATTTTCCTGCTTCAATTATTTTTAGACTCTCTTGTACATCCCTACTGACCTTTTTTATTCTTTCAGTATTTATTCACATGACGTGAATAACCTTTGGATATACATTAATTTAGCCTTAAATACTCTCTATTCTCTTCCCTACATTTTCATTGTGTTATTATTTCTTCCAACTTGCCCTGAGAGTTTCAGCTTTTTTGGGATAGGAATTCAGTTATATACTTCTTGCAAATTCTTTAGTTTCAGTGTGCTATATTTAACTGAATTCTACTCATTTCACTAATGCTTAGAAACATATATATTCAAATAATGTTTTTTTTAAAAAACATTTTTCAAACTGTAGGCAAGGGTTTCTGCTTTAGTTTTTGTAGATTTTAATCACTTGAACATGAAACCAGATTTTACTCTATAAGGTACAAATAATAGTGTCCATGTCTCAGCTATCATAAGAGAATTAATTATATCAATAATACTTGCTACATTGTAGCCCTGAAATAGAGTGTTGTTGGTAAATAGTCATAGTCTTTGTACTGAGTTTGCAGGGTTTCAGCACTGACATAACTGACTCAACTTTTCCTGACTTGCCTGTAGCTTCATTTCCCTTGATTTAGCAGTGTTAGCAATATCTCTGAGAGACCAGGTGTAGTGATCATGATGGGAAGACCACTGCACGTTGAGGAGGTAGAGATCCAAATAGTAATTAGCCCGAGTGGGTGTAGGCATGTGCTGTGCTATCAATACATACAGCATGGTTTTAAGGCAGTGCTGTGCTGCACATCATCCTTTCCTGCAGGATGAATGCAACCAGCTAATTGTAACCAAGGAATGTGTCGGCAGCTCTTACTTGGCTAATACATCTCCCGTGTGTCTCTGCCTTTATCTAGAAGTACAACAGGAAGTTCTTGTGTGAACGTCCTTTTTATTTAATGGTAAACATAACTGATAGGATTGATGGCCTTTAAAAAAGTCCTATAAGAGTTTAAATGACCAACACAAAGTAACATTTCCATGGACAGGACCTTGACAGTGTTCCGTGCCCTGGTTGGAGTCCATTTCATATCACACCACTTGGAGTTTCCAGCATCTAAAGGGGTGTAAAATCATCTATATTAACATCTTTTTAGTGTTAGCTCAAATAAAGAGTATTTTAAAGGATACTTTGCAAAATTTGAGTCTTTCTTGCTCAGACCAGAATGAACCAACACCCCCTTGAGGTACCACACCAGAAGCCTAATACTAACTTCTTTTGCTTTTGTTTATCTTTGTGTATTACAACCACAGTTTTATTTGGATAACTGTAACAAGCAGTTAGTCAATGTAGAATGGGGTATTTATGACTTTAATAGAATGACATAAAGCAGAGAAATGCAGATCTGGTATAACTGCAGAGATCTTTAGAAGTGGAGGCAGAGGATGCAGAATAGACAAGTACAGGCATGGGGCAACAAGAGATGAAGCGCAAGCTTGACAGTGGAAACCTTTTGTATATAAAGAACTCACTTGTTAATTAAAAGAAATGGAGATTTGGAGCTATTAAAAGCATGTTTTTAGGGGTAACAGAGAGCAAAGAAGTAATAGCTAACATACATAAAAGATCCCATATACAGTGAGTTTGGATATAGCATAGAGCTGCAAACTATTGAAAAAAGAGAAGAGTGTAAAAGTGCAACGATTATATCTGGGCTAATAATTATCAGACTCAAAAGATTTTAATTATACTAAAAATTAGTTCTTGGCTTTACCTGTTCATGAGGTGTACTTCCTCTTTGACTGTAAACAAGGCTTTCAGTGCAACATATGGATGCATGTTACCTGTCTAGATTTTAAGTATATCTTGTTTTCCAAACTGGCTATGCATCAGTAGATGTGCACACATTTTTGTTGTAGACACATTTTAGGCAGTGCCTCCCATGTTTAAGCTCCATGAAATAGCAGGTAATGGGCAACATTTCAGGTTTCTGGCTCTCTAGGGATGGAGAAAATATCAAAACACATTTCCATAACTGCAACAGTCTGGTGCAAAACAACTGCAACAGTCTAGTACAAACCCTTACAACATACTTACACATAATTACAGCACTCTAGTACAGAGAGTAGTTTCACAACACCAGTGTTGAGTTACACTTCTAAAAATCAAGAGTAAATAATACGAGAAATAAGAAAAATCTACTCAAATATATTTACATTTCAGATGTACACAAAACATTAAGAAAAAAATTCCTCTAATGCTGCAAGTCACATCCTTGACTGGTGTAGCAGAAAGTTACATATATTTCTAATGATGTAAAACTGTCTGTTAGCAAAATTGGCCACTGGATATAGAGACAGAGAAAACCTCATAGCCCAACAGACAGTGTGCCTTTCCAGCTTCCTTTTCTATGGACAATAAATAAAGTATTTTCAGAATGTCCTCAATTAACTTCCCTTGCAGTTGGCCACAAGGACAGAGAGATGCCTATAGCTACTCTGACTGATGGGGAGATACAGCAACATAGACTGACAAATGGTCAATGGGCTTAAGTTCATATATAATTTTCCTTGGTCCATGTGGCTGAACAATACTTGGCATGCAGCTTTGGCTCCAGTCCTCTTTGTTCTTCTCATAAACCCTTCAGATTATTCTCTATACTTAATGGTTTGGTCCTCTGTGTCAAATTTGTGCTATCAACTTAATTTCCTACTCGTTCTCTGAAAAAAAGTTATCTCCCTTTGTCTTCATTAGCTTTTGGGTATATATAAAGTACAAACATGGCATATGAGCATTGGAAAATATGTTTGTACATATAAGAATATACTTACCTGTAGTAAAAACAGGGAAGAGACCAGATATTAAAAAAATCACATGCTTATTAGTAAATACATACATAGAATGTATATGTGTGTATTTCTATATGTAAAAATATAGGCAAGTTTCCATATGCAAATAAGTGTTCATGTATTAAAATACAACCCTACAGAGCAACTTTTAAATTTAGCATGTAATGCAAAAATTAGGAGAAATTTTATGTTTGTGATCAAATTCTTATGAATAGTCAACAGCTAAAACATAATTTCTCAGCCAGTTATTCTGTTTCCAAATATCTCCCACAGTCTCATGTGATTCTTTTTATATGCTACCCATATATCTACTAACTCATTCAAATTCAATTAAATCAATTACAAATCCCCACAGCGCACTAATTAGTGAGATATACTTAACCAAATCTATCAATTATTATTTTGAACATGTCAAAATATCACAGCAAGAAAAACACTCAAGTGAAAACTAATTAATTGCTATCAACAAAATAAAGAGATATTTGCATCTTAAATACCATTACACACATATAATTAGCTAATATATTTTAAATGGATAAATTACATGGTGGGAAAAATATCATGAAAAAGGTAAGTGTTAAATCTTTTTCTCTTACAATTGAATGATCATTATGAAAAAACAGGTAGTAACACAGAAAAAATCCAATAGAAAAAACAATAACGATTGCAACTGATGCAATTGTACAGGCATCGTGTGTCATAGCTCTGCGGGAAAGATTTTGGCATGTAAGCCAGAAGTTCTCTGTCACTGGCAATGTGAGAAAAGGTTTGATCCCTAGGAAGACTTGTCACTTTTGATTTTTTTGTCCCTTTGTGATTTTTAAGGTTAATGAGAAGTAGAATTTATTGCTTTCAGAAATATTCACCATTAGAACAGATAGGTTCTTACAGTAGTCAGAGGGATTTCACTCAAGTTAAAAGCCTCCTTGACAGAGCTGAACACTACTAAACTAAAATGTTCCTGAAATTGTTACTTTTGTGTTCACAACTCCTATAATTCCTTATTAATCTTCCTGTGTCCATTCCATTGACCAAGGAGAAACCCAGATCAATATTCTCTGGAACCAGTGATTTAACCATGGAGGAAAGAGAAAAGAGGAGGGAGGTGCAAGAGAACATATCTTTCAGAGGAGGAATGAAGCCATCTTTATTTAAAGAAATGTTTCTTCTCAAAGCCCTGAATATTCCAGTGACTTCTAGTTCCAGTATATCCTTCCTTACGTAGTACAACATTTTACTGATGGAAAAGCCTACCTATTCCTGCCAAGAGTCAACACGCTACAGCCAGACTGTGTTAATGCAGATGTTGTATAGAGAGATTTTGAAATATTGGTCAAAAGAGACTACAGTGCCATAATGACACGTTTTAACTTAATTCAAGCTTACTTCTCTTCCTCCACCTTTATATCCTGTTTTTCTAATTTAATTTTACTAAATATCATTCTTTTCTTATCTCAACTAAACTTGTAAACTTTTCCCACCTCAACACCTAGCAGATGAAATATGCCATTGAACACTGTGATGGGTTGTTTTTTGTAGGCCTTCCTTGGTAACCAGGGTCAAGATCTAGGAAGTATTCCATCCCATCTCTTTACGTAATCAGGTGTATATAAGCCGAAGGGGGAGGTGTTCGTTGGTCTCTTTTGCTTTCTTTTCCTTCTCGGGCTTGCACGCTGACGAGCTCTCGGTGTTTGGGCCTGGCTTATCTGTGTTCAGCAAGGCCTGCTCTGAGGGCTGTTTTGCCTGGGTCGACGGCGAAGGTTAAGAATCTGCTTTTCTAAGGAAAGTATTGAATTTACTATTGTATTTTTTACTTACTGAGTTAATTTCTGAATTTAGATTGTATATATATTTGTTTTGTCTTATTTTTCCCTATTTTGTCTCCCTCTCCCCTTTCCCTTTCCCTTGTCCCTTATTGGGGTGGTTTTGGGGGTCCCTGTCTCGTTGTGCCTAGTATATAAATTTAATATATGTAAATAGATATATATTCCTTCAATTTTCTCTTGCTGCTTTTTGCTGTTTCGGGAGAGGGAGGGGGGATTCTTTCTTGTGAGGTTTGGCTGTTGGCAGAGAGCCAACCCGAACTTTCACAAACACCAACTTAGCTACTAATCTAGGAATGAATTCTGTCACTGAGTTGTGCAAAAGAACCATGTGATGTGACATTTGTATGCAAATTTAATAAAAAAATTGACCATGACTCACTCAGAGGCAGAATATTTGGACAGTGATAATTGCCTAATTAACAAGACTGGTGGAGGAAGATAACAGTAAAGATGTACAGTATTGTATGTGAATATAGACTGATTGGTCCTAGGCTCAGACATCAGATTTCTTTTAACAGCTTCCTGTTTTTCACTAGTATTTATCCAAGGTGATATTCACATTAGAACTAAATATATGAGCACAAAGTTGAGTCAGAATATGTTACTCATTAGAACTTTTCACGCTTAATTTGAAGGACTCTGCAATCATTTGTTTTTATTTTTGACAACCTGCAATAATTGAATTGTCTGATTATTTTAAAATGTGAGTATACAGCAGAACTGATTTTGTTTCCATTTGCATTAATTTTGCACTGAAGTGATGCATCACATGAACATTGGGTCATTTGCTCTTCATAGTATACAACAGTATCCTCCTTCATCTTCATACAAATGAATAATACCATGTCATATAGTTGGTCTTATCAGAAACAATGAAATAAAACTACAGTTAGAAGATGTACATCTAATTGATAAAACTCAATCATTTTTCAGAGTTTAAGCAAATCCCAGAAAAAGGGGACATTTTCCTTTTGAACTTTGAACACTGACAGGCTGAGACAAAGCTTGAGATGAAATGTAAACCAAGGACAACACCTTGCTAAAAGGAAATCAGATGAAACAAGAAACATTTGACGAGTCAAGCATTGATTGATCATGTTTTTTATTTACATGGGGAAACCGTTAAACAATCTATATACATGGTTAAACATCTAATACATGGTTCTGGTCCCTAAAAAGCAGGTAACATTTTTTATCCATGGATTTCAGACGTTTTCCAAGCGTAGTGCCTAACTATTTAATCGTATTGTTAAATTTTGACTTTATTGCTACAGGAATGGGAATACACTATAGAGAGAAAGACAAAAAAAAAAAAAGAAAAGAAATAATTTTTTCCCCCCTACCTGAACAATGCTAAGATGATCTAATTTTTTTCCCTATGGAAAGACTTTTCTCGTATCTGTCAGTTTCAAAAGGAATTCTTGCACACCATTATAGACTGTAGTTTCTCTGCACTGAATCTTCTGTATTTCATACAGCATGCCATAGTCCTATCAAAACTGATCAAGGGTATAAGAGAATCTAAAATCTCCTGCCATTTTCAACTGCTACTCTGAATCGATCATTTGCAAATGTGAAGAAAACCATGGTGTCGGTATCCCAAAGGAGGAAACTTACTCTGTTAGCTTCTATGGAAACTGAACATTTTCTAGTGACATGCCACCCATATATAATATAAACGATCATGTGAAACAACTGCTATTCCTTACACAGGAATAATCCTGTAATTTTTCTGTTATCATGTCTATTAGAATATGTATTATGCAGTATGTAGCAAACTGCATTGATGCAAATTGGAATGGTGTCCAATCCTACTAGTTCTGTTATCACCCACTTTAAAATCTGTCCAATTTTTTTTTTTCCTTTCAATGTTCCCTATCTCAAAAAAAAGAATAGAAAAAGGAAAAAAAAAGATTACAAATAAAATGGAATATATCTGTAAATAATAAAATGCATATAAATTTAGGAGGAAAGTTATTTGGTGCTGATTGACCCCTGGTAAGGCTGAGTTATTCCCACTGAATTGATGTGTAACAGAAATCAGGAATCCATAGCATGGCTGTTTCAAGTTGACTGAAATTATGTGTAATAGAGAAAACAGTGGAAGTACTGAATTTGCTCTTTAAAAGGAAATAATTTGATAGAAAAAAAGGGGAAAGGCTAATAAAGTAACTAAGGAGGCATGGAAAAGAGTTGTAGTCACTGAGAAAAAATAAAATTAATTGAATATTAATTGCTATCTCCAGTTTAGCAAATAAAAACTTGTTTATGTATATAGTCAATAAGGGGTTATATAAAACCTGGGGTAAGATAGAAATGTTTACATGTCACAATTTTTAAGGAAATCAAAAGCCAAAAGTGTGAGAAATTTTAAGGAATTGTAAAAAAGGGGGAAGAAATAAAAACATGATGCCAACAGATGCACAATTATATGAAAAATCTGAAGTACTCATGCAGATTATATACCAAGAGTTTTAAAATAAAGCACAAATGGTTCTCAAATAATTAAAATAATGTTTTTGCTCTTACCAGTTTGTATTCCAATGGTTTCCAAAAGATAAATGTAAGGTGAATTTTTATGGAGAATGGAGAGAAATCAAAAACATGTAGTAAGTGGGAAAAAACCCAATCAAAAGCAACCAAACAGTTTTGGACTCAAATCAAAGTCATGATTTAACTGTGTGGATGAGTTAAAGACAATATTATTTTAAACAAGTAGTAGGCCAGAAAAAAAATCTACAACTAAATAATCATAACACATAATCAGAAGTTTGAAAATTTCAATATTTCACTCAGTCCACCCCTTCGCTCAAGGCCAGATTAACTATAGCTTGTGTCACCCTGATAGATGTTTTGCTAACCTGTTCATAAAGACATCCAGTCCTGGAAATGCCTGGCAATCCATCCCGGTACTTCACTATACTTACTATAATATTTTCCTTCATATCTAACCTAAATCTTTCTCGCTGAAATATGCACCCCTGAGTTCTTGTCCTATTTATCATGGTCATGAAGAAGAGATTATTCTTTTCTCTCTGCAGTAATCTTTTCTTTTTTTTTTGCTTTTACATACTTGAAATCAATTGCCTTATTTCCCATCCTTTTCACTTCTTGATGATAAACAGAAATTCATTCTTTTTTCTCTCATAGATCACATTTTCAAGATCTCTTGATTATTGTCATTGCTCATGACTTCAAGAAATCTACATCTTTCCTGGAATACTCTTTTCCTTTTGTCTTAACTAGTAAAAGCATTGACTTGCATCATATGTTTTGTAGGCTAGACTTCTAGGCCATGCAGCCTAGAACGATATTGAGGAAAATGTTCGCTTCATGTGCTTTTTTGCATAATGTACTTAGAATATGTATTATGCACTGTATTATTATTATAAGTATTATTATCCAGACTTATCTTGTCCACCACTAGACCTAGAACTAATTTTCTGCAGGAGTCCTGGTCATAGAATCATAGAATATCCTGAGGCAGAAGGGACCTACGAGGATCACTGAAGTCCAGATCCTGACCCTGCACATGACAGCCCCAAGAAACACATTATGTACCTAAGAGTATTTTCCAAAAGTTTCTTGAACTCTGGCGGCCATGGTACTGTGACCACTTCCCTGGGGAGCCTGTTCCAGTGCTCAGCTACCCTCTGGGTGAAAAAACTTTTCCTAATATATAACTTAAATCTCTCCTGACACAACTTCAGGTCCTTTCTTTCAGTCCTGTCACTGGTCACTACAGAAAAGAGATCAGTGTCTGTACCTTCTCTTCCCCTCATGAGGAAGTTGAATTCTGCAGTGAGACCTCCCCTCAATCTCTTCTTCTCCAGGCTGAACAGACCAACTGACCTTAGATACTTCTGATACGGCTTCCTCTCTAGAGCCTTGATGGTCTTCATTGCTCTGCTTTGGATGCTCTCTAAGAGCTTCAGATCTTTCTTATATTGTGGTGCCAAAAACTACACACAATATTCAAGGCTCACACAATGAGGCTGCCCCAGTGCTGAGCAGAGTGGGACAATCCCCTCCCTTGCCTGGCTGGCGATGCTTTGCTTGATGCCCCCCTAGGACACGGTTGGCCCTCCTGACTGCCAGAGCACTGCTGACTCATATTCAACTTGCCATCGACCAGGACCCCCAGAGCCCTTCCCACAGTGCTGCTCTCCAGTGTCTCGTTTTGCAGTCTGTATGAAGAACTGGTCAGTTGTTACTCTTTGTCTATTGGTTTAACTGGCTATTTCTGACTAGGATCCTTGCATGTAACCCTAGTGAGTAACACCATGGTTTTACACAGAACCACTTTAATATTTGTTAGAGCAACATTGAATTCAGTGCATGTTTTCTAAATCAAGTGTAGTC
This sequence comes from Scytalopus superciliaris, assembly GCA_013400415.1. NCBI lineage: Eukaryota > Metazoa > Chordata > Aves > Passeriformes > Rhinocryptidae > Scytalopus > Scytalopus superciliaris. Next base: position 55,087 of record VXBX01006281.1, on the reverse strand, counting down.
CACCATTATTGGTATTGTGAATAAGCTAAATAAGGTATGTCTCTATTGCACTGAATATTTGACTAGTCCCAAAACCAGAGCAGATCTCTTTAGGATCTCACACAGTCAATCTTACATGGTAGAGTTTTCTGAACGGCTTGTATTCACCTTCTAATCCTTTCACTTAGTTATCCATAAGAATGTAATTTGAAGAAGTGTCAAAAAGCTTTATTATATTCAAGACATAGCTTGCCTACGTTTCCCTTTATCCATAAGGGCTAGAAGCCTGTCACAGGAGGACATCCGACTGGGTTGATGTATTTGGTTCATAATAAATCCCCACTGGCCATTACTCATCTCCTTATTTTGCCCTAAGTATTTCAAAATAGTTTTATTGCTTTGCACTCCAGCTGACATATAAGGAGTCAGATTATATAAGTGTACCAGGAAACTCAGATAAGTTTACTTTAACACTATTGTTACCTAAAAAATGGATTGGTCAAGACAGACAACCTCATCTGTGCAGCATTTTGGATTTAGATCCTTGACTTGTTTTGTATTACTCTCATGGCTAAACTGAGCATAATTAAATTGTACTTTTACTATTTTTTTTAACTTCCTTTAACCTTTCTTATCCATAAGGAAAACTTATTTCATAACAAAAATATTTTCATCATAGTTATATGATAGCAATCCTATTTTATTCTCTTCCTGAATTAAGAAAATGCATGGAATTGTACCAGAGCTGTCTTAGATTTCAGGGTTACTTGATCAACTGCAGCCATTTCCCACAACAGATTTACATTAATTCCTGACATTCATGCTCAAAAGGGCTCAAGAATAATGAAAGCATGTTGTGCCTCAATGTGATACAGGAACACAAAGTTCAAAGTCTATCTGTTTCAGATACTGATGGGGTCTTTCTCATGGATCTCAGCACTGTAACCATACTGACTGGGTTCTTGGGGTTGAAGCGTTTGTCATAACTCTGTGCCCAAGCAGGGTCTTCAGCACTAGATCTGTGTATCTATTGCCTTGAAAGAATTAAGATGAGAATAATTTACCTCACATTTATCCATAAGAGTACATTCTTTTTCTTGTATAACATTTATAATCCCATTTATGTATGCATAACACATTTCCAGCTCAACCTGATTTTGTTCTGATATTAGTTTTGAAATATTTATAAGTATATACAACACTAAAGAGATAGGTGTAAGGATTTGAGGTTTTTAATTTTAATTTACTGAAATCCCATGTAAAAGGTCATCATGTCTTTAAGAAGCCAGTATTTGCATGTATTTATTTCAGCAATGCAACCTCACAAATCCATCAGTCACAAACCAGACAGAATATACTCCTGAAAATTTTAAGTGCTGCTAGAAAGCTACTGTTTAAAAAAAGGCCAGTAGTATATTGTAAAAGTTGTTCTGAGTAAGAGATCAGTTATAATGTGTAGTTAAATGGGAGGCTGTCAAGTTGTTTGCAATAAAATGTATTTTCTAATTGTAAGATTTTAGTTAGCAAATTCCAAATTAGCATGCCACAGAATATGAATTGTGATCCAATCTACAAGATGCTAATGCCACTGAAATATTACATGAAAGGATTTTTTGAATTTCACTTCTAAATTATTTTCCTGCAATTCACAATGTGCATAATTCAATAAGCCATGTACAGAAGAAAACACTAATATCTGCTAAACCTGTTACCAGCACTCACTACAAATTTCTTGATTTTCTTTTCTTTTTATTTTGTATCCATTGCCTACCATTTTTGAGAGGAAGAAACAAATTATGACCAATTAGCCTGAGTCTCAAGACAGCTCTGCTAAATTTTTGTACTGGTACAAACTCCCCAAAGTTTTTGTAAATGTGGCCCCCACTTTGGAATTTCCTTGAGAGCGGACATAATGGTCTCCTTTGCAAACATGGTCTGAGGTTAGATATATTAGAGATTATGAAGCATTTAACAACTGTGATAATGAACATACAACATATGAATGTGATTGACAAACAATACATAGAAAAAGTTGAAAAAAGAACTATCTACCCCATTTAACTAGTTGAAAGTAACACAGAAAAATGAGAATTATGGCCTTGTAATCTCTCAGTCTTACAAGCAGTATAACTTGGGCAGTCGACATTTGCAGGCAATTTCAGAGTTTATCCTCTACAGCTATGTAATCCAAGCTGCAATTTGTGGTCAGGGTTTTAAGGCTATGTGACTATAGTTTCAACCTGCAGATCTGTGCAGGTGTCTTGCATGATAAAAGTCATTCATATTCACTCTGATCTAGATGTTCTCTGGCACAGCAACATCACTTGCACTTTAAGCAAGCATATTCATGGGTCTAGTTTAATCCAGATAGAAAGGAACAGTAAAAGAATAAGTTAATCAGCACTGGACCTCTCTGCATCATCAGGATCAGTTCTAATATTTCCTGTCCAGCTTAGCAAAAAACATGTCAGACTAGTTTTTTCAAATTACTCTAGAAACCTATACAAACACACAGGGTATTTAGCCTTGTAACATTTTTTTAAGGTCATGTATTTAATTCATGGCAGGTCCATATTTTTCACATCTAAAGAACTGAAATCAGAAGAGATTATTTACAGTCCTCTCTGTAATATAAACTGGAAGTAACTGGAACAACTTCAGATCCCTGTCATGAATATTTCTTGCCCCATGTAGTATATGAACATAAATAATTACAAAATATTGCAAAGTGCTTTGCAAGGTCTACCAACTTCTAGAAGAACAATTTATTCACCACTGAAAAGAAGGATTTATGATTTTAAGGGCAAGGCAAAGATGTCTTCCTACTCAAAAAAACCACTACCCCAAGCCGTACATACAATCCACACTAAATTCCACATATCATTCTTTTAAACCAGGGGAGCTGGTTGTCATTGTGTGGTGTGCCACTGTTGGCTGCTGTGCCCTTGTCTCCCTTTGCCCTCACTCACTTTCCTCCCCTTTCCCTGCAGCAGCTGTGGCTGTCATCCCAACATGGCTAGTGAGCTGAAATAGCAGGACTCAGCAGGCACAGATGACAGCGCAGTAAATAGTCATTTCATTTTCACCATTAACCTGGCTCTTCCATTCCAGCTGAGTTCCCTCTGCAGCAAATAGCTGTTAAAAAAGACAGCAGATGGACTCAATAGTAATAATTTTGGTTTTCCCACATAAAGGAGAGATTGTGGCCTAGTCTGTGTTAGGGAAGATCTTTGCTTCAGCAGCACTTCATGGAAAGAAATGTTTAACACTGAAAGTTAGATGCAAGGGATATAAAAGGAAATTATCTAATTCACTGCACCATGATGAGGAATCCTCTGTGTCACTGACATTTTCATGAGCTCCCTCTCACATACAAATTGCTCTATTATTATTCAAGACACCAGCATGCCATTCAAATTTGTTAAATGGAATCATGCTCAAGACCAATTATCAATGTAATTCTCTGATTATTAAAATGATAAAATACAACCTTTTTGTTATACAGAGTAACTTTATATTTTTTTTTTTACATAAACCTGCAAGTAAAAAAATCTGTTTTCCTATAGCTAATAAAAGTATAAGATATTCATTAGCAGTCAAAAAAACATTAACCAGAATCTGTTACAAATGCGTAATTGATCATTACAGCTTAAAGCTTTGCTAATCAGGTATTACAAGTTAAATAGTCTCTCTCCTTTGCTTTTAGTTGATGTTGTTTGCTTTCATTGTAAATAATTAGATAATACATGTGAAAATAAATTTTTGTTAAGGGTAATAACATTACCAAACTTAGTATGAACTAATGAAGAGATCCTGACATGCACCAGGAAGAAATACTTTGCAGCAAAGGCAACATATTTTATAGCGTAGAATCTACTGGAAAAGAAATTTAAGCTTTGCTCAGTCTCTCTGTGTTTTGTCCTCTCTCCTAAGGTAAATTTTTAGTGAGAGGATTATAATTTCAGAGTCAGCAGTTGTGCCAGAGTATGTGAGCCATATAAATGGTGGGGTCAAAGACACCTCTATCATGTTGGCTTGTTACAAGGCATCAAATAGCAATCAGGCTGGGGCACACAGGAAAGATTGTGAAATCTGAGTTTGCTCAGTCTGAAGAAAAAAGAAGATCTTACTGTATTGCCTCTAACTACCCAATGCAGGGAGGGATGTAGTGAAAACAAGTACAGACTTTTCTCAAGGTTGCATGGTAACAGGAGGAGAAACAGCAAACAAAGCTTAGACATAGATTAGGAAAGACCTTTTCATTATGAGATTGGTCAAACTCCATCACAGGTTGCCCAGAGAAGCTGTGTATTCTCCATCCTTGCAGATATTTAAAATGGGACCAGATGGGGCCTTGAGCTGAGCAATCTCATTTCACTTGGCTGAGCTTTGAGAAGCTGGTTGGGCTACAGACTTCCAGAGTTCCCTTATAGCATACCTGTTTCCTCCATTCAAGGAAAAGATTGCCCTAAGTACAAACCTGAAGGTAGTAAGATTTCTGTGGCAGTTAAATTCTTATGTTGCCTATCTCTGTACAAGCAAAAGGTAAAGTAATGCTCAGATGTAGGTTCTTGCTGGGTGCTTCAGGAAAGACAACAGGTCTCAGCAGTCCATGGGAAAGTTCAGGAGTCCTGGAGCAAAACATGACTTTTATCAGCTATTGAGTTGCCCTATAACAGCATTTCTGCACTTCTACTAAGCTGATGCATCTCTTTGAACACTGTACTGCCGAGACACCTGCTCAATTAATCTTGCACAGAGGAGATGCCTTTCCTGATTCCTTTAATCTATAGCAGTAGCTCTCACCCCCAGCCAAATCTGCTGTTTATTCTGCTCTCTTCCTTCTAATTTAGGGCTTTAAATAATGCCACACTTGCAGAGACTTTTTAAAAGCCTTGACAAACAAAAAGCTATTATTAGTATTGGGCAAAACCCCCCAAATATATATAAAACTGAATTCTGATTCTTTTCCTAGTACAGGTAGAAGAAAATAAGACCATAAGGAAGAAAACTATTGCTTAACATATAGTCTGATGACAAGTGTAAATTTGAAGGGTGAAGTCAGGAAAGGAGGACTGAAATTGTAGGAATTAACATACTGACATTATTTATTTTTATGATTGTGTGTATATTTTTATATATATATGCATATTTCTATTTTTTCAAGAGATGAAAATAGTTCCCCTGAGAATTGCATTGTGAAAAGGTAGTTACAGAAGAAAATTTAGGTGCATAATGATGAGGGGCAAAGAAAAGTGGGCAAATCTTCATGAATTTAGATGGTAAGTGGGGAAAAGAGTTATCTGGCTAATGTTTGTGCCCAGTCCTCAGAGGGCTCAGGAGCCACAATTCTGATTTGTTTTAATTGCAGGGGGAGATGTTAAGTGCTCTGTGAGACTGGATTCTTTCAGTATGATATTTATACAACAGTAGCTTTGATATTAAAAATAATAATAATTCTTAACCATCTAAGTAATCAGAAAGTCCTAATATGCTTAAAGTAACTTGAAGATATCTTAATGTTAACCAATAATACCTAGGGCTATAGGTCACATTGATATATAGTAATTTGTTTAGACTCTGTGAAGGGATTTTTGCCAGAAAAATAGCTTACAAAATTCATTGAGACACTGACTTCTGAGAAGATGCTTGGTTCTAGTTAATTGTCAACAGTCCTATCTACCCATTTATGTCCCCAAATATTGAAATAGTGTTATGAAAAGGAAACGACTGAATCAATTAACCCAACCATTGAGACTGACTCACCTAGTCTGCTTCCTCCAGTTTAGATAACGAGTAACTCCTGGTCCTTCTAATGCTCAAGTAGCAACGGGACTCCGACTCCCTCTGTCTGTCTCCAGGTCTTGTATTTGGATTCAAAGCTAATTATTACTACAAAGTTATTCACTTCATGCTGGTTTTCCTCTGGGCATGTTTGTGTTATAAAAGAGGAGAAAGATGCCACACTAACAAAAATACTGATGTCAGTTTAGTTTCCTGCTTTTATTTTATTTTTCTATATCTGTTGTAGCTAGCCAAGGATTCATAAGTGGGGTAGAATTCAGAGTTTTGCTGTTTCCTTTTTCAAAGCTTTACCCAGTCTGGGGAATGTATCACCTTTCATAGCAGTGCTGTTACACAGGCAGTGGTGACAGTGGTATCCATACAAGTACATATAACTACAGGGATAATATTCAGTAAGATCAAAAGCTACATGTTGAAATTTCATGGTGATACTAGTTGAAGGTTTTTGCAGAAGATACGTTCTTTAAATCTGTGGGGATACAAAAACTGCAAAACCACAGAAACCTCCTGGAACAATAAGGCCTAAAACAGCCTCCAGATGTCCATTATCACTTCACCTTCAAGGCTATTTGGCCTGCAGTTAATGTGTTCGAAGCCTGTTTTGTGTCACTGTCTGCCCTTCCCCTGTACCTTATGGTAGTAAATATAACTAACTTCACATTCTTTTCCCCTCCTTTATTTGTTAACAATGTATTCCTTTGATTATTATGCTCCTTCTCATGTTTATCATAACCCAGGCCCTTGATTATAATGAATTGCCTACTTACACTATATATTGTGAGATGTAGCTTCAATAAATGTTTTTATTTTTACCCCGAAACAGAGAACATGTTTTTTGACTGTAACATAATTCTCCTAAGATGGCACCACCACAGGAACGATTATAAAAAATTACTAATACTAGGTACCTAGAACAGTCTTTCTAAGAAAGCATGCCATAAGATATTGTAATATGAGGAAAGGAGAGAATGTGATTTGTTTGCAGTGAGATGATCATTAACACATTATTGCATGGTCTTAAAATTGTGCTGGAGTGATGCTTGAGAAGAAACATAGGAGTAATAACGTTTGAAAATGCATTAAGGAATATTATGTTACATACAAACAGCAACTTTAGAGCTATAGGCAGTTCAAGAACCGTGAACGTTGTAGCTCCATTACTGCTGTTCTCTCCAACAGTATTCATCACAAAGTTAAATCTTCTTTCAGATCATGATAGAATAACTTTAAAAAAATAGAAAAAAAGAAAACCAAGAAGGGTTTCATAAGTAGGAAAAAGGTTGATTGTGCACTTTAGACAGGAACTGAACATGAATAATTAAATACAGGTACTTTGTCACCAGCATCTACTTATGAAACCTTGGGACATTTGAATAAGATTGTGTTTTTAGAAAGATTGACTAGAATTAATGTTTTCAGTTACATTCTTTCTTTGAAATTTGATAAGACAATAAAGAATCCTACAAAAGGATGAAATTCACCATTGAATGCTCTGAGTTTTATCCTGATCAAAACCAGCAGTCCACAACTGTGCCACAGGATTAATTTACATTAGCTAAAGCAATAACTTCATTTCAGTGATTTAAAAAATGCAGATTTCATAAAAACAAACAAGTCTTGACTGTCTAATACTCTATATCGGGGATATTCATAGTCTGATAGACTTAAGTGTGAAGAAAAAGAAGAAGCATTTGGAAGTGATACAGGCCAGTCTTGTGGGCAAACGAGGACTAATTTAAAAGCGACATTAGTTTGTTCAGAGCCTTCTCTATCCCACTTCTGAAATTTCCAAAAATAGCAATTCCATAATTTTTGTGGGTAAACTGTTCCTATGAGAGTATGTTGAGCCACTCTGACTAATTTCTTCCTAATTCCCAATTAGAATATCCCTTTTTGTAAATAGTAAACATTTCATCCTGTTCTTTTGCTGTGCAGCTCTGAGAATCTTTCCCATCTTCTCTCTAACCTCTATTTATGTGCTGCTAGATTCACTTCCTCTCCTTTCCTTCTCTTCTCAAAGCTAAAAAATCCAGGTTCATTACCTTCCCCTCCTATGTGATTTCTTTTTTTATCTATTCTTGCTTTATCTCTTCATTCATATTCTAGTAATGTTTGAAGCAAACATGTAAGACCCTTAGATTTACATAGGATAATGATGTGAAAAGTAATAGAAGTTGATTGCTCCATTTGGAGATGCACAACAAAAGCTCAGATATTGAAAAAATTGTGTAGAGGTTCCTTCTTTTATTTTGAGCTGTGGGTACCAGAGCATTAGAAAATATTTTTTCTATGGTTTGTGGAATCAGGAGTATTTAGAAATGAGATTATATCACCCATTCATTCTGTCAGATGTATACAGAAGTAAATCCTTTGAATTTTTGTTGTGCATTTTTCTTTACTCCGTTGCTTCCATTCAAAATATCCATAAATAGAGGAGGTCAGGTCACTGCAATATTTTGCTCTGTTTTTCCTGCAGTCAACAATAAGCCACTCCTTGTTTGACATTGCTATCCTAATGTGGAGAGCTTTTGTGAATGTAATTTTTACTATCCTTGCTACTTTGGCAGTGATGGCAGAAATCCCTGCTCTGGTTTGCAAGCTGTACTAGTACAGTTATGAAACAAAAGCTCAGCAGCATAGACAATTTCTCTTACAGGTATTACATTTTTTTGTTGGACAACCTACATTTTGTTTGACTGACTTATTGTGTTTTGGGGGCAATATACTAGCACACCTCAGCCTTTATCTTGAGACATCAAATATTTGTAGATTTATTATCTCCAACTTTGTTGTCAATTAAATATATTTAAAAAAACCCCAAACAAACTGAAACCCCCAAAAACTCCAAACCAACTTTTCAACATTTCCTTACAGTCACTCATTTCACACTCTGCTAATTCTGTTCCTCTGTCCCAGCTTTCCTCTGGTTTGCAAACCAGAAAGGGGAACATTTGTGTGCTAACCAACGGTATTATGTGGTTGTATCTATCACCTGGCTGCTGAGACCACGATTACCATTGTCCCAGTGAGGCACATGTGCTGGGGTCCAACACTGAACACAGCAAAAGCTGGTCTGTAGGCTTGTTAGACTGCTTCTGGGCTTCACTCAGTTCAGACAAACAATTTGTGCCTAGGAATTGTGCCACAGAAGGTTCAGATTTTCTTATGGACTTTATAGTCACTGTCTTTCTGGCTGTGAAGTTTTATGCATCTAAAAGAATACAGGGTCAAACCCACCATTTTACCACTATTTAGCTATGCACACAACAGTATTAATTTTTATTTTTACAAAGTGAAGCTAATTGTATGCTATACTTGCACTTTTGAAGTTTGAGTTCTGTTAAATTGAGTTCTTTTTCCAAAGTGATTTAGTTAAGGGTGTGTTCAAATGGTGATAATTCTAGGGACAATTCATCTTTTGATTTCTATTCTTTATTCTCTTAAAAGACTAATTAGAAGATAGAACCATGTGAAAAATAGACCTATTTCTGATGCTTTATCATCATGAAGGATGTTCTCTATTGGAACTAGTGAACACTAATATGCTCACATATCCCAAAACAGGATGATATACAGCTGTCATGGAATTATTGGTAAACTGATTTTTAATCTATTACAAGAATTTGCAAGGAAAACCATAAAGCACACATCATCTACTGTAGAGATCCTTGTCTAATGTAGAAGTCAGGAGGTGATGGAGCACCATGCAGATTTATCCACATGAAACTCATTACTGTCAAAGTAACTGTCTTTAAAGTAACTTTTAAAATATGAATATGGTGTACTATTTATTAGAACAATAAACATACTCTCCCCAGAGACACAGCACAATATCTTCCCAGAGTGAGTTTAATTTTTATAAGCTGGAAAAAACTTGTTAGCTGTAGAAAGAATATCAATGAAGAGGCACCAGAAAAATAGGAAAACAAAAACAGTTTAAGAAAAGATTGTCTTCTCCTTGAGCAGTTCAGTTCATCTGAGTCATCTTTTGCTGGATTGGGCTTTTGGTGCTTATAACACTCTTGTTTCATGAAACATGCCAGTAATCAATATGTTAATTCTCACAGATGAGAAAGTTTCCTCAAGACTCTGAGTTCCTGGATGACTGTTCCCCTTCAGTAATGACTGTTTCCCTTCAGTAGTGCTGCAAAGGCAAATCTTTACTGCTTTCAGTCCCCCTGCCATTCAGCAACTACAGATGAGGGCTAGAAACTGTACTTGCTGCCTTTCGTAGACCACCATCCTTCAAAATGAGGATGACTCAGGAAATCAATGTTTTAAAAGTACCTTACACAAGTTCCAAAGTTCTTTCAAAAACTTAGCTCTGTATTTGGTAGATAATCCTGTTATAACTTTTATTTTATATAATCGTAGAATTTATGAGCCCAACTGTGTGATGCTGTGTGAACACAGAATAAAAGGCAGTCTCTCCATCAAATAGCAATAATAGTTATTTTGAACTGGCACTGCAGTCTGTGTGGCATTTGTGAAATTAAAAAACAAATTCTGTTCATGGTGTCGTTCTGCTTCTAAGACAGGTAAAGTGATTGTTTTCAGCCTGTTCATGCTATTCTTTATTTCACTAAAATGGGTCACGTAATTGCAACAGTATATCTAAGAGAGGTGATAGAATGATCATCTAATCTGTAGTGGTCTTGCTTTGGTCAGACATGCATGTTCCTTGTTCTTTTCCTACATGCTAGTTAGAAATATGGAGTGGAAGAGCCTAAATACTACTTTAAAACTGAACTGAAAGATTTAGAATTTGGGTGCTTGAATCAAGGTAAGTCAAGTAAATGTGTTTGATTATGTGTTGTAAAATACAGTGTCTAAATTTTGAAAGTATGACTCTAAATTTAGGTGCTTTTATGTAGGGCAAAAGATACCAAATTGTCTTTGTAGATCTAAGACAGAAAAGAACTCCATCTACACTTACATCCTTGAGGCAGTCAGTTTAGCAGACACTCCCAAATTCCATGGGCAGTGCAGAACAAGGCAGGAATAGCTGTCTCATTTGTAACCAAGGCTGGTGATTAATACCTCCTCTTTAACAGTTTTATACGAATATTTTGAATTTCCTACTATTGTGTTAGTTGAAATGAGGGTCACAGTGGGGCGTACATGTTGCCTATACTGTTTAGTCTTTTCAGTCCAGAGAAAAGAGTTAATTGATGAGATAGAGTAATAAAGCAAGAACCTTATAGTGAGCAGATTTTCAGTGAGAGAGATAAAAATACAGTTATTTCTACTTAGTCTAATTCTACTTTTTTAATGCATATGAGCAAATTATGTTAAATTGCATCACTGAATATCACTGAAAATCTGCAAAAGCCTTGATAGTGATATTTGAATGTCTATAACAGCAGTTTGCCCTAATGTTAGCCTGTGTGTCACTGGGACTCTGAAGAGATATCAAGTAACATTTAACTGAGTGAGAATTAATTTGTGGTAAACAAAGCTTAGTTAGTTTGATGCAAATAGTCCCTGCTGAAAGTCTTTAAAACTTTAAAGAAGAACAGTAAAGAGTTGGAAATGTAAAGTCGAAAGTAAGGTATTCATTCTAATATATGAAATTCCTTACTTGCTTTCCCTTTAGGAGAGAATGAAACAAATCCCAGTGTTTCACAAACTCTTTGTGCCATAGCAAAGGTGATCAAAGATTTCCATTATACTAGGAAAAGAAAAAAACCCCGACTAGTTGAACTGGAGTAGTATTCCCCAAAATTTAATTTGTCACAGGAATAGTAGTATGCTTCCTGAAAGACCAAACAAAAGGACTGTGTAATATGAAGACAAAAAAACAGATAGCAAACAGGTTACAGAAGGTATATGTTTTAATTTCTACACTAAGGACAAGCAGGCAAACCACATAGTACTTGGCCAATTACAGAGTTGACCCTGAAAAGAATGAGGAACTCTTGGTATACAACCATGAAGTGCAATTGTGCTACACTGTCTCAAAAAAATCCCAGAAAATGATTGCTCTATTACACCCTTCTGTTCTCCTGGAGCTGCTACCAGAAAAAAAAAAAAATATTTGCCCCCATCTTCCCAAGATTATTATAATGGCTCATTGTCCTACTGTTTTATTCATCAGATAAACCTAATTGCAGATGCTAACATAATTTCTGGCCTGTATCACAGTTAATAGGCTTGATTTTGACATGCTGTTTGGGTGGTAATAATAGATTGCTTCCTTTTGATCAATGTAATTTCTCACTCTGGTGTTTGTTGACTTCTGAGGAGTTCTGCATGATGGTATGTGTGAGCCTTTTGCTACCCAGCACAACCCAGTGTTCAGACTTTCACAGAGCACTTCCCCACGTAATCGCTGCTTGTCAACAAGGCAGCAAAAAAAAATACCGTGAATGGTGGGGATGAATGCTTGGAAGAGACTGGAGAGCAGTGAGGAAAGTTTGATTTATGAAAGAGTGTAGGAACTACAGCCAAGTGGATCTAGCTGAGGTGATTGTGCAAAACTATGATACAGTCCTGCAGTCTGTGACTGAACAATGTGCTGGGATGCAGAGACAAAGAAAGAGCATTTAGAAAAGTGATAAAAAGTAAAAGAGAAGTAGGTAAAGTAAATGCAAAAAATACAGACAAATGTATTCTTTGTCCTTTGATTTTTCTTAAAAAATAAACGTGTCATCTGCAGTGTATGAAGATCTTTTAATCTATTATTTTATTGAAGTACATATCTTTTGCTGTAATGCTATGTCTCCTTGACTTTTTTTTTTTTTTTTGATTGGGGGGTATTGATTGTTTTTGTTTTGTTTTTACTCTTCCATCTTTTTAAATAGCACATGGAGTAGGTTGTAAGGGGTGAAAAGATAACAAGGAACACCTTGGTTTTAGAAAAGTAGGAAGGACTTATTTGGAAAACAAAGAGACAAACATTAGTGGATGAGTGGTTGTCTTTTCATTCCTTTGCCATGCACTTTCACTTCTTTGCTTTGCAGGTTGGGAGAAAAATGAACGTAAAGACCAGGCTGTGCCCTACTTGCTTTTATTTCAAGCAATGTGCCGGCTTGTTTCAACCTGAGAACTGTTCTTACAAGTCTGTTATTTTATTCTTTGATTACCTCACCACTGTTAAATTTATGTTTTTTTTCCTCACAGTTTGCTTACATTTCCCCTTTGTTTAGTTCATCTTTAAAGGCTTTTAAAATGCTTGTATTGTCTAGGAGCCACTAGCATCTCAGCTTTGGATTTTTTCTCTTCTTTAAATATATGTTTAGGAGTTTATTTTTACATTCTTTTGTTTTTCATTCATTCCCTTACTAAGGCTCTTTAATTTCAAAGTTCTTCAGTACATTTCAGATTTTTTTTTTGCTATGGGATATGTCATATTCCCTGCTGCATTTTCCCTAAGAGTTCTTTGACCTTTGAAGCTGCAGTTCAGAATAAGATTATGAGAAAACTACTGATCTGGGATGCAGAAGTTATATTCCATCCATACTTATGACATCTAGGCACTGTGCTTTCATGTCCATTGAATCAGGTGGTGCTGTAGCTGAATGTTAATAGTCTAATTTAATGATTTAGAGTTGTTAGCGCTTGGCAAATTGTGGTGTATACAGCCAAGAGGATGAACTTTGTGATGGCAATTAGGGTAAGTGCATGTCAAAGCACCTAAAGAGCTGGCCCAGTTTGTACCAAATGATAAATATTTTCTGAGGGAACATATCTGAATTCACTTCAGACTGTTTGTCTCATCTACCCTTCACTATCACCATAGCTACTTCTGCTAAGTAGCAGAGCGTATGCTGGAACCCAGTTGTGTCAGCATTACAGTTGCCTTTTTTCAGGGTATGGAGGCAGAATGGAAGAAAGAGTTTAAGGGTATTATGACATTCCCTGTTTGCTTTGCACTATTGACTGTTTCAAAGGGCTGCATTTGACATGGGTGTAGATGATAAGGGTAAAAATGGATCGATTTGTGATATATTTTGAGATACTTCTATACACTTTCCCTAAGTTGCTGATTTCATAGACATAAAGGAAGTGGACAAATAATCCAGTTCAGATGTATAATTCTGTTCAGATGACATGACTGCCCAAATATGAAAGGACTGAAAACTGAAAAGGGTATTTTATTTTATTTTTGCCTGTACCAATAATGCTGTTTTTCTGTTTGTTTGGTTTTGTTTTTTTTTTTAATAAGAAAAATTAAAATTTCAACTGATCTCTGTCTCTTTTGCCTTTCTGGAAGTAGTACTGTAGAAGAATATTAGAGAATTGAATGCAAAACAGAAATTATTTTATTGTCATTAATTATTTACTAGTTGTATACATGGAAACCCTGTTGTGAATATGAGTCCAGCAGTGACAGGCTTTTAACGGGCTGGTTTGTATATTGAGCACTAACAGCCTCTGGCCAGACTTTTAAAAGTGATTTTGACACTTGAACAAGCAAATAGCCACCGAAGTGAACCAGGTAGGCAACAGTAGCACTAATTCAGAGCTAACACTAATCTCCCTGTATGCCTAAACTCCCTAAGGCATCTATGTTTCTACAGCTGGCATTTTCAAAGAAGCTCAACAGTTGCTGCCAACAAATGAGCTGATGAGAGCCCTAGCACAAGTGGAAACCCTGGGGGCCTTGGGAACAAGATTTGTAATGTAGGCAGGAGAATTTCTATCTTGCCATTAATGCCTGATTTCCTAAGTGTCCTCTGAGGGTACTGAAGAGGTGTTACTTGTCATGAGTGGAATAGACAAATGGAATAGAATGTCCAGAAACCTCCTGCTGTCTTGGTACATAAAATATGTGCTTGAAATCTTACACCTCCTCACAAAACACGTGCTGCATGTACATGAGAAAGAGCAGATTACATGACCCATCATGTGCCAGGGCTAAGCTACTATTGTGGAAAACATTAGCGACACAACATCCTTCTGTGTCCTGCCAGCTCCTCTCTTCTCTGGCAGCTTGTGCACATGTGAGCTTGCCATGACAATGCTGCTAGATTCAGGCACTGTGGAAGAACTGGATACTCTGATAAGAGAGTGCCAGACTGAAGCCTGAAGGGAGGCTCATGCTCAGTCTATGTACTTTGCTTGGTTTCAGAAGGTCAATGAGGTCCATGATTTTTAGAATAAGTAGCAAAAAACTTATGTGATATTCCTTCTCCCCCC
>VXBX01006281.1:27569-39784 GCA_013400415.1 Scytalopus superciliaris | reverse complement strand
TATTTTTATATTAGTCAATAGATTCTAGGAGCCAACCAGACATAATAAGTGCTGTTGTTTGTCTTATTTTCTATATATGAACATCATTTTCCCATCTATTTCTACATTTTGTCAGATTTGCTAGTTCTTCAAAGCTGACACTGTGCAGCATTGTAGTTGATGGTACTGTGGCAGCAGTGGAATGGTTATTGTTGGTACTGGGGCTTTACATGCAAGATATAAAATGTACATTCTATGAGTCTGCAAAAATAATTCATTATATTATTTAAATGGTATTTTCAGTCCATGAATAAAATATTGTGTCATCATGCAAATATAAATATATTAGTATTTTTTTAAAAGTAGATTTTGACCCAAGAGCAATGATTCTTACAAAGATGTACATTTTTAAATTCTTAAATTATTGACTTAGAGTTTTATTTTAAGAGTTACTGTTGATGGGAAAAAAAAAAAGAAGAAAAAAGCCTGAGTGAATATGTTCATCATTATCCATCTGATTTGAAACAAGAACAATTTTCTCATGTTTGTGTTTAAAACAATCAAACAAATATACTCTGTTTCAAATCCAGGAACTAGAATT
This sequence comes from Scytalopus superciliaris, assembly GCA_013400415.1. Lineage (NCBI taxonomy): Eukaryota > Metazoa > Chordata > Aves > Passeriformes > Rhinocryptidae > Scytalopus > Scytalopus superciliaris. The sequence continues at coordinate 39,204 of VXBX01006281.1, read as the reverse complement.
CCAAGTTGTAGCCTGCAGCACCTTTTAAAAATCGATTTCTGAACTTTGACTTTCACCTGTAAAATGACTGTGGTCTGAGATATTCTTCCTCCTCCCCTTCTTTTTTCCCCCCACTTCCTCTGAATTATTTTATATCCAATTTAGACTCTTTTTCAGCAGGGAGTCTTGCATATAAATTTTGCACTGCTTTAAAACCTGCTCTTCTGATGCATATTTCATGATTTTCCTTTTCTCAAAACCCCAAGCCTTCTTCACAAGAAGGCCTGAGCACAAACTACAAGCCCTTGTGGTATACCTATCAAACATAAAATAGTGACTTTCCAAAAGAACTGCCCATGAGTGATCTGGTAAGCAAAAATAAAATTTTCAACAATTTTGAAGACAAAAAGGTGTACTCAATAAGGCAGCAATTCTCAGAAAGTTACAAGCTATGCTCTTATTACAACTACAGCTGGGGAAATTTAAGACTTTCATAGTTTCTTGGCAAGGTCACTTCTATTCCTAAACTGTCTGTCTAATGAATTCAGCAATCCCCTCATCTCACAATGAGGGTGAATATTGATACATTTTAATGATAGAAGCTCCAATGTTAGGGAGCTGGCCTTGGATTTGGAAAAGCTGAGTTCAGTGCTGTTTCTATCCCAATCTCCCAACTGAACAAAGACAAGTAACTTCAATGAATATATACCTATCCTTTTCAGGATTTAGGTCTGTAAATTCTGCTAAAATTAGGTCTTCAGTATCTCTGCATCAACAGGTAATCAGTAACTGGGAATTACTGCATTTATCTTCCTCAAAAAGTGTTAGAGGATTAATGAATGAAGATTGTGATAACAGTAACTAGGAAACTCTTAAAACTGAACATTTTTTCTTTAATTAGCAAAAATGGGAGACTTGATTTTAAAATAGAACAGCATCTAACTCCGGAAATGTAAAATTATGAGGCCAGTAAATTAATGCCTATCTAATATAGGTAGAAACAATTATAAGTTCAAAACTCTACGACTTATGTCTTGGTATCCTCATTTCTGAAAATTGCTTCATAGTTTGAAAGCCTTTATTCAGAAACATCCTGAAGTTAAAAAGACTGGCTGACTTGTCAGCTTAATTTAGGTCAAAGCCAAACCAAAGGACTACTACGCCTCTCCCTCGCATGCTGTCCTACCTCACAGTTTCATGACCTTTCATATGGCAGAATTTGTAATTAGAGAAGGGAGTAAAAAGGCTGTTGTGAATCAAAGCTTAAGACATTTCTGCTTTGAACAGTGACACCGGTCCACATTTATTGTGTCACAACAACTTCCACGTCAAATTTAAACAGTTTGCACATAGAACCTGCATGACTTCCAACAGCAGGTCCTGCAAAGTTATTAAAGGATATGGAATTCGCTCTGCTCCTTTTTTCAGCTGTTCCCATTGTTTATAGTATAGTAAAACATATATAAAAAAATTTCCTTCATATTAGTTTATTGGCCTGAGTGATATTTCTCAGATATCACTGAGGGAAGAACTTGGACATAGTGGAGATGAATTTGTATTTGTTTAGCCCAGATATGAATAAGGACATTGACTGGTTAAGCTTTTGTTTTCTTACTGTTTTTTTTTTTTTTTTGGTCTAAATCATGATAAGTGTAACATATCAGATGTCAGAAAAGCTGAGGACTGAATAGTTGAACAACAATTTCTGTTCCCATGCAGCCAATTACATAGTTATGAAGTAGCATAGGCTTAGAGCCACTTCTCCACGGACATCCCCTTGTTGCGGGGGAGAAGCTTGTGTGCCCTTATGAGGTTGCGAGCTATGCTGGCGGTGGTTTGTGCCTCCGGTAGGGTCTCCCATGATAGTCAGGTCTAAACTGAAGGGTCAGACAAAGTGTGTCCACAGGCATGATGGGCTCGAAGCCCCCTGGCAACCATCCTAGGAGCAGGACAACTCTAACTCCAAACCCGGGCAGATGGAGCTCGCTTAGCCCTGTAAGGCCATCCATCTATGAGAAGGATACTCTAACTAAACCTACATCCTGAGGACTTCACTGTCACCGTCCAAGCTTGCTTGGCCCTGGCAGATGAACCTTAGGAGTAAAGGGTGGGGCCAGTCCCGCGCACACTGTGCCTCACCTAAAAAAATCCACTGCGCAGGCTTGAAGGCTACACCCACATTTTCCCATGCTGCTGAGAACGCAGCTGCGCTGGGCAGGGCACGTCTCCAGGATGGAGGATCACCGCCTCCCTAAGATTGTGCTCTATGGTGAGCTTGCCACCGGCTGCCGCAAGAGAGGAGCCCCGAAGAGGAGATACAAGGACTCCCTCAAACAACACCTCAGCCTTGGCCATATTGACCACCATCAATGGTCTGCTCTGGCCTCCAATCGGGAGGCATGGAGGCACACCATCTATAACGCTGCTGCTTCCTTTGAGAGTTCATGCAGGATCAGTCTGGAAGCAAAAAGACAGCGCAGAAAGAACCGTGTCTTGCCAATACAGCCTGTGGAGACTTTCCACTGTGCCTTCTGTGACTGGTCTTGCCTGTCTCGCATTGGCCTTTTTAGCCACCAGCGCACTTGTAGCAAGCGTGGGTAGAACCCTTCTCAAATCTTCGTTCACGAAGCCCAGCCATGAGGCTTAAGCCATGAGTTTCTCTCTCTGCACTAGAAGTACAGAGTGTTATACAGAGAATGAGGATGCAGCTGACACTGCCAGCAGATGGATTAATTTGTTGAGCTTCTTGAGCTTCACCCTGGGTGGGAAGAACCCTCTGAGTCAGTTACAGCCATTACCAACCTGAGCTCCTATTTGTCATTTTGTCACTGATAAGATTGCCTCAGTGCTGATCTCCCGTGCTACTGTACAAAATCAAACAGGCTTGCTTAAAGTGCTATGGGTCAATCTGACCAGTCTGACTGTACCCCTGCTAGTTAGAAGCCTTCATAGAAGTAAAAGGCTGAGAAATACAGCCAATAAATGCTAAATCCTTAAACTGTTTCACATTTATATTGACTAGGTGATTTCAACTGCAAAATCAGATTTAACAGCTGCTGAAAGTGGTCTAAGCTCACTTGCTTGGCTTTGAACCAGAAAGAATTAGGAGGGATCACAAGATCACATGATCACCTGTGCACTTAGGAGTTTTCAACTTGCACTTAACTGTGATTCCTTTCCTGAATCCAAGATATGTTGCACATTCTTCCTGAGCATCTGAATTATATCTAGTTTGAGATGCACAGTTTTGGAAATCCCTAATACTGTAGAGAAAGATGGATTCATTCCTAGTTTCTCTGAGATTATACAGAAGGCATGATCCTAAACACAAAATGGTATGAAAATGCCTCAGAGGACAGTATGTAGATAAAGCAGAAATCTTAGCCAAGTCACTTAGACTGCCCAACCAGTCCTCTACTTTTCAGACAGAAATTTCTCCTCTATTCGTAGCCCTACCTGCCCTTTCTGATTCACAGGTGTGAACTTTTTGTCTTTTATATTTTGTCAAACCGTTTCCCACAGCGAATAGAATATCTGCAACAATAGGGCTCAGTCTTCTGTATAATTACCATTTCTGCGTTGATGTACATTGAATGGGTAGGGTTTCTCTCTTTTATGCTGCTGTAAATTAGGAAGAGAATTAGGCCCAATCAATTAAAAACTGTAGTAGTATAAATTGGGGAAAGTAGAAGACTGAGTTCATAACAATTTCCGTTCATAACAAATTTGTGAAATTGTTATGACAAGGTATACTCAAAGATATCAATGTCACAAAGATTATGTCACATGATTTTGTTTGAATTAGGAATTCCTTTATGATGTAAGAGGGAAGGATTAGCACTCTCCTAAAGCCCAGGACCATTCCTTAGTGACTATTCTTCAGTATGGCTCTTCATTTAGTTGTTTTAAAAGTCCTTTAGAAAAAGCCTCCCTCCACATTATTCTTACCATCTTTACAGGCTGTTCAGAAAGCTTTCTCCTCATTCCTTGTATAATGGTGGAAGTCATAGTAATTTCCTACTCTTTTGCACTGAGGTGACAGTTCTTTTGGACACTCAGTAAGAAAGACAAAAACATTCAAAGCTTCTTAACTTATGTGTTAAGTAAAAGATGGAAAATACAGGAAAGGTGATATCAGTCTTGTATTCTTCCTGATGATAGGAATCCTAGTTACTACAGCATTGGAAGAACACCTCCTTGTGGATCACGGCAAGCTGTGCAGAATTCCTATCTGTGGCGAGGTTCACCAGCTCCAAATAATTTAGTATTTTTGTAGGGTCTTGCTCACAATATGGATTCCAAAGTCACTGAGAGTAGTCAAGTTTGGAGAGTGGACCTAGCCTTGAAGGGACCCTTGGGCAATATGTTCCAACACCCCTCTGTCAACAAAATTACTCAAATAGGTCCAAGTAACATTTTGGTGGTAATCTCAATCATGGGTACAGACTGGGAGAAGAATTCATTGAAAGAAGCTCTGCAGAGAATGACTTGGTGGTTCTCATGGATGAGAGAATGGACTTGAGCCAACAGTGTGTGCTTGCAGCCCAGAAGGCAAACTGTGTCCTGAGCTGCATCAAAGACGTTTGCCCAGCAGGTCAAGGGAAGTGATTCTGCCCCTCTACTTTACCCTCATGTGACCCTACCAGGTAGTACTGTGTCCAGCTCTGGACACAAGTGTTCAAGGCTGGGCCCTGAGCAACTCGGTCTAGTGAGTGCCATCCCTGACCATGGGATCCTAACTGTTCTATGATTCTGTGATTCAATGATGATATTTCATTTTGAGGACACAATGCACTTTACTTATGCTTGAATACACATTAAATACATGTACATTGATTAGATACACATTTATTAGGCATATGTTGAATAATTATACTATTTTATAGAGTATTTGCATGGTATCCATGATATGGAGGCATACACCTGAGAAGTCATGAATTCTCTGCCATAGAGGATTGGTAAGTGGCCACAGTCTATTCAACTTAGACCTGTATACCTGGGAAGGAGGCAAGCATGTGGATGACTTCCTTCTTGTACAATAGTCTTCTGGCTGCATCTCTACACCTAAGAAATTTTTAGCAAAGACAATATAAAAATTGAAATGCAAAGAGTTTTCAAAAAGAACAACTGAAATCATGGAGGTGGAATGGGTCCACTAGGAACTACTTTATTTATCTAGAGTAAAACTCACTGAAGCTGTAAGAAAAATCAGTGTGTTCTTCAGTGATACTGACTGAAAAATATATAGTCAGCCAAGCTGATGAAACTTATAGATTTCAGAGTCACTCAGTCATATATACATACAGAGTCATATATACCCATCCAGGAAGAAGAAAAAGAGAAATAAATAATGTTTTTCAGGCAATGAATTAATCTTTGATGAATAGATGAATTAAGAAAGAAGATGAAGCTGTGTGGTCAAGAAGGAGGAAATACAGTGTCAAAATAAATAATGAAGCCTCATAGTGTGAGAACAAGTAGAGGTCAGATGCAGACATGCAGAGGGGATACAGACTGATAAAAGGCCCCTTTCTGAGTATTAACAATAAAAAAGAAAAAGCAATAGTTCAGTTCAGACACATTGTTTGTTAATCACTAAAATAATTTTGAAGATGACTGGGAAGTAGAAGAACATTTTCCAGCAATCTCTACTATGTATGCATTCAAATACCCTGTTTTATAAGATATACTATATTGAAACTGACTGATACTAGAATATATGACCCCTGAGTCCTATGTCTAGTAAAAGAAAAAAACAGAAACTCACACATTCAAAGAATACAGAATTAGATGAACCTGACTTCCATAATGTTCTTTGCTAAATATTACTGTGAATCATCCTTTGAGGACTGAATATGGAGCACAGACTTCATTCCTACCTGTGATAAGTACCCATATGCAAGGAAGGAGATCATGAAACTTTTTGTCTAAGACAAGAAAGTGTTTTCTTGGGACCAGGCACAGAAGTCTGTGTGTATTTTCTGCTCTACTGGCTATTTGGGCAACTAGTGCAGCAAACCCACTTTCTCTCTGAGGTTATCTGATCACTTCAGAAATGGCAAATTCTGTCTTCATATTTTCAGAATAAGCTTGCTTACACCAAGTTTGTCTTCAGTCAGTTGTTTTTCATCCAGGTATTACTTTCAGTTAGTTGTAGAGATAAAGAGATGCTGGTTTGTGCTTCTTATAAAATAAATATTGAGTTATCACTGTGTTTTTGGCATTTAAGCTTGTCCTGCCTCAAAGTACATTTAAGTACTAATAGACCACTGTTAAATAGGGTAGGAATAAATCTTGCAGGGCTCCAAAGCTGAAGAGGTGAGTGGGAGAAGTACTTTGAACTAAGTTAACAAAAGAGCTGTGATATTACCCTTTCCTTGCTTTCCTGTAGCTTTAGAAGTGGGGCCAAAATATCTGTCAGTCGATACTACTGAAGACAAGGGAAGGTCCCACAGAAATGAGGACCATGGCATTTCACCACCAGCTTCTGCAAAGGAAGAATTGATCTGACCTACATTCTCATAAAACTTTTAGGATTTATAATTGTTGCCATTACCCTCCCTGTACTTATTTCCTACTGTGTAAAATCCCATGTAAATTTCTTAAATTCCTGTATGAAATCTAGGAGAATCATTAGGCATTTAAAGAGCTATGGAACTTTTAGAATATTTAGAGCAATTACTTAGTCCAAAAACTTGGAAAGTACACATAAGTGAACATGCACATCTGTTTGTTTTCTGTGAAAATAAAATACATGTCTACATTTGAATGAAGTGGGAAATGTTTATCTCTGCATTTATATAAGCTCTATAGGGTTATTTCTAGCTCAGGTAGAGCACATGCATTCATTTTTGAAAGCATTCTGTAACATAATGCACCCGTTATACTAAACATTGTCTATGAAAGAAATTATGAATATTAAATTAAAATTATAGAAAATGTGAAAAGCTATTAATCATGATTATTTGTTTTGTTTGTATCTTAAGAGAGAATCACATCATTAATCTGCAACAGTCACACATGTAAATTGCTCTCAGTGCATCTGGGGTCTGGACCAGCAGATGGCACTGCGGGAATAATGATGGTTTTTGGAGGGCGATGGGTGTTAAGTACCTCCTATTCCACCACACAGACTACTAAACAATTTTTGTCTCCCACTGATTTCACCAGTTTAATCCTGTGAGTCAGATTTTCCAGGCTTACTTACTGCTGCCAGTGAAGGATATACTGAAACTGCTGACACCAAGTACTTCATGTAGTTTATGTTATAGAAATAGTAATCTCCTATATTAAATTACTTGCTCACAGAAGATACCTTTTCCTAGCAAGTTTTCTGTCGTAATATTTACCTTCAGATCATCAACTCACATATTTGCCACTTGAATGAGCTGTCAAACTGACACAGCAATCACTAGGGCTGCCAGTAGTATTCACGGTGAAATTAAAGTCAACCCTTCAACTGCCAGACTACCAGTGAAACCATTTTCTGAAGTGCGGACTTTCTCGTTCTGTCCAGACATTGCACTCATTTCCACAGAGCAGAAGCTTGCCTCAAAAGAGAAATGAGGTTTTCCTGAGGAGCAGGTTTTGAAACTGATTCTGTGCTCTGAAAGGCAGGCAGGCTTCTTTCCACATCACAAATCATCACCAGTAACAAAGTTTCTGAGGGCTAAATTATGCCCTTAGAGGTACCTGTGTGATTGTTTTGCCTGTAAGGGTTTTGAACAGGTGTAGCTTTTGGGATTCAGTAAGCAATTCTGCTGATGATGCTCAAGACGGAATAGGATCCAGCTGTCTCAAATAGTTATGGTACTTCTTCAGGGCTAAGAGAAATAAAAGAAAAAAAAAAAAAGCTTATTTTTGTCACTAAAGCAAGCAGATATGCATCTAAAAGTACATAAGATTTGATCTATTCAGGAAAATGGCACCAATGTTACTATAATCCTTTTCTGCAGGAAAATGATTTTTTTTTTTTCTTTGCAATGTACTGTATGCATCCTCTGATGGCCTTTGAAACACTTGGACCATCACATCCATCACATGTCTGCTTACAGAAGGTTTTCAAGTTAGAAGATTGAAAATATTACATTTACTACTCACTGAAAGGGTAGCCCAGAAACCTGGGAAGCATGATAGGCAATTAATTACAAGAAATACCATGTTGTAGCAATGAGAATTTGAGGATTTGAGGTTTTCTGAAATGAGTACATATACTGACAAATATTTTTCTTTACCACACAATAAACTTTGGCTACAAAGTGTCTAAGGCTGTACCGAAAGAAGGAGGTTTGTAGGCTGAAATCTGTCAGTTTGAAAAGTAAGATAGCCATGGTATCTGTACTGGATTAGCAGCCTAAAAGGCAGAATGACACCTAATTGGGCCCTACAGCACTTCTACTGATGGATGTCAGGACTAACATGCCTTCATAGGCAGAGGTCAAAGATCCATCTAAGTCCAAAGGGTTCACTGGTTTAACTGGTTCAGGCATACCAGGTTTTCTAGCCAGCAAAACACAAGTGTGTGGTATGAACAGTATCATAATTGATTTCCTATGGCTCCACAAATTAAGCAATGGGATCCGACCCATTTATGGTTGGATCAAATGATGACAGATTTCAGGAAGAATTCAGGGGAATTTTCAATTGACAAGGCTCTGTCTACAGAAGGAAGATGTAATGACTGTCACTCAGCTGCTGTATCCCTTGTGGTATCATAATCATAACTTCAGTCCTGCAGTCACAGCCTTTTTCCACCTACTGTGGCCCAGTCACAGTATCATTTGCTGGTCCCTGATTTTGGGACCAGATTTATACCAGGCTCCATCTGATAGTAGATCCCAAAAGAGCAATAACACTGTGAGGAAGATTAGAAAGCAGTCAGTGCCAGCCACTGTCTCAGTGCTGTGGTATGTCTCATTTGCAACAGAAACGGTAGATTTTGTTCTGTTCTGCCACTAAAGACATTTCCATCTGGAAGATTGCCCATGAACTGTAGCATAAAAAGGAATTTTCTTTTATTTTCCCCCCCTGGATCAAGAAAGTGAGCCAAATTAATATGCATAATATGTTTTCAGATTAAATGTGATTTTATAAATTTAATTTGATTGAACTTGATAAAATCCCAGAAATTAATCTTTCTTTGAAAGAAAATGAATTATATATACATTTGAATATTTATGTCTCCTTAGTTGCTTTAGATACTCTATGTGACATTACATAATGTTTTATTAACTATACAAAAATGAATTAGGAGAGTTTTCCTATTGTTCATTGAATGCAATTGGTATACATTGAAATTTCTGAGTAAAACATATATAGAACAAGTACAAAATAGGAGATGCAGTATTTCAAAAGCAACAATAACTCTCACTTTTTACTGTGTATATCTCTTTAAAACATTCCCATGAAATGCTATATTTTTTGTGATTTTTTCTCCAATCATTAAACACAGATTCTTTTCCTTTTTTTTCCCTTTCTTTTGCAATTAGGTTTGCAATCTCATCATGTGTAATTTCTTTACAATACATAATATTTAAAAGCAGGAGGAACACAGCCCCTGTGTGTTAGGAATGCAATTGTACTCCTGGTGATCACTAACAAGTGACATAACTGCCAACATCAGTGCAAACTGGAGATGACTTCTGCTTCTCTCTTCCTCAATGATTTCCTCCTTTTTAAGGATGTTGCATCTTTCTCTCTAGAGTTTGCCCCTTTGCTTTTGAGTCCCTGATACGTGCAGTGTTTTGCATCAAATGATTGGTATAACAGTAGTGCTTTTCCCACCATCCTTTCAAGCTATCATTTTGACTCAGTTAATTCTACAAAACATCTGGTCTCACTCCTTCAGCTGAAAGACCAAATCTCCCAAAACACTCCTGTGTATCTTATTTCAAAGAACATTTAGAACTGATATTTCCACCTCCTACCTTTCTATTTGAAAATATATTCACAACTGAACTAATGAATTATGAAGCTAGACTAAGCAAATTGTATATATAGTAAAGTAAGGAACACTACAGTACTTTCAATTTTTTTAATAGACAATTTCTGGACTCATTCATTGAGGATCCTTGTCTATTTGAAGCATAACTTCACAGCATTGAATCAGATCCAAGGTTTAACTAGCTCAGTATCCATAGCAATCACCCAGTCATCATGCACTCCTAACATTTTTGGTTTTCTAACTGCAGAGCTACATTAAGCATATCCAAACTATGAATTTTCATAGTAATGGTTAGATATTTTTCTAAGTGACATTAATGATCCAATAACCAGTTTTGAATCTTGCTGAACTTTTGTGCAGGAATTCTTTTCCCCCTTCCTTCAGGGATAGCTTACATTTATAAATATTCAAGGAAAAAAAAGAACCACTATCGATTTTGCTATCATCATGTTGCCCATCCTTTTGGCTTCTTTAGGCCCTTGTGAAGCAACTAACAGTACACTGTGGGCTTGACCATCCTAAGCATCTTTGTGGCATCTGCCAAAGTTGCTCCTCACTACTCATTCCCTTTCCAGGCCATTAAGCATCATGACACCTACTCTTGAGCCTTGAGGCCCTCACTATTAACCTTTTGGTAGGACTGAAAATTTATCATTTAATCCCACTCTCTACTTTCTATCTCCAAGCTAGATTTGATCCATGCTATGAATCTGGGTTATGACACATCTTGGTGAAGTCAATGGAGGTACTATAAAACTTTAGGTACGTGCTCAAGCTTGCCATTGAACTCCAGCATATAGAAAACATCCTGACTTCTAAACCGAAGAATGATCTCAGGTTATGGAAAGAGATACTTCAAAGCAGTTTCCAAAATAGTCTGAAAAGCTTTGTTGGTTTTTTTTTTTTATGATACCCCTGTCTGCATATAACTATGACAGTAAGCTCTCTACTGTTTCCACATGCTAAAATAGTGATAGTGAGAAAACAATTGCTTTTATAATATAAGGATTTTCCTGAGGCCCATTATTTTTACTACTTAAAGAGAGAAAAAGAAGAAAAGGTGTTCAAGTTTTGATAGTTTATATGGCAACTTCAGTATTTCATTGGTAAATGGCTTGTGGATAACTTGAAACTCAACAATTACTCTACCCTACCATTCTTTTCCTAAACTACCCTGCCTCCACCCTTGCACCTCATTTATCCCATACTAATTCCAGAGACAAAACAAATTTTGTTGGGATCTTTTTGTTAGAGAACATTTCGTTTCTGGAAAAGTAAATACATCTAGGATGGTCTAACATTTCTAAACTGTAGAATCATTGTTTTACCGAGAAAAGCTCCTTGGTACATAAAAGGACTGACTATTAGGTTGAATTGCCTGATGATGCTGGCTCTGAATTCTCTGCTAGAGTCCAACTACAGTGAGTCAGGGGATCCAGGATCCTCTTCTAGGTCTGAATTTTCAGTACCAGTATACAAACAGATACCTTGTCTCTGTCTCCAGATCAATTTTTTTAATGAAAAATCTGTGTTGTTTTATTTTATAATTTTATTTCATTGTTTCCTGGAGAAGTATATTTGCTTTCTATTTCTTTTCTTGTTTCCCTCTACTTTCCCATATGAGGCTCTTCCATTTCCTACAAATAAGACAACTCATTCAACTCAGTACAATAGAGTATTCATTTAAAAAAAAAAAAAAAAAAAAAAAGTTAA
>VXBX01006281.1:0-27553 GCA_013400415.1 Scytalopus superciliaris | reverse complement strand
AAAAAAAAAAAGGTTGGCAAGATCTTCTTATAGTTGAGTGGCTATATTTTATATTTGTATTTTGACTGAATTGTATGCTCTTATAATCCAGAACAACCATTCTTCACTCATACCACTTATCTCTTGGAAAGTAAGAAAGTGTAAGAGGTTCAGTAAACTTTAAAAATCTGGTAGCTTGAAAGATAACCTCAACTCTGCAATAATAGTCAGCTCAGTTAGCTTGATGTTTGGTAAACTGGAAAGTTCCCTTCTCTTATATTTTCACTATATTTATTAATAAGGTCATGTATTTTGAGGCTGTGTTTAAGACTTTATCTAATACCAATAAATGATGGTGACTGCTTATTGACAGCAGGCACCAAACCCTCACAGGTTCTATAGCAGCTCATGAGAAGGACATAGGTGTAGTGTTCCACACCACTGAGTGAGTATTATGTGATGGTCTCCTGGATAAGCCTCTGCAGTATGGATTTTTCATCAGTGCAAGATAAAAAAAAACCCAACAATTTCAAGCCCCAGGGAGTTCCCGCTTGGGGACTGAAGCCAAAAACCCTGTTGGTCTTTATGATAACTCTGCCCAGAAACTCTTGCCAAATACACAGGGATTCCTGGAAGCAGATGTATGCAGTTTAAAGAAGGCAGAGGCCACTAGGACAAGCAGTCTGTCATGGATGTGGTTTGATTTGGTTGCATTTCCATAACTCAAGTGGAATCTAACTTAATCTGCTTGTCTAACTGTGCTTGAAGAAACTCGTAAGGTGAGACTGGATATCTCCATGGCCTGATTGTTTTACGAGCCCTTTGGTTGCTGTTTTGTTCCAACTGCTGAACAAACGAGCAAACAAACACTCAGGCAACTTTGTTTTAATAGCTGCTGAGCAGCACTGTGGCAGTGGGATTTGAGAATGTGAGTATCAGAGGCAGTCACAGAGGTGAGGACTTACACAAGTGAAGAAATAAAAAGTAAAAAAAGTCCTGTGTCTGTTTTGAGACATGGACATAGTGTTTGAGGTTCAGGCTCTAATTTAGAGAGACTCTTAAAGCTGACAGTCTACTAAAGCCAGAGAGGGACCATGTCACTCACTGCATGCACCACTTCTTATCTTTCACTCTCTTGAACACTGCTGGGCATGGTGTACTAGCTGAAGCACCTTGGTATGACTAGATGTGGAAGTGCTTTATGCTCATCCTCAGTGAAGAACATTTAAATTTTATCCAAAGGCAATTAAAGGCACCTAACATTTCAGGAATGTAATCAGAGATACTTAAAAGACAAAGGTGGGTGCAGCTAGCTCTGTAGCAGTGTAAAAAAAGCAAAACACTGCATGTTCTGTTGAGTCATGCTGGTACGTACATTACTGCTCTACAACAAGCTGCCTCTGATGTTTGAATTACAAAGCTGAAATTGCCTCATCAACCGTAACAGTTCCCTTAATAACCCTATAATTCTATATTTCACACTAATTCTTTCTGTGTGATCTGCATTATATTTTAGTAAAGCCTCATCTCTTTGGTCCATTGTTTCTCAAAATAGAAGTGGAAAAAGTATTAATGTCAGTTCAAGAAAAAGTCACACTATTGGAGAGTGGAAATGAAAAACTGCCCATCTTTCTCCTCACCAGTGAGCCAGTCCTTCAAACAGGTATGTGGAGAAGAATATCTAGCAACATCATGAAGCCAAGTACAGGGAGATTAAAAAATGTAGTTTTATCACATCTCCAGCCATGTGCACCTGAATTCTACTCATAATTTATAGACTATATTTGACTTTTATCTTTTTCATCTAGGGGTGGTGTACTTTAAAGCTGATGGTGGAAAAAAAAAAGTGTATTACTAAAACTTCTAAAAATGGAAGTACAAGTAAATATGGATTCAACTCAAGTTTTTCTCAAAGTCAATACCTCCTTTTAGATTGCTCAAATAAATGTGAAGAAAGCTGCTTACCATGTTCACAGTAAGGGAGTGAGGCATCCCTTTTGACTTAGCTGGATTCAAAAGCACTTCTATGTTCAAAGCTTTTTATTCATGGAAATCTGTAGCAGTGTGAGAAGATGATGGTATGTGATTCTTCAGAAGGAGCAGAACTCACCAAAATGATGAATAAAGAACAAGGAAAGACAAAACAATTTCTTAGAACAGGATAAAGTACTGTAGCATAGCTAAAAACTGAAGCACTTCTAAGGCAAGGAACTATTTCTGCAAATGTGAACATAGTTCTCTGGAATTAAAAATTTTTGTGAAGTTTGAACCTGAAAGAATCTATTTTTGATGCTATTCTTTTGCATAGTTCATCATCACACTACGGTGCTCTGTGGTATTGTTTATGCACTCTTGCTTTCTATATGTGATTAATTCTATTGCAAAAACATCACCGTGTTAAAAAAATAAAGAATTTGTGGTAAATAAAAAGAAAAATCCCTTTGGGTTTGTGAATTAAAGATGACCTCAAAAAGGTAACTTTTATTGTGATTGTGTGGCAAGGTTTTGGTAGTGGGGCAGGGTGTGTGTGGTGTTGTGTGTGTGCTACAGGGGTGGCTTCTGGGAGAAGCTGACAGAAGCTTCCCCTATATCTAATGGAGCCAACGCCAGCTGGCTCCAAGATGGACCTGCCACTGGCCAAGGCCAAACCCATCAATGACAGTGGTAGCATCTCTTGATGGAAAGCATAGCTAAGAAGGCAAAAGAAGCCTCTGCAACAGCAATTGCAGCCAGAGAGAGGAGTGAGGATATGTGAGAGCAACAACTCTGCAGACACCAAGGTCAGTTAAGAAGGAGAGGGAGGAGGTGTTCCAGGTGCTGGAGCAGAGATTCCTCTGCAGCCCATGAAGAAGACTGTGGTGAGGGCAGGCTGTCCTCCCGCAGCCCATGGAGGTCCACCTGCAGCCTGTGGATGATCCCACGCCGGAGCAGGTAGAAGCCTAAGGGAGGCTGCAACCCTGTGGGAAGCCCATGCTGGAGCAGGCTCTTGTTAGCAGCTGTGAGCCCACTGAGAAAGGGGCCCATTCTAAAGCAGATTGGCTGGCAAGAGTTTTGACCCTGAAGGAGACTCACACTGGAGCAGTTTGTGAAGCCTGTGGGAAGAAGGAATTTTGTGGAGGGCTGTTTCCCAGGGGTGAACTGACCACAATGTCCCCAGTATTTAGGCTGGAGGAGATAGAAAAAATCAGGAGTGAAGCTGTTGATTTCTGTTTCTATATTCCACTATTACTCCAGCAAATTTCAGCTTTTGCTGCAAAGCTTCAGTTTCAGTAGGAGGGGATGATACCTTCCTAGTCACACGCAGAGAAGTGTCTGCAGTCTAATATTTAGGACACTCACATAGGAGGTAAAAGATGTGAGGTTAAATCTGCTCATGCTGAGCACAAAAATGACCTTGGGTCTTTTGTTTGCAGAGTGAGTGCTCTGATCATGAAACTGTAATACCAAAGGTCAGCAGGAGAACCACAGTTTCTTCATTTTGAGGAAGGCAGAATCTGCACCTGCATTTTTTTGTACAGCCCGTGTGTGGTACACAAGCACTGTGTATGTATAGCAAGATTAGGGGCTTCATGGGATATTGGCACATGGGAGTCCCATATCCTGACATGATTAACTGAGTTCCACTGCCTGGGGTGTTGTACACATACACTGATGCAGAAGTTGAGGTGTTTTCAGGAACTTTCTAGTCAAACAAGGAGATTCCTGTGCCCCTGAATGGCTTCCAGGACACAGATCAGCAGCTATGTATTCTTGTCTTGAATTTTTAATTTATTTATTTTTCCTCTACAATCCAAAAGTCTTTTTTTTTCCCCCCCTGTCCTGTTGACTTCCTGCCCCTCACAGTTTGTGGTTCTCTTATGTTCTGAAATGGAGGATGGAGAGGAACTGAGGCCAGGTTCTTCCCATGCATAAAGAGACTAGAGTAGAGTTTGTTATGTTTCTTTTTAATCCTTCTGTCCACCTTTCCACTTTCCCCTTTTAGCAGTTTAGGTACTACTGATATGAACAGAAATTAAGGTCCTAGACAAAAAGGACAAAATAGCAGTAATCACTGCTTTTTCACTCAGTTAGCTGAATTGTGTTTTTTTGGCTTTGTTTTGTAGAATGCAAGTTTTCAGTAAAGCAACTCTTAATATGATTATGATCTTTTCATCTGCAAAATAACCTCTGCAATCAGAAATCAATACTCATGCAATGGGCAAATCAGACTCTTCCTGCCCACAAGTATCTGGAATATTATGTTTTAAGCAGCTTTGATTTACTTTGATTTGGAAAAATGGTTTGTCTGCAGAACTGTGTATGTATTGATGTACATGGTAGTTTAAACTGTAGTACAGAATGTCAGAACTTTAGAACATAATCTAAAGCTGACTTTTCCACTTTTAGTCTCAAAAAAGAGTAGTTCTACCTTGTCTTACAGTGGAGATATTTTAACAGAAGCTGTTTTAAGGACTTCTATGAAACCATCTCTGTCTAAGGTAGTTAGTCCTGGTGAACATTGCACCTGGTTTTACAGACAAAGGACTATTAAGAACAGTACTGCCAGTACCATCAAAAAAGTTGAGTATATAAATAAATAGATTCCCAACTCATATTTATGTGACACTACAGAATGAGTAAGTACACAACATTATGTTTCCCATGAAGTTTATACTGACTGTCACTTGGAATAGCCAGAATAGATCTTTCATTAATATATGCAATTATAATCTCAAATTTGTGTAGGGCTCAGCACAAACCTATCACCTGGGTTTGTCCTCTCTTTCCATCTTAAATCAGACACCAATCCAGTAATGTAGATAAATAGATGCATTCATGATTCATACCCGAAAAAGCAAGCCTGATGCAGACTTGGATCAACATCGTGTTATCATTAAATACATAAATAGCTGCACATATGGAAACAATTTGAAGTACAGAATAAGAGAAACAGAAATTTATCTTTAAAAGTCCAGGAGCTATTTATGCATGTCATAATTTGCGACTTGATTTACTAGATTATATATATATAGACATACAGATATGTACATGTAGAAGAGGCAGTGGCTAACACAGACACTTCAGATATGTATTTTGACTCTTTGGTAAATAGACTTTCAGAGGTTTTATAAAGTGGTATTTGAATTCCCAAATAGATTGTTTGCACAACATTTTCACCTCTGGGTCTGCATGCAAACAAATGCATACAAACCTCAAAATGATTGCTTAACAATTACAAAGGTTTACATACAATAAGGACCTAGTGTAACTGACACTGTGAGCATCAGGCAAGCTGTTCATTTTGATGTTACTCAGAGTTATTGAGTTCACATGCTGGATTTCTATACAGCAGCACTGCTACTAGACTCTCTGTAGGTGCCAATGCCTGGCTGCTATCAGTTCTAGAGTAATATTTGTTGTGANTTTTTTTTTTTTTTAAATGGTCATTTTATTCCTCTGCAAATAGTGTGAACTGTGGAGAGACAATGTTCCAGCAATGGTGTCCAGTTACCAGCACAGCTGGCATCAGCAGGACCAGGGGAAGGCAAAGACAGATGGAAGCTTAAAGGACAAGCCAGAGTCACTGCCAATCAATAGCAGAGTATCAGCAATCATAGCAAAGTATGTCTAGCATCTAAGGCAATGAAATGAAAAATGACAGATATACCTAAAAGTAAGTAAGAGCCTGAAATCTCAGTATGGAAGGAAGCAGGAAGAGCAATATAATTCTGTAGAAATCTGTGTCAGATCTCCTGCTATAAATTACAGGCATAACAATATAGCTGGAGGCTGAATTCAGAGTGAGGTGTTGCTGGCTACAGGACAAAATGTTCAGAAAGAAATATCAGCATCGCCAACAGGAATAGTTGACATTGCATAATTTTGGTGTGTTTTTAATCATCCATGCAGGGGCTTTGGAAGAGACAAGTTGAATATTATCAGAAGATTGTTTTCTGCCTGTATTTAGTTCACAGCCCAAGATACTCTTGATCTTGCCAATTCCAGGCATTTCAGTGGGGGGCTTGGTGTGACCAAATCTCTCCGCTTTCTGTGTCAGTTAAGCAAACTCAGTACCATGTGAGAGAGCTCTGCACCTTGGCAGATCAAGCCCTGGGGCCCCATTTTGTGAAGTGAATTTCAGCTGAAAGCACTAGTTTCACAAGTAAGCTCTGTCTGCTGCAGTTCAAAATGTCATTAATATTATCACACAGTCCCAGTTCTTCTGTCACTTTATACCAGTTCTTAATTAAAAGTGCATTCACATTTTTCTATTCCTGCAAGAGTAGGTCTTTTACTACAATCCTCTTAATGGAGATTAGTTGCCTGAAATGATGCATCTTACAGCCTAGAGGCAAATAGCTGCTGCTGGTTTTGTTTTCTTTACCAGTGGAAGTTGTCTGTGATGCAAATCACTGTGCAAGGGAGGAGGTCTGCCAAGCTCTTTGGCCAGGAATTGTGCAGTAGTAGAAGTTCAGCCCTTCTCCAGCGGCAGCTACTTCATAGCCTGTCAAGCAGTGGTGAAACTTTTGATCCTGCAGCCTGCCTGAATACCCGAGTCTATGTTCTACTTTCAATATGCCAGAAGGAAGCATACATTATTATCTTAGATTAAAGGCACAGCCAAACAAGGAAGAATAAAAGAGAGATGTCCTAGAGAGATGTCCTTTTTATGCCTGGAAATGACCTAGCACACTTCTTAGTGTTGTGTATGAACAAAATGAAATATGCTTTTACTACATCCTGCAGTTGTGGTACAGTGAAGCAAGTCAAGAGGCAACAGTGTCAGCCATTTATATATGCAAGCATTTAAAGCTTTGCTTAGCTACTGCTTTACATAACTCTATTTGATCTGTTGTGCTAAATGAAACTTTTCCTAGCCAATTTAACACACCTATATTGACATCACACAACATATGTACAGTAGTCAGAATTTAGCAAAGAATCAGTTTTCGTTTGCTTTAAATTTCCCATAGCAAAGAAAACTTTCTCTGTAGGTATTATTAGAAAATCATAATCCTTGATACAGCTTTTGAATCATGTAACATAATTTCATAAGACATATTTCAAATGGACATGTGAAGAATGCATCAATATGTTCAGGAAGCCTTTTTTTTTTTTCTTAAAAAAATACACAATTAGATTCAGGAAAAAAATTAATGGGTACACTAGGTGTGATTTCTGTTGCATAGGTTTTACTTCTAAAAACAAGCATGAATTTTGCCTTAAGGTGAATTTATTAATTTTGCAGGTTGGATGCTACAATATTGCATATGATTCCTAGGGACTACTACAAATTGCGACCATTTGACAGAATTTGAAGATTTGGAACGGTTTATTTAAATCCAAGGATAGATGGATTCTGAAATTTATTTACCATGAACTTTTACACTGCACTTCCTCTGTAACTATTCATGTCTTACCATACAATTATTTACAAATGCTTTTGACTGTGTCTTTAGTCTGGACAACTGAGAATTACACAATCACTTTTATTTTCACTTGTGTATAGTTGTCTTTGCCCTTACCCATATTCCTATAACTTTTAAGTCTGTGTATGAAGATGTGCAGAGTTCTGTGGTGGTAGTCAGTATGAGATAAGTAAATGCTACCTACCACTTAAAATGCAATTGATGTAATTTTTTAACTGGAGCTTTTCAGGATTTGATAATTAATCATGTGGCAACTTACAGCATGCTTTTTTTTGCCCTAATTTGATGACATTTTTCCAATAGAATTCCATATCTTAAAATAAATATATTCGATTCTTTCCATTAATATGCTGAAAACAAAGTAATTATTTTCATTCTTAAACTGTAATTTTCAAAAGAAAAGACCATAACTCCTTCCTAACTTTGTCAGTGCATTCCATTTTGTTCAGAATAGCTACATGCTTTATGAAATAGTTTGATATAATGCTGTATTTCCTTAATTCAGGAATATTTGCTCCTCTGCCTTTTTCTTACTCTGTATTTTAAACATTCTCTGAATACACAACACTGTCCATCTGCTCTCAGAATGGATGAGCTATGTTAAAAAGTCTCCACATTTTTCTTTAGGTTTTTCTTTAAAAAAAAAAAGAAAAAAAAGAAAAAAAAAGATAAAATGGAGGGTTTTTAATTTGGACTTTGTGGATGGTTAACGATATCCAGCTAATGACATAATCTGATCTCTGTTCCTATCAGTTCATAGTGCTTTTGTGGGTACTTATTTGTATTTCTTACTCCTTTTAACTTTATGTAAAAAGTTACTAACATTAGTTGAAAAATTGATTTTGTGTCATAAGTGTTGTTAGAATAAGTCCATGTTTAGTCACTGTTGCGGTCTTTCTGTGTATTGACATGCTGTTTTGACTGAGTCCTGTCTTTCATTAGAAGTTTTTATGGCCTTTGTATGTTCTCAGATGTTATACCAACACTGCACAGTGGTATGCATGTGAGGATCTACTGAATTGATCTATATTATTCAAAGAGTAATCAATGCAATCTTCAGAAACACTATTTCTGTTGATGAGTGATTTATTTCTGATTCTAATTAGTTTCTTTGAATTATTTCCAAGCTATATTCTTTCCAAGTGAGTAGTAGTAGAACAAGTTTGATTGTTTGTGGGTTTTGGTTTTTTTTTTTAACACATTGAAAGTCTTTGCTGAATAGTCTTGAAGAACTGATATTGAAGAATTAGGCCCACAAATGAACAGTGAAAAGAGTGGTTTATTTGATCATCATCAATATAGTCCTCTGAATAAAGCAACTCTACTGTAGTCACATAGTCACATAAAAATCTAACAAAGCACACAGTTTTATTCATTTATGTATTTTAAGTTCAGAGTATTCATAAACCCACTGGTGTGTTAGCAACTAAGTCATTAAAATAAAGCTTTCCTGACATTTAAGAAGGCTATAAACTTTCTGCAGGTTATTTATGGTGGGCAAGTTTTACTGAATAAACACAAAAAAGCCTTAGTCCTTAAACAAGGGTCACTATGCTTCATATTATTAAGCTGAACTAGTTTCAAATTTAGCCTTTATTATTAGCTAGAAAAGTATGGCACAAAAATCTAATGATCAAAAGTCTGTGCTTTTATTATGAGCATCATAGTATAAGAATACATAATCGTAAAAGTCTTGTGATAAAAGACATCAAAGAAGAAGAGTTTTACTAGAAGACTGGATACCTACTGTATACTGTGTTTACCTAGGGATTTTATCCAGCTGTGATATAAAATTTTCTGATCTCATGGGAAATGTAACAAAAATCTGTAAGGAATGCTGAATAATTTGAAAAGATTTTGTTGTTGCTGCTGTTGTAATTCTGGTCTCACTAAGACTTCAATCTGCTCAGTAGAGCTGAAGAGGATTTTGAATGTAAGCATAATGCTAAACTGAGAAGCAGAGTATGTGTTGGCCATGACTTGACAAGAACTGCATGGTTGTGTGTGAAAGTTCAGGTTGGCTCTCTGCCAACAGCCAAACCTCACAAGAAAGATTCCCCCCTCCCTCTCCCGAAACAGCAAAAAGCAGCAAGAGAAAATTGAAGGAATATATATCTATTTACATATATTAAATTTATATACTAGGCACAACGAGACAGGGACCCCCAAACCACCCCAGTAAGGGACAAGGGAAGGGAAAGGGGAGAGGGAGACAAAATAGGGAAAAAAATAAGACAAAACAAATATATATACAATCTAAATTCAGAAATTAACTCAGTAAATAACAAATACAATAGTAAATTCAATACTTTCCTTAGAAAGGCAGATTCTTAACCTTCGCTGCTGGCCCAGGCAAAACAACCCCCAGAGCAGGCCTCGCTGAACACAGATAAGCCAGGCCCAAACACCGGGAGCTTGTCAGCATGCGAGCCTGAGAAGGAAAAGAAAGCAAAAAAGAGAGAGAGCACACCTCCTCCTTCGGTTTATATACACCTGATTACATAAAGAGATGGGATGAAATACTTCCTAGATCTTGACCCTGGTTACCAAGGAAGGCCTACAAAAAACAACCCATCACATTGTGTCAACAGGTGGCACCCATGGAAGGTATACAGAGCAGTGACTAACAGAAAGGTGACATCTGTCTATGAGGGTCAAACTCAAATATTTGCCACTGATTATATAAGAAAACAGTAGAAATTAATGATCAGGAGGCTCCACCCACCAAGGATTCACCCTTCTTCCTCTTTTGAAGATAGTCTTACAATGATGCTCTGCTAGGTTTGCATGGCCAGAGAGGAGGCAACAAGAACCTTGACTATCACTGAGGATGGAAGAAAGTTTTGATGCATTTTGCACTATTCATCATTGTCTAATGACCAGCAGTCATTACTCAGAGGAAATGTTCATCCTGACAGGTATGGTAATTCAGGTTTGTAGTATGTGGAAAAGATGGGAAAAAACCATTTTCCTTCTTTTTTAAGTGTGTTCTGAGAATGTAACTAGCTCAAGATAAGAAATGACATCTTTCTCTCTCACAGCAGAAAGTTTTGAACACTTTTTTCATAGTGATTGGTGCCCATGCAATATCCTCAGAGGTGATTTTAGGGCGTTACAATGCTAGAGAATCCTACAGTGCTATTGAGAACTGCTCTGCACAGAAAGACTTGGGGGTGATGCTTGATGAAAAACTCAAGCCACCACTGTGCACTCACAGCCCAGAACGCCCACCAAATCCTGGGCTGCATCAAAAGGAGCGTGGCCAGCAAGTCAAGGGAGGTGATTCTTTGTGATCCTGAAGGGCATGTGGGGGGTGGAAAGAAGGGGACACACCCCGAGGAGTGGGGTAGGAAGGTGCAAGCCAAAGAAAGCTTTATTCAAACTGATACACAACTTAAATAGAGTCAGGGGGCTGGGTTCTGACCCCAGGAGTACCCTGGGAAGGTTTTGGGGAAGGGTCTGGGCTGGCCTTTGCAATACAAGGCAAGACCCTCCAAAACTGGGAACACAGAGGCAGGTATATACCATATAAGGAAATGGTACCCTGCTGCAGGCAGGGACCAATCGGATGGGTTACATGCCATGAGAGGTGGAAAATTCTAGCAGGGACACACAGTGAAACAAAGGAAAAGACATATAGCACAATAAAATCCTCAAACGGAGTACAGACTTTAAACTGCAAACAGTCCTTAAACATAGCAACTGTCCATGTAAATGCAGCAAGCAGCTCTCAGAGCTCAGGCAGTCCCAGATTTGTGCTAATTAAGCTATGCTTCCACAGCCAGTCTCTCTCCTCTCCTCCAACAGTTCTTCCCCTTTACTCTGCTCTTGTGAGATCCCACCTGGAATACTCTGTCCAGTTCTTGTGTCCCCAGCATGGGACAGACATGGTAGTGTTGGAGCAAGTCCAGAGGAGGGCCATGAAGTGAATAAGAGGACTGGAGCACCTCCCTTGCAAAGACAAATTCAGAAAGTTGGGGTTGTTCAGCCTGGAGAAGAGAAGGTTGCATGGACATCTCATAGCAAACTTCCAGTATCTGAAAAGGGCCTACAGGGAAGCTGGAGGGGAATTCTTCATCATGAACTGTAGTGACAGGACAATGGGTACAAGAGTAATGGGTACAAGTTGAAAAGTGGGAAATTTAGGTCAGATACTAAAAATAAATGCTTAACTGTGAGGATGGTAAGACACTGGAACAAGTTGCCCAGGGAGGTTGTGAGTGCCCCAGCCCTGGCAATGTTCAAGGCCAATTTGGATAAGGCCTTGAGAAACATGGTCTAATGGGACGTGGCCATGCCCATGGAAAGACAGGTTGGGCCTAGATGATGTTTAAGGTCCTTTCCAACCTCTTAACATTCTATGATTCTACAAAACAAACAGGCTGTATTTCTGCATGGAAGTTAGGCAATCTCTTCTGGGCAGAATGACATATCAAACAAACTGACATAGAAGTCTGTGGTGTACAGAAAAATGTCCACCCCACTAGCTAACACTGTAGACTTTTCAACCCTTTTAACCCTTACTCTTTGAAAATAACATCAGAGGAAGAAAGAAGCAGTGAAATTCCCTTTTTGGGATATTTTACATGTTTGCCAAATGTATCTTAGGTGTATTATTTGAGTAGAGCTGGTCTGAAATCCAGAAATCTCACGTTTCATCCTGCATGTCATACAAGGTCTTATTAACTCCAAAGTTTCAATACTTTTTATGGTTCTGCTGCACTTGTTTCAACAGAAAATTTCACTTGTAGCTTAAAAGGCATTTTGTTTGCAGTAGAATTCATAAAATTCATGTCAATATCAAACTGTGAAAATTCATTCCTCAGCAGCAGAAGTACTTTCCATAGCTGAACTGAAAGAGCGCTGCGCTTTAGAAGTGTTATAAGTCCTATTACATGCATATTTGTAACTTAGACTGGAAGAGAAAGAATATTTCAATCATCCAACTGCTGTCCACAGTGCATGGGAGATATGGGATCCAATCCTAACCACTTTGTTATAGAATAATACTCTGTATTATATCTTTTATTGCCCAAGTTACTATTGCAATCCTTTCACTCTGTTCCTAGGTGTGATCTCTACAATCACAAATGGTTATATCCTGGTGTTGTTAGTTAGACTCTTTCGGTTGCTGGGGCAGAAATCTTTTGATGGTTACTAAACAGTGCATGAATGTGAGCATCTATCTACAGCTTGTTAGTATAGCACTTCAAAATTTTCCTCACCATCTTTTCAGGTCCACAATTCTCACGTATTATAGTTCTTGTTTTTTTAACCAATTTTCTTGCCACCCTTCCTGTAATTGTATTTATATATTCCTGTTGCACATAAGCTGAGATTCATCTCACCCAATTTTAGATGTTTACATCCAGAGGAATCAAACTGAACTCTCCTAATCAATGAAAAGATCTTTAAAACCAAATTGCAATAATCTGTTATGAATAACACAGCTATGGTTGATTTGACTTTGAGGCAGGGAATGAAGTAGGTAACCTCTATTATTTCTCTCTGCTCCCATCCACTGTGATTCAATACCAGTGCAAGGTGATCAGATTGTCAGGTTCTGAGTTTGTACAGTAACGGAATTTGGAATAGTGCTGGAGAAAAATTTAACACAAGTTTTCACATGAGTCAAGGATTTAATTGATTGTTTTCTTGGATTAAAGTACTTAAACATCAAATAGTGTAGGCATCTATCTCTCAGAATACGGTTCAGTGACTTTATTTTGTATAGTGAACAATTGTGGGAAATCACACTAATAGTAGTTGTAAGTGTATTAAGAAAAGACTGAACAAATCCCTAACTTGTGTAGATTCAGACCTTGGGAAAAGTCTAGACAAAGATTTATTGTAAACATAACGATAAACTGATGTTGGACTAAGGGGTGTTTTTAAGGAGTCCCTGACCAGTTCTCTCTAATGTAGGATATTCTTTTGTGCAGAATAACATACTATGTCATTAAAGCTGGTTTATGTACTCAAACAGAAACCAGTTTTCTACAGATAAATAATTTGTAATTTATTGCTGCTGTCACAAACCAAATTTAAAAAAAAAAAAGCAATACCAAGATACTTGAGCAGGAAAAAGCACTTCATATTTTAAAAGTAAAAAAACTTGATGTTCTTTTCTTTATTTTTTTCCTCTCTTTTAGGATTTCAATTTGATATAAGCTTGCCTTTTTGCTTTGTTGTCTACATCTATGGTTTTGCTTTCATGTGCAATTTACTGAGTAGTGGAAAAAATTATTCTTCAAGTGGACAACACAGGTCTTCAAGTGATATTATATCTCATAATGGGTGTCATGGAACTCAACAGAAAGAGTAATTGTATACACTAGGAAATATTTGCTCAGATTAGAAAATATATGTAATCTGTTTGGTGACTTATTTATTTCTTATATTTTATTAAAGGTTTGTGTTGTTGTGGTTTTGTTTAGGATTTGTTTTTTGGTTTTGTTTTGTTTGTTTGTTTGCTTTAATATTGCCTATCCCACAGGAAAAAAATACTTTGGAGGTTCTGACTGGTATAAAATCATTACTTTTTTCTTTTCTTCTACAATTATTTTTCATTTTGAACGTGGCAGAAGTGTCCTCTTGGATCATAACTTCAAGCACATTCTTAGTCAAACAGCAAGACAAATAACAACCCAAAGGTCTAGTTCAGAGCAATGTTCATTATCATCTTGTTCTGTACTGTAAATTACAAAAATTCAGTTCGTGAAAGTATTCCATGTCTATATAAAAATGTAACCCTATGTTATGAGTATATGAGTCACGAAGTAACAAGCAAGTTATCAACTGTTTATGGTACTATGGAACTCATACTGGAGGCAGTACCACAACTTAATGAGAATAAGAATATAATGTTATTTTAAGAGTAGACATCATTAAAAGAATATTAATCATACTGACTAATACAGTCAGGAAAATAACAACATTTTGCCCTCACAAGACGTGATTAAGTGTCAGACTTTCTTACAGCAAAAATAGATGTTTAAATGCATCAAAGAAAGGGTTATAAAACCATACATAAAAATATAAACAATAATTAGAAAATACAATTAACATTATTAGTAGTAGGTTAATGGCTGCACAGACAAAGGTGATTAAGCTAGATTATATGATTCCAATGTAATAGAAAAATAACAAAAGAGCAACTAGTAACCCTTCCTCCTTGTATCTCTGCCACCTTTCACCAATTTGGAATTTGGAAAAAAAAAAAGGAGTCAAGCTCAAAAAGTTTTTGATCAAGATATATTTTTATCTGTATACCTATATATGCATTCCTGTTATAAAAGATTAGTTTGTTGATAAATCAGTAAGTTAAGATGAAAACCAACGTCTAAAAAAGTATAACTTCATGTATAATTCTTATCTCAGACTGCCACTAGGAAGAAGAAAGTATTATTTATTTCCTTGTTTTGATTATATCTTAAATCAAATAACTGTCTTTACTAGTTTTAACCAATGTAAGTATAAATGTGAAGAAGATACATTTTCTTCAAACTATTCCTCATTTCAACTCCTCTTTTCCAAGTGAATTTATAATCCCAGCCCCTTGCCTCTCAAGATACTGTCAAAAACAGAGGAAAGGACAAGAAACTGAGCATAAACAGAAGAGGAGAAATTATATATGTGACAGTTTTTACTAGCATTGCTTAATGCATTACTAGTAGCTCAAAAACGTTAGATAGGAATTTATCATTATATAACATAATAAAAGCTACTTAGAACACTAAACGAGGTACCCTGCATTACACAGAAATTCTGGTATCCACCTTTTCTTTTCTCAAACACATCTTTTTGGCTTTTTTGATGTTTTGCCTTCTTGACAGAGACTGAACTGCTACTGATTATGGACTCAAACATTCCATCAACTGCAATGACCATCCAGGTGCTGTAAGAGATTGGACTGTTGGTGCTCATGGCTCAGTCAGCAAAGTGCTTTGCTAACAATGTGCAGTGTGGACAAGCTGTGCAGGTGCTGAAGGAGTGCACATCCCACACCTGCTACAAACTGGGTGTTAAACCAGATAAGGAAAGAGGCAAACCCTGAGAGGTGGAGTAGTGTTTCTATTTTCTATCACAGATGATTCAGCTGTGATAACAGCTCACAACATTCACAACCAGCCTGAAGGTATTAATTTCCTATTGATGAGCCATAATGGCTTGTAATGGATTCAGCTGTGCTGACATAAGACAGAGCTGAAACATCTTAGAAGCTGTCAGAGACTCCTGAAGTACCCTGTGAGTCACAGTATTACCTTACCCAGTGTAAAACTCCCTGTCCCAGGGAGGTACTGGTGGTGTTCCCACCTGAACCTGAGCATACATAACTCATTGGGGCTTCCCAGAGCACCGAGGGCTTCTACCACCACCTCAATGGATCAGGACTGTGACTACCTCTTTGACCAATGAACACTGAAACTGCAACAACCAAGTCTTATCACTGGATCCAATGGGTGGGTGTCTTGCATGTTCTTCCAATCACCTGGGGGGTCTGCAGCCCTGCTCCGACTGCCTGTACCAGCTCCACAGCCTCAGTCGAGCACAATGAAACATCTGCTGGTGCCAAATCCTAGCTATCCATTGTTTCCTGCCAGTGCTGACTCTCCAGATGTTCCTGCCAGGTTTTTCCAAGCATGAGGGAGGTGAGCCACATGGAAGGGTGGCCCATCTTGACCTGTCTTGTGACCAGTGTGTTTTTCTGGGTGGAGGAGGCCAGATACCATCTCAATTTGGTTTAGTGCATGGGGCTTTGGAGTTTCCTCCTCATTGGTTGGTTTAACCCAATTTTATCAGTACTGTTATTGTCATTCTTCTTGGTAAAAAGTTATTCTTTTCACTTGCATTTGGTTGTATTTGGTCTCTCTGTGTTGGAGAAACCAGGGGTATTGAAGGGAAGAGACTTCTGTCCAAAGTTGCCCCTCCAAATTGTCTCAAACTGAGACATAACGTCAAGGAAAATAAGTATTTACACCAAAATTTGGCATTGTTATATTATATTTTCAGTCCATGAAATGTCTAAGAACTTTTAAGATATTTCAGTAAATGGAGATAGATTCTTCAAAGAAACTGTGACATAACTTCTCCAACAGAGGGGCACATTTAGGATTAAGTGCATGATCCAACTAGATAGGTTACAGTCCCAAGACACAACTTTCTGCTGCAATAAGACAAGAAGGACACATGTGTTCATGGACACAGCTGAGCTAAATTTATGAAGTGGACCAAGTGAGAGATGAGGTGTATCAGGAAGAGCTTTATGTCTGTCCATGCACATGCATGTACATGAGTGCAAAATTGGGGTCTGCCAAGATCTGCTCCCTACCTGCTCCCACCACTATGCGGGTTGGCACAGTCCAGCTTGGGGAAACATGATGGTCATCACAGTTGGGCTCTGGTCAGTGACTTGACCCTGACATGGTCTCTCTGTTCATATGGTATGCCAGATGTCCATGTAGTGATATTTCCCCACACTCCTTTTCTTGGAGGGGCATTTGTGATCAGCTATTGGTACAGGCCATCAGTCAATGGTGATATTGCAGTGCACCTTTTCAGCAGTTTCAGATGTCATTCTCCTATCCCTTGCTGTTTCAAGGCCCCCACTAAGGCCCAACGCAGTCATTTCTTATCTCAGTTGACCCATCAGTCGTGGCTGATAATGCTCAGATCTCAGTTCTTGGTCATGGCAAGGTCATGATGATTCTGTGACATCTGCTACTTGCCTGTTTGTGAATGAAGCACTGTTCTTTTGCCCACCTACTCCCTTATGCTTCAGCATGTGAAGAGAAGCCCATTTGACTAATCAGGCAGAAAAATCCTGGACCTAGAAAACCAATAGTGATAGTTGATTGATTTCCAAATGCTGATTCTGAGACTGCAGTTACTAGGAAAGTTTGGTGAACCCAACAGGCTCAGAGTTCAGTTTAAATCAGTATTATTATTAAATCAATAATGAAATGAACATATTTGTATGATATCAGCTAACAACTAGTACAAACTGGGCAATTTATATTCAACTTCCTAAGCAACTGCAGACTCAGCCATCCTCTCTCACATAAAGAGACAGTAGTTTTCACCAGAGATCGGCCAGCTGAGGATGAAATCATAAGAGAGTACCACAAACTGTTTTGTTTTTCCTCTCACCTCTCCACTGCACGTAGAAGAGAGCTTTTGCTTTGTTCAGATAAACTGATATATTTTCTTTATAACTAACTTTCTTACCTTCTTTCTTATTTTGTTGCAGTCTGACCCAAAGTCTGATTTGATTATGGGAAATGCACTTTCTGAAGTGACAGGTTTGTGAAAATAGCTTATTCTTCCCCACTAGATTGTTAAGAGTCATTTCCCATTGCTTTGATATGTAATAAATCAGTATTTCTTGCTTCCCTCCTGTAATATGTAAAACAATGGTGAACAGCTTCAGTGTATCTAAAGCAGACAAATAATGATATTCCTAAGCAGGAAATTATTGCCTGAGCATCTGTTGCACAGAATAACTGCACACAGCATGCAAAGAATTCAGCTCAGAAATACTACAGTTAAAAACACTTTTATGATAAATTATGAAAGCCAGGAGTCACACTACTGTGGATTTATAGACCAGTTGTTTTAATTTAATATTTATTATGGATCATAGAAATAGTGACTATCAGGAGTAACGAAGTAAAAACAGACAAACCTCAAACTTATAGTCTGTATTTCTAGAAGGGTTATTGATTTTTTTCTGTTATAGTACTTCTAGTAGACCTGAATTAATTAATGATGCATCCTAAGAGACAAATCTTTTTTCTGAAACTCTCTTTTTATTTTCTTTTGGAAATTTGTTTTCTGAAAAAAACCAATCAACTTTGAAAACTGCTGAGACTATCACATTTAAATTAGTACATAATCCTCCCATTGATGTGAAGCTCTGCTCTGGTTGGGGAAATAAAAAGTGGCTTAACTTGTTAAATATAGAGCATGACATTTTCTAGTGGGCCATTAGTTTAGCATTTCCAAATGCCTTATGAGACTTTCAAATCTAGATGTTTTTAAGATAGCGAAATTAATACTTTAAGATGGGATGAAATTCATACTGTTATGTGACAGGGGGCTACACGACTTAGTTAGACATCTTAATAAATGGCATAAAAGCTCGGGAATAAGATTCTTCCCCACTGCCTTTGTTGCCAGTTGCCATTAATCTCTACTTAAAACTGTGTGGGCAAACATCAGCTGGAATGCTGTGATCAATTTGAGCTACTGCAAAAGTACCTACAGGAGATAAATAAGAATAACTGGAACACTACAAAGCCTGATGTGCAAACAGATATTGAAATATCTGGGGTTTATTTGTTGAGGGCAGGGAACGGTGATTGATGGAGATGTGATAGCAAGCTGTAAGTATGCTGCAGAGGAGAAGAAAATAATTTGTTATCCAATTAAAAAAAGAGAATGGATTTATTCTAATAATGAAACTGTATTTTCTATATTAAGAAAAAAAGAAAAAAATATCCAAATATAAGCAATAGCAAAGTGCTGAAACATGCTACCCAGCAGTTGTGGAGCCTTCAAGTGCAGAACTTCAGCAATGGATTAGGCAAATATCCCTGAAAAATGAGTAGTAATCTCTGGCAGTCTCTTTTTGAGCAGGAGCATAGAATTAGATTATCTTGTGAACCTTTCCAAGGGTTTTTTTTCATTATTTTATTATAAGTCATTCTTTTCAAAAGCAGCTGCTTATAAACAGGTGAAGAACTTCAGAAAGATTTGCTACCCTCAGGTGGGTGAAATAAACAGTGGATTCCTGGGTGGGAAAGAACAGTCTGCCACATTGTTGCCTTTCCCCTTCTATCCATGTTGTTTAAGTGTACATGACATAAAAAACATGATTTTAGACTTAGACTCTGGACTTCTCAGAGTTCTTGGGTCTGAGATGTTTCGACATATTCCTATAGTGGTCTGGGACACTTTATTGATGAGAACTACCTTTCTAAGTTTGGTCTTCAGGGTTAGGCAGCAACACTTCAGAGCATTAGGAAATAAAAAAGAAAAAGGATTTTTTTTCTTATTGACTCCTGAAATGATTTTTTAAGCTATAAAGATATTTACAGATCTTAATTTCTTTCATATACATTATTATTTTTCCCTTTAAAACAGGTATTGAGCTTTGAGCCAGTTAGAAGTACTTGAGATGATTGAATCTGTGGGTTGTTGATTTTTGCATACCTAATGAAGAGCACCCTGCCTTGGTTTCAGTGGGATTTTGCCTAAATGGAGAACCTCAGAGGCAGGGTAGCTTGACATGTCAGAGTCAGTCCACAACTCACACATCTTCATTCTGGTGTGATATATTTGATAACTGCCAGCTCTCCACTGTATTTTAGGGTGTATAAAATATTCTGGAGTAGTTTTATTGCTCTGTTTGTGCACATGCCTCTCTTGGGTGGCAACTGTGGGTGTAACTTCTGAGTTTGAGGCAAGAAAACTTGACATATGGTTACATGCAGGAGATATATAGTGGAGCAAAATCGTTCATCTGAAAAGTGAAAGCCTATTTGAGAAAGTTTTTAGTGTTAACTGCTATACCTCTTTCTTCTATTTGAATGTGTGACTATATTCTTGGTATCTCCACTGAAGCAGGATGGTGGAAAAAACTTCAAAGAGGTGGAAAATGTCCTTTAAATATAAAATTTAAACATTATTTATGAACTAAATATCCTCTTACCAACAGACAGGAAGTCTGATGACACAGTGATGGATGCAGCAAGGCCAGATAAGATAAAAAACCCCAGCCATCTCAGGTTCCTTCAGTGCATAAAGGTAACTTTAGCACTTTTTAGGTTAGATATGTTCCTCACTTTAAAGGAGTATTTACATTAAAAAGAGACACTGGCCTTCTGAAGTGTTATTGAGGTAAGGCAGCCTGGAGACAGGGGACCCTTCATGTAATCAGTTATCCTTTAGAGTCTGGCATTTTTGTTAGTAATGTTTCCTATTCAAAAGTATGTTAATGCATTTTAGGAATAATATGCTTTATAAGAGACACTGCAAAACATAGATATTGTGACAGTATAACCTTGGAGAATTTCTTTTGTCATTGTTTCTGATCATGTTTAAGAAAGGATGTTTTGCAAGAAGTGAAGTCAGTATGACAAATCTAACAGCAATTTCCATTCTCACTTGGTGACCGTAAAGACCTTAAAAGAATAACATTGCAGATATTTTAGATGTTACCACTTTCCTCAGAAATCATCTCTTAATGTGAGGCTATTGCAACAGCAAAAGGAAAGATTTAGGTCAATCTAAACTGTATCTGAAAATTCGAATCCAATTATTCTGAAATATAATAGTTTGAAATAAAACACATTTATAATAAAAATTAAGATAGTAAACAAATATAAATAATTCCAATACTAATATAAAATATGAATTTAACTCTTGCAGTGCAATTGACAGCTCATTTTAACAGCCATACAATTCCAAAAATATTTTTAAATTTCATTCTAGAAGGATATACACCAAGCATTCAAAATTCCTGTATTTTTCTCATTGTTAATTACAAATGTACTAGTTTAGCAAAGCAAATTGCTTTGCTTGTATACTACCATCTTTCAATCACATTTCAGAAAAAGAAACATTTAATAGGTAAAAGGGGAAAGTAAGTCAAAGGAATCTGTCTTGTTTACTGGTGAAACTAAGAGGTGCCAGTTCTTTTCAGATACCAACAAGAAAGGCACAAACACTTTCAAGGCAGGTAGCTATTTCTTATACAGTGATGGAAAAGATGATAGAGAGTTATAAAATCTTACATGCCTTCTGATGCAAGCAAGCCTGAGATATTGCAGCATTGGGCAGACTTCTGGTCAGGGTGTGGCATACTGCACAGATCCTGTCTGTTGTGAGCTTTGACAGCTCTGGGGCCGTGGGAAGCTTGCTCACAGTACCAGTTCATCAGGCACTGAAAGCAATCAATCCTGGAATAGGTATAAACCAATAAAATTGATTATACATACACTGATTAGCTGTATGTTGGTGATGTGTATGTTGTTTAATTACATTACCGATTAGATAATTCTTGTAATTGCAGCTTAAACAATATTAGATACATACACCAAATTTGCCATTATGTGGATCACAAACTCCTTGTACAATAGTCCTCTAGACTGATCACTACAAGTAGGAAGGATTAAATATTTTTGTGGATGGGTCTGATACCTACAGCTTGTGATGTTGTGAGGGCATTTGCTTGGTTTAGTACAGGTTTTTGGACATGCAGAGTGGAACAGAAAATAAATGTACAATGTGAACTTCTATCAATGCAAGATGATTTCTACTGACATAGAAATAAAGCACAATCACAGAATACCAGGTTGGAAGGAACTTCAAAGATCATCTGGTCCAACCTTTCTTGGCAAAATCACAGTCTAGACAAGATGGCCCAGCATCCTGTCCAGCTGAATCTTAAAAATGTCCAATGTTGACAAATTCATTGCTTCCCTGGGGATATTATTCCAGTGGCTGACTGCTCTCCTGGTGGAAAATTTTCCTCTTTTGTCTAGTGAGAATGTTCCCAGGAGTAACTTGAACATAATATTCCCTTTTTCATGTGACTCCTTGTAAAAAGGGAGTCTTCATCTTTATAGGTACGCATTAAATACTGCAACACAATTATATGGTCTCCCCTAGGCCTTTTCTTCTTCAGGCTGAACAAACTCTACTCTCTGTCTGTCCTCACAAGGCATCTTCCCAGTTCTTGGAACACCTTTGTAGCCCTTGCCTGGATGCTGTCCAGCTTGTCCACATCTTTTTTGTATAGTGGGGATCAAAATTTAACACAGCATTGCAGGTATAGCCTGA
Organism: Scytalopus superciliaris; assembly: GCA_013400415.1. Taxonomy (NCBI): domain Eukaryota; kingdom Metazoa; phylum Chordata; class Aves; order Passeriformes; family Rhinocryptidae; genus Scytalopus; species Scytalopus superciliaris. Next base: position 5,321 of record VXBX01006281.1, on the reverse strand, counting down.
CAAGCACTGAGTAGAGTCTTTGCTCGTGGTGTCCCTCTGTGCTGGGTTAACCCTGGCTGGACACAACATGCCCACCAAAGTCACTTCTATTCCTCAGCTGGATAGGAGACATCAAATATAATGAAAGGCTTGTGAGTCAAGATTAACACAGAGAGAGATCCCTCACCAGTTACCATCACATAGAATACAGACTCCACTTGAGGAAATGATTTTAATTTGTTACCAAATCAGAGTAAGATAACAGAATCACAGGATAGTTAGGTTTGGAAGGGACCTCTGGACGTCATCTAGTCCAAACACCCTGCCAAGGCAGGGTCATCTAGAGCGGGTTACACAGGAACGTGCCCAGGTGGGTGTGAAATATCTCCAGAGAGGGAGAATCCATGACCTCTCTGGGCAGCCTTTTCTGGTGCTCTGCCACCTTCAGTGTAAAGAAGTTCTTCTACATGCTGAGGTGGAAATTCTTGTGTTTTAGCTTATGGGCACTGTTCCACATCTTATCACTGGACACCACTGAAAAGGGGCTGGCACCATCCTCTTGGCACCCACATTTGAGATATTTGTATGTATTGATGAGAACTCTTCTCAGTCTCCCTAAACAGTCCCAGCTCATAAAAGAGATATTCCAGACCCCTAATCATCTTTGTGGCCCTCTGCTGGATACATGTCTTTCTTGAACTGTGGAGACCAGAACTGAACACAATACTCCAGATGTGGCCTCAGGAAGAGGATCATCTCCCTTCCCATTATCATTTAGATAATGAGAAATGAAAGCTAATTTTTAAAAGACCTTCCCCCCACCCTTCTGTTCTTCAGAGACAACTCTGAGAAATTTGGTACTCAGGCCAATGTCATAGATGAGAAGCAAGAGAGCTGCATCAGCATGTTTTCTTGCCCTGGCTAGTTTGTCTTGTTTTTCAGTAGGCCCAGTCAGTTCAAGGCACAGTCAGATGGAGCAGTACCTCCTTTGTGGGCTTGGGACTGCTGCTTTGTTGGAAAAGAATCATAGAAGGGATTGGGTTGGAAGGGGACTTGAAAGATCATATAGTTCCAACCCTCTGCCATAGGCAGGGACACCTTCAAGTAGACCAGACTGCCTTGAACACCTTCAGGGATGGGCCACCCACAACTTTCCTTGGCAATCCATTTCAGTGCCTCACCATCCTCACAGTAAAGGATTTTTTCCTAATATTTAATCTAAACTTGCTCTCTTTCCATTTAAACCCATTCCCTCTTGTCCTGTCACTACATGGTCTTGTAAATAGTCTTGTCCCATCTTTCCTGTAAGTTCCCTTCAGGTACTGGAAAGCCACAATTAAGTCACCCTAAGGCTCTTTTCCAGGCTGAACAATTTAAATTATTTCAGCCTTTCCTCACAGGAGAGGTGCACCATCCCTCTGACCAACTTGGTGGCCCTCCTATGGACTCCAATGGGTTGATGTCCTTCCTGGGTTGGGAACCCCAGACCAGTACACAGCATGCCAGGTCATGTGTCACCAGAGCAGAGGGGCAGAATCACCTCCCTTGATCTGCTGGCCATACTTCTTTTGATGCAGCCCTGGCCATGTTTGGCTTTCTGGGCTGCAAGTGCACATTGTTGGGTCATGTCCAACATCTCATCACCAGAACCTGAAAGTTTTTCTTGGCAGGGTTGCTCTTGATCTGTTCATCTCTCAGACTGTATTGATACTGGGGGCTTGCCCTGACCCAGGTGCAGCACCTTGCAGTTTGTCTTGTTAAACCTCATGAAACTCCAACACTCCCACTTCTTGAAACTGTACAGGTCCCTCTGGATTGCATTCTGCCCTTCAGGTGTGTCAACAGCACTACTCAGCTGGATGTCATCTGCAAATTTGCTTAGAGTGCACTCAATCCTTCTCTCTGTGTCATTAATGAAGATATTAAATAACAATGGACCCAATAAAGACCCTTGAGGGATGCCACTTGTGACTGCTACACATTGGGACTCTGAGCCATTGACCAATATCCTCTGGATATGACCATCCAGTCAATTCCTAGTCCACCTAACAGTCCACCCATTGAATCCATTGTGCTCCAGTTTAGAGAGAAGGATGTTGTGGGAGATTGTGTCAAAGGCTTTATAGAAGTCCAGATACATGACATCTGTAGCTCTTCCCTTGTCCACTGATGTAGTCACTCCATCAGAGTAGGCCACTGGGTTGGTCAGACAAGATTTTCCCTTGGTGAAGCTGTGCTAGCTGTCTTGAATCACATCCTTGTTCTCCATGTGCCTTAGCAGAGCTTCTAGGATGATCTATTCCATGATCTTCCCAAGCACACAGGTGAGGCTGACAGGTTCCCAAGGTGTTCCTTTCTATCCTTTTTAAAGATGAGTGCTATGTTTCCCTTTTACCAGTCTGGATGTCACCTGGCTGCCATGACTTTTCAAATATCATGGAGAGTGACTTGTCAGCTACACCAACGGCTTCCCTCAGGACTCTCAGATGGATCTCATCAGGTCCCATAGACTTGTGCATATTCAGGTTCCTCAGGTGGTCATGAGCCTGATCTTCACTTACAGTGGCAGGGATTTTGCTCTCCTGTCCCCATCCTGCTGTTCGTCCACTTGAGATGTGTGGGAAAAGAAATTGTCCTTGAAGACTGAGGCAAGAAGTTGTTAAGTACCTTAGATTTGTCATCTGTTATTCTCTGTTTACTAATGTTACTTCTCTGATTTTCCTTTTCTGACTAACATACCTGTAGAAGCCATTCCTGTTTATCTTTGCATCCCTTGCCAGGTTCAGTTCCATTTTGCTTTGACCTTCCTCACCCCCTCCCTACAAAATCGTACTTGTCTATACTCTTCCCAGGTTACCTGTCCTAGTTTCCACTGCCTATGCATTTGCTCCTTGCCTTTTAGTTTGACCAGCAGATCCCTACTCAGCCATGCCAGTCTCTTGCCTTCCTTGCCCCAAATTAACTTTTAATGCAGCATCAGAACTTTCTGTTACATAAACGCACAGATATTCAGTTCTCTTCCTCCTAAACAATAGATATATGCAAATATATATGATGCCTAACACACAGAAGGAGAGGGAAAACAAAATATGACTGAAACTGTTGAGTCTATTAAATTATTCCTCAGTGACAAAGCTATAACCTCAAATAATTTGCACTACGCAATGAGTCATGTATCGTGCTTCCTTCCCTGAATAATGACAGGATGTGGGGAAGAATGTGTGCTGTCTACTTAAGGAAAATTACAAACACATTCATTTAAAACTGCACCATCCTGCTACCACAAACTTCAGTATCACATCATATTAATTCAGTCACCCAGCAAGCTCTACTGCTAGACATGCCTTCAAAGCAGGCATTCATGCCTCTCTACCTTGTTGAATGCATCTCTCATACTGTAATTTAGAAAATGATCTCTGGTAGTGTTTTACATCACAGGACTTGGTTCAGACAGGCATTCGTCTAATAGCAGTGTGTCCACAGAAGCTATGTTATTAGAAATGTCATCTTAATTTAGTAAAGGATCAGTTCAGAATAAAGCTATTGTTATCATTGCTAATCAAACTACAAAGTGAAGTGGAGTAACACTGAAAGTATTAAATCAGATATTTTTCATTAAATTATTTGATTTGACTCTGCTTATGTCTCTATTCTATTGTCTCTCCACAGCTGCTGAAAAGAATACAAATACAGTGTGTGCATCTCAAAACAAAACCAACATAGAAAGCTCTGTAAAAATAAAATTGAATAAACACATCACCATTTGAGCATGGCAACATCATAATGAGACACAAAGTCAGGAAAAGTAATTTTACCATTATACAAATACAGCAAAGTATAATAGGGTATGGTAATACGGAGGCGAAGACATCCAAAAATGTTAACTCTGTATATTAATGACCCCATATAATAACAGTAAATCTGAATTTCATTGTATTAATTTAAATTACATCCATCCCCCACACCAAAGCATCACAAAAGCTTCAGAATAAAACTGCTGTTTACAAATATAGAGCAATGATTGTGATTGGTTTAATTAGCTCTGTTGTTTGGCTATTCACATAAGAGTCAGTGAAATGGTGAGATGAGATTTTCTTTACCTTATCTAAGCTTTAAATTTGCTTTCTACTGATTGCATAGTTTCCTTACAGGTTTTTTGCTCAGATATAAGTCTATGAATAAGATAATTATGTATGCAAAGTGAATGGGATGTAAATTATCATTGAAATAATTAGTGTGCAGCCAGAACAGGATTAATTTACACAGTATCCAGGAAGGGGCATGTCTGGGACCCAGAAGTTATTCTATACCACCTCACACCATTGCTGGGAGTGAGGGAAAGGGAATATTTTCCAGGGAGAAGGGGTCCCTTCCAAGTCAGCATAGCGTGGTGGAGGGAGCAGTGGAGTATTGTTGTTTCCATGTGAACTGTTTCTTGTACCCTCTGCCATTAGTATTGTTGCTGTTACCATTCATTTTCATATCTCACTGCTCTTTTAAATAACTTGTTCTTGTCTCAGTCTGGGATATGTACCTTTTGTGCCTCCAATTCTCCTCTCCAGCCCACCACAGGGAGGAGGAGTGGGACAGGGAAGGGGAAGGAGTGAACAAGCTGCACGTGGTTTCAGTGGGACCACTAAATTGGATAATACCATTCATAAACTGTGACAGTGAGAAAGAACATACTGTAAAAACTCTACTATTTACAGGGAAATATTTAGCCCTCCCAAAGTTTCTAATTTATTTCAAATGGAACAGTTGAGAAAATTAATTTTTAATGATCTGCATGCAAGTCCAGAGCCAGAAGGGTGTTATTTAACAGGGACACATTAAGCTCTTTAGTATATAATGAAGATGTGAAATCTTTTCATCTGCGAATCAGACCCTGACATTTCCTGTTGGTCTGAGACTAATGCCTTACCAATGTGTCCCTGCCCATGACAGAGGGAGAGGAACTAGATGATCTTTAAAGTTCCTCCCAATGCATTCCACGGTTCTGTTAATGTATTTTTATGCTGTGTCGATATGTACCTTGTACATACTCCAAATGTTCTTATCAAGTTACACTTGGAAGTTTCGATATGTCTGTTGACCAGACAGCTGACATTTACTATGTGATACTGAATATGGTATTTTTCTTGTCTTACATGTCCAACTGGTCTTTCTAAACTTCCTCTATAAGCATAGAGGAAATGAACTGAGGAAGCATCATTCATGTCATCTTTTAAGAGTTATTTAAAATAGATGAGATGAACGAGCTTCTTGAGTTCCCAGGTGCTAATGAACAGCTTAGGTGGATGAGACCAGTGATACATAATGATCATCATAGCTAGGCTTCGCGA
>VXBX01006280.1:212617-256497 GCA_013400415.1 Scytalopus superciliaris | reverse complement strand
CCCCCTCCGGGCCGGGCCGGGCCGGTGCGGGTGCCCCGGGCGGCTCCTGTGCGGGGAAATTCCCGTCGGGAAGCGGGCAGGAGCCCGCCGAGCGTGGTCGGGACACGCTGCTGTCCCGGGGGGCAGCGAGGCTCCGGCGTGCGGAGCGGGGAACGCAGGGGGAAACACATCCCTTAATCGCCTCTCATTCGTGCCTAGTGCTGTGCTCCGCTGCTGAAAAACACCCTTTTCTGTATCTCTTTGACGTGTTAGTTCTCCTGAATGAAGAATGCTCTGTGGAAGGCTTGGCGGTGGTTTAAATGTTGGAAAACCCTCCTGTGAACCAGTGCTGATGGTCGCGTTCGCTCGTTGTTTTGTTTTTTTTCTTTTTTGTCTCCCCCCGCCCCAAGAAGAGTCACGACTTTTATTGTTTTCCCCCCAAAATTCAGCCCTTAGATAAGTCCCAGCACTGGCTCTACCCGGTTTAAGTTGCAGATAGTTTGAACTCACTTTCAGACTTTGGGACCATCCTGGATTAGTGTGAAAGTTTAAAAGGCTGTACTCTTCTGGGTGTATATCATAGCCTCATACTGCACTAGCAGCCCTTTGTCTTTTTTTCTTTTCTTATTTTTATTCGTTTGGGGGTTTTGTGTCTTTTCCTCTTTCCTGTAATGTGGATGTTTTTATATTTTTAAACTTCACGTGTATTATGTTCAAAAGACACAGGCTGAGAGCTTTTGCTTGACTTGACACAGTGGTGTAAGTGAACAGGATGAAGGAACTGGATTGCAAGAAAGGATTTGTCTTACTGCCTTAGGGAAAAAAGGTATTGCCTTTCGTTCTGTTCCCTGATCCTGTTCTCTGTGGCCAGGCAGGCACGTTTGTTGGAGGCCTGTGGGGGAGCAGCATTTGATCTCCTGGGGGTGGTGGTGTAGGAGGGGTGGCATCAGGAGTGTCCCTTTGGTGGCAGCAGTGCTGGCTGTGCCCAAGTGCAGCACAGGCTGGAGTTCGAAGGGCAACAGCCACGTTTAGGCAAAGCTTTAAAGTGATGCCGCGATCTTGTATTCAGCAAAGATCAAAGGACCGGTGGTCTTCATGATGTTCTGCTTTCAGGCTCCTCCAGAGCCACTTCCAGCAGAGGACAGCATGTCTCAGTCTGCTTTCCTGCTGTTGTTTGAGTTTTATTTTTGTGGCTGAGCTTTACTTAAGCCATCTGTATTTTGTGCTTTGGTGGGTGCAGCTGCTGACACCGTGTTTGGGGTTGATGTCCCTGCATTTCTGCACAAGGGCAGCCTCTGCTTCCCCCAGCTCTTTCTGTTTGCACCTCTGTTGTTGCAGAGTAGGATTTCTGCATTTCTTTGTTGTTGTAATTAAGAACTTCCCATCTTAGTGTGGTTCAAGTCGCTTTTCCTCTGCATTTCCCTTCCAATAGTTCCTTTAAGGTTGTGTTCTTATTGTTTCCCTGTGATGTTACCAAACCTTCACGCTGGAAGTTGTTACAAATTCTCTCTAATAACTAATCCAAAGCTCAGATGATCTACCTGTGAATGAAGGGAGGGGAAAAAGGGAAGTACCTGATGTTTGTTCTCTGATAAATTCACTGTGCTTCAGGCACAAGGAAGGAATATCTAACTAGTTCTCAAAGCAAACGAGCTAAAGTAAGTTTTTGAAGGGGATTTAGGCAATCTGTTCTGATAGTTTGCTAGTCTTACCATTGAAAATACTTCTCCTAATTTTCAGTCTACGTTTATTTGCTATAACTTAAAACATTTAAGAGTTCTAACATGTAGTGTACCTTGTGAATTCTTGATTGCACCTCTTCTGTAGGAATGCATTGTTTGCTTTGGGGGCTTTCTCTTTGGTGTTTTTCACTCTGAAGAAATGCTATGCCTTCAGTCTCCTCTCTTGAGTAATTTTATTTTAAATTATTTTTTAATACATCTCTGGGCTATCCTCACTGTTTTTCTTGAGGCCTTTTCCCGTTGGTGGGCATTTTACTGGAACTGGACATGCTGTTCCATCTGAGTCCTTAGAACAGCACCCAGAGTCAAAATTATTTCATGTGCTTTTCATGCAGTACCTGCATTTTTCACAGGCAGGGTGATGAGTCTTCACGTGTTTATTTTTTTTTGCAGTGAGATGTTTGATTTATGTTCAGGATAAGCCCCCATATTCTTTAGCTCTTTACCACTCAGCATGTCCAGAACAGAATTTAACCTTGCCTTCCACGTCGTGTTCTGCAGCTGGTTAGTGTTACATTTTTGCTCTGCTAAACAACATGTTACTTCAGGTGATTTTGCACGTGATTCAAGTGACTTTGGAGCCTTAATTCCCGCCGTGCAAGCTTTTGAAACTGTCCCAGATTGTCCTCTGTAATGCCCCAATATTTTCCAATGTGTAGTTTGGGGATAAAATGTCGTCAGGGAGATCTTGCCTGTAAAAGAAAGAAAGAAATCAGAGGCAGAGTAAAATACGGAGTTGCCTGCAGTAAGTTCCTTGCTGAGTAACCCTCTTCCACTGGTTACTTTTCATAACAGTGGAGGATGAGAAGAGATTAGAGCCATGTGAATGGGCTTGCTACTGATTTTCTTTGACTGAAATAATGATAGCTTATCTCTGGGTGTGGGGTTCTAATCATCTCCCAGTACTTCAGTGTGTTCCGCATTTGTTTAAGTCACATGACAGTCAATTTAAGAGTGTCAAAAGTCCAGTTAAACCAAAACCATCTTGCCTGTAGTTGCTGTTTCGCTACCTACATAATTACTGTGTCGTTGGAGGGAATTATAGTCCTTTGATGTGATTTGTTCCTAAGAAATTGTGCATTGAATCTTATCTGTTTCGCTGTCTGAAGTAGGTAATTTGTCTGATTATTTCAGCATCTTCCCGGGGACTGATGGTAAGCCTGACTCTGCTCTGTGTTTCCCTGTGTGTTTGGTTTCCTGCTCTTTCGGGGCAGTTGCTTTTGTCCTTCTTTAGGTTGTCGGCGCTTAACGCGGAGATGATCTGTGCTTGTCGGTTTTCAAAGGGTAACTGTAGCACCTACCAGCGCCGAAAGCCTTGAAGTGCTCTTCACATAACCCCTGCGTATAGTCTACAGGTTTATGGACTACACGTCTGTAGCTTTATGGAAGCTCATTAAGTTGTCTGCAGAAGCACGTTGCCTTTATCGTGCTGTTTTTGTTTGAAGTTTGCCGATAAATCTGCATGGAAAATTCAGAGCTTTGGCTCTGCTGGCTCGGGAGGTTTGGAGCAGTTGCTGTAATGCATTTCCCAGTTCTAGCTCGTGCTCTTGCTCCTTCTGCTGTGATATGAGTTACATTAGCCAGCTCATCCATCTTACTGAGTGGAGATTGATGCAGAAAATGCCCCAAGTGCTTTGGCATCATCTGTTAGAGATTTTCCTCCCCACCGAATGGTGGGTTAATGCGCTCCTGTTTCAGCTGCTCTTTCTTTCAGTGCAGGCATTCTGAGGGAGTATTTTTGTGTTGCTTTCCTAAATCTTTGACCTTTCCTATTCTGTTAACTATGCTGTTCAGTTAATGAAGTGACCTCCAGTGGTTTGACTTGCACTTGTGCAGAATACCATGAATTTTAAATTGTTGAAGAGCCTGTGCTTGGCTGTCACGATTTGTCAATAAACTCATCTCTTTCTCCTTGTGGTTCTAGCATTTTGCCATGAGTTAATTTTCTTTAGTTTGTGACTCTCTGTTTTCTCTTTTGAAGAATTGTGAGAGTTGCCTTTTTATACCTTCTGTCAGCCAGGTTATTTCCACTTTCATCTTCTTAGTCAGTTCCTCCCCTTTGCTTAGAATGAAACCGGAGGAGCCCTTCCTTTTATCATGCTCCCCACCACCCTTTTTCTTCTCACCTCCTATACAAAAACAAGTCTCAGAGTATCTGAGGACTTTTTGGGCAAGGTGTGTCCTGTTTTCTCCTTCTTTTTTTGACAGATGCCTGCAGTGAAGGTTCCTCTTGTTGTGAAGTCCTGTGCTTTGGAGGCTTGGCTGTTCATTCTTCTCCTCTTCCCCGCTTCATTAATTTAAATCTCTCTCATCTGAGGTAGTTGCAATGTGTGACAGTATTTGTTGGCCTCCTGCCTCTCTCTTAGTATGACCATGATCCTGCCAATGCATTCATTCTGGATTTCAGCAGCAACACATGCATAACATTTCTCCTCCCTCATCCTTTGTGTGTCTTCCTGTGTCGGTGGGCTTGACCCTGCATTAGAGGAACTCTCAGTGGTTTCCTCCTGATGCCACATGTTTGCCATATTCAGTTCCCCCATGGTCGGTGGAGCTCTGGAATGTGCCAGTGTCTGCTTGTGGCAGAGTGGGATCACTGTGCTGATAAGCACAGGAGTGCTGTGGTGGAGATCAGGGATGGGCAGGTGGCTCCAAGAGGATGAAACTGAACATTTGGCCTTGGTTGTAAACAACCTTCAAGTTGGGATTCCATTGCAGTTTATTCCAGTGGAACCACGCCAAGGCTTACAGTTATGGGAATGGGGTTTTTTGGGGGTGGTTATTTCTGTTATTTCTTAGTAGTTTGTTTTTCTTGGTTGTTGCTTCTTGACCAGTATCGCCAAAAGTGTAATACCATGTGTTTTTGGCATTAGAGTAATGTTAAATAAGCCTTTTCCACTATAAATCTTTCCTGTCACTGGGAGGGAGGATGACAAATTAGCAGTTAAAAGTTGTTCTAGGATGGGACTTAGTAGGGAAATGCTTAGTTTGAGAATAATGAATGTCTTTTTAAGTTTATTTTCTTAAGTATAACGGAGGTTTAAGGCATCAGGCACTTGGCTTTAAAGATGCTTTTGTGCAGGGGAAAGTGTGTCAAATTATGGAGCAATGCTTGATTAAAGTTCTGCAGTGCGTTAATTTCTAAGGTGCACTGATGGCTTTGCCTTCTTTTAGAAGTTCACTCAAGAATTACATTCAAAATCCTCTGTGCATGCATGACAATTTCTGACTATTCAGATGATTTCTAAAGTCTTTTCTGAGCATACAGATGCTGGATGCGTGCTTGCCAACAGAGCTGTAATCCACCTGGCTTCACTTGAGACCATGAATTATCTTTTACTCTGCCTGCTTGGGTTTCATGGCCTGTGTTGAGTTTTAGGAGGCAGGCTAAGTGTGTCCCACTGATTTACTTCCATAAAGAGGAAAGGAAGTGCATCCACCAAAACCTGCCTTAAAAGAATGTAAAGGTTGTTACTGCAAACGGGAGTAGGTAGAGAGATTTATTCCTGGCTGTAAACTTGGACCATATGGTCTCCAACAATGACACAAAAGTCTTAGGTAAAAAAAAAGGTACTTAACTGGGGCTGCTAGGTTACCACTGTTATCCCACTGCCTGTGACAGGGAGGAGGGAAACTGGTGTGTGAAGCACTTTTTTAGGAGTGAGTCTTGCTGCTCCAGGTGCCTGTGACCCGCCCTGGCTTGCAGAGCGAGTAGATGTGGGTGCCTGCAGACCAGCAAAAGCAAAGAAACTCTTTTTTCTTGTGCTGTCTCAGCAAGGTGTCTTTTCCATGCTTGTCATCCCTGGGAGGTGGGCACAGGGACCAGAGCAGCCTCCACAGAAAACTGAGGGGCTTGATTCCAGCTGCTGCCAGTGTGGTGTTTTGGGGTTCTCCTGTGCACTGCCACAGTCTTAGATGGTAGTTAATGAACTTGCTCTGTTATAAGCTTCTCTGGTCTCTTTCCTGTCCACAAGAGACTTATGGAAAGGTGTCTGGGCTCCTTATTACAATGTAATTTCTTTTCTTCTCTTGTTCCCAGAGGGAGGTGTATTTATTTCTCATTTAATTTGTTAATAAGGCTTCAAAATGAAGAGGGCATAAAAACGCTTGCTGTCTCTGGGCCCAGCTTTGTGTTGCACAGGGGAAACATCAATTCACCGAGCTGTGCTGTGGGGATTCTGTAATCTGCCCTGCACCCTGTTATGGCTGTTCCAGGGATTCTTTAGGGGGTAAGTGCATCCTTGGAGAACTCTAATTGCGGTGCCAACGGCAGCTGAAACAAAGAAACAGAGGTTTCATTATTTGCATATTTATTTTAACATTAGCAGCTTTTGGAGCTGTGTGGCTGTCGGGTTCCCCGGGAGTTGGAAGTAGGAACATCCCTGGTGAATTCAGGGGAGTGGGGGCTCTTGCCAGCATGTGGGGCTGGAGTCGTCTGAAAAGAAGTTTGGAATCTTCTTGTTTAAACTCCTTCCAAGTGAAAGGATGGCTTGGCTTCCTGCTGCATTCTTCTCTGCAGTGTGGTTCAAGAAAATGCCTTTCTTCTAGGATGGAGGGGGGAAGCCCTGGAGATTGTGGAAAATAACATAGAACTGTATTTCAGCCAAGTGAATTCAAGTGAAGAAGTCCAACAGAGGTAGGCAGTGAGGGTCTGTCAGACCTGTAACTTTTAACTTGAGCGTGTGGGAATTAGGGGGGCTTGAAAGTGTTATTTGAATTTTATTTGGCAGGCTTTTTTTCTAAAGAAAATACCTTGAATGCAGGATATACAACGACAATGGTTCAGGGCTGTTGTTTGTAATGTAAAGGTTGGCTGTGATGTATATGATTTTTAGGCCAAAAAAAGTGCTGTGTGGGCTTTTCATGGCAGACAGTTACCAGTGTGCTGGTTCAGCCATGGAAATATGGATTCAGGACTCGGGAATGGGCAGCAGGCACAAGGAGAAGAGTCACCAGACTGTGGTGCTTCTTGGACCCTTGGGGAGCTAATCTGCATTGCTAACCTGGCAGAAAATGAGAAACTTTTCTGGTCAGTTAATGTGGTGGTGTTCACTGAGTCGAAGGGGCTCGTGAATGGTTTGTCAGACATCAGAGGCAGCAGAGCAAAGTTACTTACAGGAATGTGCATCCACAAGAAAGGTGGGAGTAGGGTGGAAGGAAGGACTTTCCTATGGGACGATGCTAATTTAGCCTTGTGAAGCTGCATACTTAAAAAGCTGGCTTATCTGGGAGAGCAAGCACTCTGTTTTGTCTCTTTGGCTTGTTTTCTCGCTGCAATTACCATATCACACCTCTAATTAGATTCCTGGATGGTGGATCCTGACTTGTATGAAAAGCATAAAGTAGTCTTGGGAGACTGGGACTGCAGACAGCTAAAAATCTCAACCTGAACAGGAACTTGGTATGGTCTGAAAAATGCCTACTTTGCTTTGGGGAGATAAGTAATGACAACTGTGCAATGTATTTAATTCCCAGTGATTTCCATCTCTGAGAGAGTTCTCTTCATTTCTTCTGGGTGGCTTAGGGAGACACATCAGGGAGGTTTTTACTTGCAGTTGTCAGATCTACTATGGGAAGTTTACTGGTTCTTAGTTGAAATAGTTGCACAATTGTAGCCTTTCTGCTTCCTCAAAGAAGCAAAATTGCTCCTTTTTTTTTTTCTTTCCCCAAAGTGGAATCTATTCCCTCAGAAAGAAAGCTTCTTCCTGACTTCTTAAGGAATAAAAATCTAGGTCATCTTTCTTCTTTGTCTTTTTGGAGTTATTCCTGTTTTTATTAATTGGGATTTGATGCTCTTTGGATCCTGTTCCATCCCATTAGTCTTCCAAAGTTAGTCATGGGAGGTGATTAAATCATTGCTGAAATACCCAAGAGGTTATTTCCTTCTGCCATCCGGTTTTGACAGTGAATATTTGCTTTTACATTTGGCTCTGAATCATTGCCTTAATACTTCTGATGAAGTGGTGTTAATGCTTCAGTTTAATTCTTTTGTTTTAAAACTGACATACTTAGAAAGTCTTCCTTTTTCTTTGCTGAGCTATCATTTGCCATGTCTGCTTGGTAATGCTTTTTGTCTGCTCAGCAAAGCTCACAGAGCCCTGCTCTTCATCCCCTGTAAGTACTTTTTGGAAATTTTAACTTGTGGTTCTGCTCTGTGATGTGACCCTGGCAAAGGGAAAGCTGTTGTTTATATCCTGGCTCTCCAGTCAGTAAATGGAAAACTAAATTCTTTTCACTTTGTTCTAAAAATTAAACCTGGTTGAATCTGCAGCCTGGATTTGGAGACTGTTTACAGGGGCACGTAGTGACAGGATGGGGGGGAATGGCTTCAAACTGAGAGTATGTATAGATTAGATATTGGAAAAAAATCCCTGGCTGTGAGGGTGGTGAGGTCCTGGCACGGGTTGCCCAGAGAAGCTGTGGCTGCCCCATCCCTGGGAGAGTTCAAGGCCACATCTGGAGGGGCTTGGAGCAATTTGGTTTAGCATAAGGAGCTTGGAAGGAGATGGTGTTGAACGTTTCTTCCAACCCAAAGCATTCTGTGGTCATGAAAAGGGGTTCTGATCCCCAGCTTGAGGAGTCTCCTGACATGCTTGGCCCTTCCTGGGTTGGGTAAATGCTTACCCTGGTAATGTTGAATATTGTAAATGCCCAGCGTGGTAGTGGCCCAACACAGCTGTGATAGATCTCTGTGGTGAAAACAAGGGCTTCTCCAAAAGAAGGCAAGCACAATAACCTTTTAAACAATTTCATGTTAGGAGGGTTTTTCTTTTCTCTTTCTTTTAATTGCATTTACTGCATTTTAATTGAAACCAATAATTCTGTGGCTTTGCAAAGAAGGACATTTGACTTGCCTCTGTGTGGTTGCATTAGCTGTCAAATGTTAGCAAGCCATATGCACAGGTTTACTGTTTGTGAAATTAAGTACATATATTCCTGAGTCATTTTAGGAAATGTGTCTTGGTAGCTGTAAATTCACAGCAGGGCAGATCTTTGGAGTACTCAAAAGTTGCATTTGTGTGCATGTTCTTTGGAGCTTTGGCTGGTTGTTCTTCCCCCCGGACAACTGAAGGTGAACTTTGAAGAAAAGCTAGGTCAACGTTTTGGAAATGGAATTGAGTATTGCACTGTTCACATGTGGTTGGAAAATAAGGAAAGAAAGTCCCTGATAGTAACAGACTGAGGGGCAGGCAGTGTGCTGAGCTTGCACTGGGACACCCAAGTTTCATGTTGCTGGTTCTGTCTTTGGTTTAATAATGTGCAGGAATCAGTGGATATTTCCTCACAGAAAAGCCACTCTGACTGAAATAGAAGTCATAAGTAGTGGTCCTAACAGCAAACTGAATTTTGTAATGACACCGACTTGGTTTTTCTTTTTTTTAAAAAATACTTTGCTAGAATTACTTTTGACAGGACCAAATCTGAGAAAAGAACTTAGCAGGAACTGCTGCTTTATGTGACAAAATTAAACTTTATCATATCTAAGAAGATTGTTGATGCTCTGAAAATGATATTCTGAGTTGTTGTTTTGAATAAAACACATAGTGGGGGAGAGAACGTATTAGGAAATTCTTGCAAGTATTTTTTTGGTGTGGAATGTGGGTAAGTTGGTGAGGTAAGTGAGAATAAGATGGCTCTGCCACAGAGGAACAATAAGGAAGTCATGTGGTCTGATAAATATTGTGGCTTTGAATTGAGAAACGTGTAGGTAATAATTTTTGCTGTGCCCACACAGTTCTGCCTCAGTGACTGGCACGAAGGTTAGATTCTGTGTCTAAGTATTTGCAGAATCCTGCGCTTAATGTGAACATGACAACTCCTTTAATATCAGAGAAATTAAGTGGTTCTGCTGAGTGGGATGGGGCAAAGTGAGCAAAGGAATTTTGTTGTGTTTTTTGAAGAAGGAATGTTGAGGTGAAAGTTCCCAAGAATGTTGTGCCCTCCATTTTTTTGGTTAGTGCCAAGGAGCCTGGCCAGTCTGTCAGTCTCTCTGCCAGGGTGGCAAAGCACTGATGTTCTTAGACAGCAAAAGGCAGGGGAATGGTTTGGCTAATGGTGACACCTTCAGACTTCTGAGCCAGATTGGGAAGTGCTGGGTCTAACTGGGCAGGAAAGTTTGGCACTGGAATTAAATGTATTGCAAGAGCTGCTGGCAGAGCCGGGTGAAGGAGAAAGGTCTCTTGTCCCAGACAAGTGCAGGCTGATGAATGTTTAATGTCTCTGTCATCCTTATTTGTGGGGTGTCATGTGTTTTTCTGTTAAAAAAAAATAATAATGTATCTGTGGGGATTATGAGTTGAACAATTGGTGGCTACAGCTAGTGACTAGATAATCTCGAGGGTGAGCATATGAAAAGCCTTGTGTAAACAGAAGAGTTCAGATTATTCTGGGAGTAGCTGTCTGTAGGCTCTGAAAGACTGAAAAAATAGTCCTTCCACACCCTGGATGGCGTCAGGAAGGACTGTCGGTGGCAGTTGTGTAGTTTGATAAGCCTGTGACTGATGTGCTGTGAACTGGAGATGAGAGGCAGCCTTTAAATCCCCAAGATCCCTTGTTCTAGGGAAAAAAAATGAAGTTGTCTATAGCTTTGGGATATGGTTGTGTTCTGTAAAGGGAGAGAGGAAGGGCTGAGGGCAGTGCCAAGGTGATGTGATATTGCTGTGAACATCAGCTGAGCAGGCTTGGAGGAATTCAGGAGCTGGAATGATACTGGTCTCTTGAGCTTAGTCTAAAATAGCTGTATATATTTGACCCTTTTTGTTTCTACTCTTGCAGCAAAGGCTGGCCTACAAGTTTGCTAAACAAACCCTGTATTTCTGTTCTATCTGCCTGGTTTTGGGGAAAACTAATACAGAAGATGTGTCCAGAATTAGCTGTCTCTACGTGGGCAGTATCTCAGTGATGTATCAGTGAAACAGCCCCCTGGAGATTTGTTTCTTGGGATGGGGTTAGAGAACTCAAATTGCATGGGATCTGTGTGGGAACCTTTGCTGAGGCTGACGGATTTTGGAAAGGAGCCTTCTCTTTTGCAAGGGATATGTGACTGGGATACACCTCACGGCTTTTGGGAAACTTTGTGGTGCTGCAGGGGAGTTGAAAGGGGAGGCTGACTCCCAGCATTACTGTGTGGCAGCAGAGGAAGCAGCAAGGATCACGAGGGAGTCTTGTTTGGAGAAAGGAACATGACTACATGTGGAGCTGAGAGGAGTGATGATTGGGCTAGAGAAGGGTTTAGAACTATCTGGGAAGACTGAGAAAGAACTGGAGATAAAGAACCATGTAGGAAGTTGTGAGATTCTAGGAGGATGAAGGCCTGGTGGCCATGGGAAGATCAGGGGTGGGGATAGTATAGTGAGTGTGTGTGTGCTTGAACAATGTGGTGAAGGGGTATAGGGCTCTAAATCGAAATTAGCCAAGCAAGGAGTCTGTGCCTGGATCCAAAGCTCTTGGCCAGAGAAAGAAAGAAGGGTGCAGAAGGGGTTGGCACTCAGATCTTGTGTTCCCTCACTGGGCTGGAGCAGCACCCGGGTGTTTGAGTTGCCTTACAGAGCCCTGGGGTGGAGTTGGCTGAGTTCCTGGAGCCCAGCATTTTGCAGGGGCTCCCTGTGCCTGTGGGACACCCCTGTGGAAGTGCAGGCTGGGCTTTGAGCAGAGGAAATCCTATAGAGCGCTAATGCTAATCACTCTTAAATCAGGAATGTGCAATTTGGGCATGCTTCAAGCATTAATTGTAGTGGCTTAATTTCCTTATCTGGTAACGTGGGGATAATGCTACCTCATGGTGGTTCTGAGAAGGTCAGTTATTTAATGCTGACTCTGCATGCCAAAGAAAACTGGAGGAGGGGGAGAAAACAGTAAACGTGTCGAAGCAGGATTTGAGCAGGGCAGAATAAACACTGTCTGAGGGTAAACTGGCGTTGCCTGCACGTGTGTTAGCTGAGCCTTGCCTATCCAAGAGGTGGGAGTCCTAACAAGCTGGGAAGAGCAACCCCACATCCCAGTTCCTGGCAGGCCATGCACATTAACTGTATGGAAAACATGCAGTGCCCAGACTGTATATCATGCAGGTTGTTAGAGGAATAATATGACATTGAGGCCTCTGCCCCGCTGCC
This sequence comes from Scytalopus superciliaris, assembly GCA_013400415.1. Lineage (NCBI taxonomy): Eukaryota > Metazoa > Chordata > Aves > Passeriformes > Rhinocryptidae > Scytalopus > Scytalopus superciliaris. The sequence continues at coordinate 244,664 of VXBX01006280.1, read as the reverse complement.
TTAGTTGACATAAGGTAATGGATATTGAGGGGAGGAGCTGAGTAGCAGCCTGGTTGCATAAGCCTTTTTTTCCAAAGGCTAGTGTAATGTGGAGATACAATAAATTTATGTTGTAGTGCACGACCACAAGAGGGATCAGACCACTTGAATTTTCGTTTTTGGGTTTTTGATTCTGCGTTCCTCCATGTAGCCTGCTTACGGGTGTTTCACATGCTTAGATTTTAATTGTCTGACTTAATGATAATCTTAGAAATTTAGTTGAATGGTGGGCTTGTGTCTGGTTTGTTCTCTGTCAGAAGTCTGTTTCTTGGCTTCAGTCTCTGCAGTAAAAACAAGGCTGCATTGCTGCATGACTTTGATAGATAGTTTTGCATTTCTGCTTGCACAAAAAGTTATCTCTTACTGTTTGCTTGGTAAGGCTTCGTTACCAATACCCGTTATGTCTTTTTAAGTGAATATTTTAAAAAGATGGATGTGCCATTGAGTTCAGAACCCATGCAGAGTCTGTATTTTATAGGAGCCTGGTCATTCAAACCTCATTTCTCTGTCCCAGTTCCTCTCTTCTGGAACATCAATTGTATAACTGACAAACATACCTGAGACAAATGCTGATCTGAAAGTAATCATTCCTTGAATAGAATAGATCACAATTCCTTTCTCTTACACCTAATTAGTCCAACATTTTATTTTAACGTCCATTTGTTTTTTGGGGAGAGTAGAAAGTTGCAAAGTTGCTTGGAGGAGAATTTCCCCAACTGACTTTTCTGCTCTGTGTCCTTCCTTCACAAATATAGAAGTAGCTCTATCATTGAAAATTTAATGAAGCTTTCATCAATATAATGCTGTGCCTCTGCATTCTCTGAAACATTCATATTTAATGAGCTTCTAATTCTAATTTCAGGTAACAGGAACAACTGAATATAATCATAAATCTGATTTGTTTGTGAACAGCATGTCCCACGTCATTTACAATTCCTGAAGTCGTCACTGATGACTCTTGACTGCTTTTGGTAGTTTGGTAAAAATGTTTTGTTTCAGACCTTTTTTCTTTATTTCTCTCCATAAAAATCAGCCTGAGGAAACAGAAGCAATGACCTTAAAGCAACAAGGTGGTTGTCCTCATGTCATAATTGAGTATTTGTGGGTTGTTTGTTTTTTTTTGTTAGCAAGCCTAAGGTTAGTTCCTTACTTAAAAAGTACAATAGTGGGAAAGTATTTTGAGTGTGTGGGTGAGCTGGTAATACTGAACAAAATACACAGTTGTGGGTAATTAAATACAGAAGATGGAAATAGTCTAGGAATAACCGTGAAAATATTCTACTGCACTCTGGGCAGCCTCAAACTGAAGATTTCTATGAAGCATCCAATGATGTTGCTCTGCTGGGCTTGGCTGGAAGAAGCAACCAGCTTGTTTGGGTTTTCCTTACTGGGAATGAATCATAATGCTGAAAAGATGGTATTGTTTACCAAATTTTATGCGATAACAGCACCTATGAGTACATTTACATTTTCAATTAGAACAAGAAAGCATTAACACTGAAACATTGTTTTGATCATGTGAAAAAACTTTATTGTTCTATCTGCTTTATTTAATTTATGGTCCTTTTATTGTTTCTCATAATCATAATTGACACTTATCCATAAATATTTAATTTGTGTTTTGGAGGTTAATTGCAGAAAAAGGCCGCATATAATGTGATGCCATTGAATATAGCAACATAAAATTTAATAACCAGAAACATTCTCTACTATGCATAGTATTGCCTTTGTAATAATACAAAGGGTAATGTGGAGAATGGTATTCACTCCACCCCCTTTCATGGCAGCATGCAATTTTCTGTTTCATCTATTAAGTTTTTTGAAAAGAAATCTTAATTTAGTACCAGGAGAGAGCTGCATTTGCATGGCACATGTTAGTATCCTGATTGCTTCTGACAGTCCTTATTTTCTTGCTTTAATTTACTTGGAGCCTTGCGCTGGCAGGGTTGATCAGGATGTTTTCCCACATGTTTTTTTAATCCAGCTTCTTATGCACGTTTTTACCAGCTTTGCCAAGGAAAATTATATGCTGGGCATATTATGTGGATGTTCTTAACTGTTTCATGTATGTGAAGCAGCCCCACAGTTTTTACACAGTCTTTAGCAAGACTTGGCCTTGGTGGTGGTAATCCCGGCTCTGGATGGTTCCTCATCCCTTGGGCATGTCCCAGCAAGAACACTGGGGTTTTTTTGGTTTTTTTTACCTTCTAAACTCTTCCCTACCTGATTTTTAAAGCTTTCAGAGACGCTTTTTGGTAGGCAAGTAAATCTGAAGTAGCAAAGTGAACGTTTGCTGTACCACTCTGTTCTAGGGATCTCATCCTGGGCAGGGTCAGCTCTGTATCAGCCACAGGCACTTCCACTGTGGACTGATTTCATGTATTTACTGAATTTATGACAGCTAATGAAAAAACCCCCTCGATTTTCTAATTATAATTCTTGTTTTCTAGCCGTTTGGGATACAGAGCAGTTCAGCAAAGGAATGGATGAAGGAACTGTGTTAACAAGACTGTTGTTTCAAAAGGCTGGCTCAGTTCATCAGGGGCTCGAGTGCCTCACTCATGAAAGTAGCCCAGAGAAATAGAGAGACTCTCCATGTGATGATTATTTTTGGGATCAAACCCGTACGATTTATTTTCGCTGCTAAAAAACGCACATCACTTTTTCTGACAGTCAATTTTCTGTTAAATAGTTTACTTAGCACAGACAAACAGTTTATTTAAGATAAGTTGATAGCAGCAGACTTGGAGTTTGTCCTAGTGCCGTCACTTTTCATATTTGGTTTGGACTATTTACAGTAGAAGCTGAAGGTGAATGAAATGAGGGAGAGGTGCAGGTTTGTGCTATTCCCCCCCCCCCCCCTTAAATATTACTAGTTCAAAGGTTGTAAGTGGCTGTCCCTCATCTTCTCCCAAGTGATATCAGATCTTTTACTTGCCAGTCTTTAGCACTGACCCCTTTTGACTAGGAATTGTAATAAATATATGAGTCACATTTCATTTTGCGATGAGATCTTTTTTTTTTTTTTGGTGCAAGTTTGGAGAGACTACATCAATAAAGCTGTTTATTTTCCTTCCCTAATATCTGCAGATTTTTCTCTAAGGATAATTTGAATATTTTTTACCTGCAATCTCTTGAGGAATGTATGAATTGCACATAAAAACTACATTTCAGCTTTTGTTTTGGAGTTTAGCACCCAGAAGTTAGAAAATACCAAAATAAGGACTCCTTGTTCAGTCTTAGTGTGGTTCCTCTGTATATGTGGTAGGGTGCTATTATTGATATATATGGTATTTTGCATCTTGCAGGACCTGTTTTAGGCCATAATCAGAGAATATTGTAATCAATTATTTTTTGGTATATCCAGCATATGTAATTAGTAAGAAGATAATTAGTTTCTCCCTTTTCTGTAACACCGGATATAAAGCTTTTTATGCCTGTGTATTTCTCCTGTGGTATAGAAGAACTGCTGTGTTGTGTTACTGATGAGAAAAATCATCATGATTTTGCAGGGATTTCTGTGTTTTAAAATGCACTGTAAAGGGAATGTAGAACTTGTTTTCCATCCACCCTTTGTCCTCCAACACAGCCTGCCTCCACAGCAAACAAAACCAGCCTTTTCAGAGCCTCACAGTGAAAAATGTTAAACTTAGGTTGTGCCAATCCTATAAATAGGTGTTGGGCATTCCAGAAGAGTATTTGCATTAAGTAAGGTAACTACACTCTAGCTTTGCTCTGCAGTATAATTTTGGAGTTTTTAAAAGCTTTGTTTTATCATGGATTTATAGAATGTTAAGGGGTTGGAATGGTCCTTAAAGATCATCTAGTCCCAACCCCTCTGCCATGTGTAGGGACACCTCCCACTAGACCAAGTTGCTCAAGGCCTTGAATTTTGTGTTACAGCATTTAGCTGGCAGACAGCTGGTGATTTGGGCAGGGAATTCACTGGATCCATCCCAGTGCTACTGAGCAAGACCAAAATTGAAGTTTTGGTCCTGGGCAAAGAAGAGTGGGTATAAAGGCTTTCAAAAGGAGTGAGGTTATTAGAGATAGGCTTTCCCCCCCCACTTGGATTAGTTGTTCTGTTTCCTTTGTTGTCCAGCCTCATGCAGAGTTGTGTGGGAGGAGGCCGAGGTGCCAGTGCAGGTACAGGGAGGAGATGGGGACACACAGCAGCCAGGTCTTTGTGCCCCTGGACACAACCTGTTGTGCGGCTGCCCCCCTGTGTGTTTTCTGGGAGGCTTTGGCAGCCCTGTGCCTTCGTGTGCAGGTTTTGTCTGTGCATTTTGAAGCCGAATTAGAGCAGGAGGGTTGTGCCTTGCCAAAGCATCTGTGGTCGTGCCCTTTCAGTGGTATTGTTATTGCTTGTGCTCGAAACGTTATGATTCTTCCCACACTCTCGTAGCACAAATGATCTTTGTGACTGGCCGTGTTGGTGTAAAATATTTTTATGCTTCGTACATGATCAGACATCACTGGTTGTGCCTTTTGTGTATGATGGCAACAGGAAGAGAAGTGGTGTAGTTAAGAGAAAAAGTAAAAATTACTGGCTGCAGGTGTGTGTGTGTGTGGACTTCCACTTGAGTCTCCATGGTTACTCCAGCTGACTGAAGTCCAGGTGTTCCTACGCCTGTCCCATCCTTGTGTTTCAACTCTTTTTCTTGGCACTGAATGGTGAACCAGTTCAGGAAGGTGATCAGTTTTAGGGTTTTAGTTACCAGCTGAGTTAGCTCCTCATACTGCACCCGGACATGTGTGCTGTTGTAGAGGTGGCAGGACTTGAATATGGGGTGGGAAACTATGGCAGCCCAGATCTAAAAGTAGGATAAGCTACTGTAGGACTAGACTTTACCTTGCATTTGATGCCAGTAAAAAGAAATACATAAATCTGTATTAGGTACCTGTATGTGTCTTTGTTGAAGACTTCAGTGCTGTGCCAGGACAGCGCTGTCCTGGTAACATTCCTGCAGCATAAGGGGCTGGTTTGTGGCAGCCATGCAGAAAAAACTTTGATCTCAGATGATCCCACGCAATCTCCCCAGTACATACTGTGGGAGTCAAGATGTTTGTTTTAGTTGACAACCTGAGCTTGCAGAGGCTCTATTTGTCTTTTGCTCAAAGACCGTATAGCTTGGATTTGGGTTTAGCTTAAACAAATTCCAAGGAACTGCTTCTTCATGTTATGCAGAGTTTGTTCCTGAAAATAAAGGGATCACTTGTGGATTACTGAAAGTGTTGCAGTTTGAAAAAAGCTGTGCTGGGGAGGAGACAACTTTCTTCTTGAAGTGGGAAGAGTTTCCAGATCTCTTCTTGTTCAGGTCTTTTCATGGTCGTTTCAAAGGTTGGGCAGGGGGATTGGGTTTACAGTGGACTTCTAACATTGTCACCAGTGTGAATGAAAAGCTGGTACAAGAGATTACTCAGGAGGGTGCATAATATGGTCCTTGATAAGAATGAGGGGTTTTGTTTGGCTTATTTTTCTTCTCTGCATAAATGAAAGTGAATATAATACAAAGCAAAAGCTGTTTGGAAAGTAATAGGAATTACAGTGAAGTAAGTTTGATCTTTGCATCACAACTGTTATCACCAAGCTGCTTTTTCTTTTTCCTTTTATTTTTTAATTTATTTTTTAGCATGTTTTGCATTGGTAGTAGCTAGAGGACCTTTCATGAGTCCCAACTTAGAGTTCACTGCAGGAAAAGGAAAAGTTCTTGAATGAACTGCAGTAAAGTAAGTGGATTTGAGCAGGGAAGGTGAAGATACAGTGGCAGTGAGAAAAGCACAATTTCTACCCGAGTTAGCTGATACAGACTGTAGCCTGCTGAAGTGCTTGCTCAGTTTTATGCATTAGTTTTCAGTGGAGCTGCAGGATGGGATGGAGAATAACACTGGAGTTAGAGCTTCATGAAGCACAGATTTTAAGTGTCTGTGGCTCTTAATCTCTGTGCTGTCTTCCTTTCCCCCCCTGGAGCTGAGTAGGTGAGCTGGTGTTGGGGCGTGTTTGTGCAGTATCAGAGGGACCACATGGATGCAAGTCATCCTTGTCCCCTGCCTCGGGAAGCCGTCCCCCAGCTGTGGTTGTGGTGGTGTGTGCAGGTGGAGAGAAGGACAGGAAAAGTCATGCTCCCCGTCAGCCTCCTGAAAGTACTTTGTGTCCCTGGGAGTGCTAAACGTGGGGTCTTTTCAAAGCTTAATAGGTGTGCTGTACAGGTGAGTCAGCCTTTTGTGCTAAGGGCCAGCTGCCTGACTGATTTTCAAGCTGGCATGCTAGGACACACTGGCATTCATCGCATTTGTAAACACTCCTCAAAGCTGAGGAAGGCTTTTGTCTGGTAACCAGTTTTCCCTAATGCCTTGGGAGTGACTGGCTTGACGCATTTTCCCCAGGTGGCATCAGCAGCCTGTGAAACACGGAGGAAGCATTTTTGCTCTGTGACCTTTGCAGCAAGGTGATCTTCAGGGAGGACAACCAGCAGTGGGTGTCCGTATTTTTGGTACTTTGCCCAAATATGTACACTTTTGACTCCAGAACAGGGAGTGAAAGACACCGTGTCTTGGACCGGTTCTTTAGGCAATGCAGTTTTGTCCTTGCTTTTCTGCTGTATGTGAACCTGATGGTTGACAAGTCATTCCTGAAGAGCAGGAAGAGATACCTTTTATTTTTAGTGGTGGAAAGATTGTTGCTGGTATTGGGAGTGAAACAGGGCAGGGTTGGGGTAGGTGGTGCCAAGTTTTATGTCAAGTTTAGGCTCTCGCTTTTCTGAACGAGTGTTCAGGTTTCCCTTTAATAATCTATTAGTCTTTATAGCCTTTGTTTATGAACAAAGACTGGAGAGTATTTGTGTGTAGCAAAGAACAAGTAAAAAGGAGTTCTTGGTGAGTTTTCCACAATATTTAGTGTAAATACAGCCTCCCTCCCAGGGCTGCTTGCAGAGGGGAATGTTGGGCAGTCCTGAATCCACACTGTGTTGCTAGGGAAAGCAAAAACTCCAGTTACATGGGAATTGTCCAGTGCATGTAATAAGTGTTTTCTCAAGTGTCTGTATCTGTCTTTTTTCTTTCCTCCTTGCTGTGTTCTGAGGGTTTTTTGTTTGCTTTCAGTAGGCCATTGTCTTGAGGGGCCTGATCTTGCAAACAGTAACGAACAGAGTTTTTATTTACTAGTGATACCTGTGGGACTGTTCAAATAAGTGTATAAAGTTGAATCTAAGACCTCCTTGAAGCCCACCAAATATTGAGGTTTTGTTTCCCCTCTCTCGAAACCTCAATTCCCAGAGGGCCATCAAGCTAGTTCAGCTCTCCCAGTAGTAACTGGCTGAAGGATTAGGCCATTTTAAAAAAATAGTATAAAAGACCTGAACATGTTCACATTTTGAGGTGTTATGTCTGAGAATGTACAAGCTGTGAGCTGTTGCTTAGCCACACATTTTTAGCTTATTTATGATGAAATAGTGAGTGTTATAACACGCCTGCTAAACTGGTATGTTGAGGATGAGAAAAGTGACTGAATTGAAATTGTCAAGACGAGTGAACCTCTTTTGGCCGGACCATTTAATGGACTTTTGAGTTCTGTTTGAATCTGGTTTTGCTAAAAGCTGCTGAGCAGAAATCACATGGGTTTGTCTTTCACTGTTCACTGCTGTGCAGGGGGGGGTACGAGGCAGGTGCTGGTGCCAGTTCGAACTGTCTGACACTGTGCCCAGAGTGGCAATTGCTGCAGAACCAAAACACACCATTATCCTATTAGTGCATTCACATCTTCATGCAATTAAACCATGTTATATTTAAGCTGCCTCCGCTGTACACATTCCCACAGTTTTAACAGTTTATAATTTAAAGCCTATGAGAATTTGACTGAGATTTAATTCCACCTGTACAGCCTGGGTAGCAGTTTGGTGTCATTGCATCTGCGTGGTTAAGGGCAGCTGCCCTGAGAAGTGAGAGTGCTTGAATCAGTATTGTCAAGGTCTTCAGCACCCAGATAGGAGGGAATGACCAGCAGGAAATACCCTTTTGTGGGGGAGTCTTTGTTTCTTCCATAAGAGCACTTTCAGATAAAAGGTGAAAATTGATCATCTTGGTATTCAGTTGCCTTAGATTTACATAAGGGCAGTGAATTTCCCTTTCAGTGTTTTAACAGTGCTGATTTTTGCAGAAAACCCGTATTTCACAGGTGCCTCATTTCTGTCACTTGAAAGTTTTGCAGACAAGTACTTGTCACTTCTGGAAACTATAATATATATTGCTGTTAAGGTGATATTTTGGGGTGGAGTATTTTTTTGAGTAAGCATATATGTCTTGAAACCATCTGAGTCATGTATTCTATTTTTTAATACAAGATGGTTTTGAAGAATCAGCATGTTGTAGTCAAGATACAGCACAAAGCATAAAGAGGCATGGAGAGGTGTCTTAAAAGAAGGGGAAAGAAGGGAGAATCTTATGTACACCCCTGGGATCACTGAATTAATTTATACATTTATTTCCAAGGACCTTGTCAACCTTTGTTTGCAAGGTAATTAAGGTAGGGTGGTGGTTCCAGTTTTGGGGCTGACAGCCTCCTGCCCCAGTTAACTCAGTGGATGTGGTAATGCAGGGCAGCAGGTAATGGTTGTGCTTCACCAGTCCAGAGAGGGGAGTTTCTGTGTTGGGTTCAGTCATCTTGGGAATGTGGCCTGATCTTTCTGATTTCCATGACCAACGGTGGCATGTTTTTCACCGGGGAATTTTGTTAAACTGGTTAACTTTGTACGTTGAATTCAGCTCATGCTGCAGTGGGTGTCACCAAACTCGTTTTACAGCGTTTTCCAAGGAAAACACCCAGTATGGTGTTTTCTGCCCTGGGTGGACTGGTAGGCTGAAAATTGCTTTTTCAGATGAGTGGTAGTTGCTTTTCAGATACTTGTGTTGCACAATGGCACCGTGAGTCATGGACCGCAGCCTGTGTCTGTAACTGGACTCTTTTCAGGGTTTAATTGTTGAGTGCAACGGCCAGGGTGCAATCTTCAGTATCTACAAAATACCCATCTCTTCCTGATCTTTCGATCCCTTTGTTCTGTTTTTGAATAGTAAACTTGGTTTCTGTCCTTTGTGGAAGTAGGCGAGGCGATCAACTTTTCTACAGCATCCTAATGTTTCTTGGAGAAAATGCTGATAAATGGTACCTTGCTGGTAAACCATGTCTGTCCAAAATGTTGCACGTGGTTTTAGGGGGTGGAAGCAGCTTGGAAAGTTGGAAAGTTAAGGAAGTGCGTGAAGATCACGGGAGTCTGAAAACTTAAGTGAATTAAAAAAATGATAGTATAAATAGCAGGACCGTAGATTTATATGAATTAGAGTGCTTGCTAATCGTAGGTGTTGGTGATGAGTTGGAATTGTCTGTATAACCATGTTGCAGTTGTGGTCCTCAGCATGACAGTAACCTTGTCCTTTCCAGCCAGAAAAATTCACATTTTGTATCACCGTGGAATCATAGAACAGTTTGGGTTGGAAGGGACCTTATAGATGATCTCACTCCAACTCCCCCTGCTGTGGGAAGGGACACCTTCCCATAGACCAGGTTGCTTCAAGCTCATCGAACCTGGCTTTGGAATTTCATACAACTGTTCTGAAAAGCCTTGATGGAAGGAGCCTTGTTTGCTCAGGTTTTTCCCGTTGGCCATCAAGGACAGTTCGTGCATTTAAGCTTGCAGGATTGAGTCCAATAATTCATATTAATACACAATTCCATAAAATGATGAGAGTAGAAAGTTTAGTCGGAGATCTTAGAGATTCGTATTTGGGCAGAGAGAATTAGGTATTTTACACACATACAGCTTGCTTTGGCCAAGAAGGTTGAAGATGGTCAGTGTTAGTGGCCATCTCTGAAATGTCAGGAATTGGAGGAGTAGTTGCTTTTTGAAAAGCTAATCCTTTGCTTTTTTGGGGTGTTTTCACTGGGTCTCCTAATCTGTTGGTCATCATGGAATTTGCCAGTGGACATTGCTTTATGGGAGGCTGTGCAGAATCAAAAAAACCACATGTAAAATAGATGTGTTGATTTTGAATTTTTATTTTTTCGTGGGTGATTGTGAAAAGCCCTTTTCATTATTGTGTATAAGCTTATCATTTGATTTAGGCTAGGAGCATATAAAAAGCATGAAATTTCGTGTTCAGAGGCTCTTGATCTTCCCAGAGCTGTGCGCTCCAGGGTGTACTCTCCTGATTTGTTTTAATTTGACTTGCTTTAGTGGCACTAGATAATATCAAGCATTTATAGCGTGTGATTTATATGAATAAGGAAAATACTATTCACTCTTTCTCAGGCCAGGAACAATGTTCTCTACACATGGCCTTAATACAGTCGTGAGCCTAAATAAATGCTGCTTTTGGGTACGTGAGCAGGTTGGGTGTAATTATGGAACAGCCTGGTGTTTATGAGGGAACCTGCAGCACTGCTGAATGGTCCTCAGCTGATGTTTGCCTAAATCAGATCGGCTCAAATATTGCCTGGAACTGATCATCTGCATCTTGGCCTGGATTTCCATTCCCTTCCTTCTTTTCAGGGCTCTTCACTTAGTCAGTGGGATTGGTGGGCCGTCGTGCCATGCAGCATACGGTTCTAACCACAGATGATGGTGGGTTTTGGTTGTCTGCTGCAGTACTGAATGGAAATGAAGGACTTTTTCTAGTCAACAATATGCAGATACAAGAATGAACAAAAATAATCTGCATAACGAGTAAATTAGATGGTGGCAGATGGGATTTGTGCTAAAATAGGCATTTGAAAATAGTCCTTCCTAACTATTTCCGCACACAAATAACGAGCAAACAACAAATCTGTGCTCTGAGTTTGGTGTTTACACAACGGAGGAACTTCACATAACGATGAACAGATTTGTGGGTGTTTATCTGACTTCAAATCACTTGACAACAGTTTGGTCATGATCAGCTCACCAGTGTGGGGAAGCAGCTCTTGTGTCTTCCTCCCTGTAGTCCCAGTGTCTGCATCGGATGCTGAGTGACTACACTGCGTGTTCTGCTTCATGTGGTTTGGGGTGGAACAGGTACGAATATAAATACTGACGAGAATATAATGTATTTTGTTAAAACGTAATTTTTTTCTTCTGTCTCTTTGATCCTCCATTAATACAAGTTTTCTTGCTCCCTTTGTGTACCTGATTCTCCTCAGTGCCTCTGCTACTAACCAATACTAAATGAATACAACATCACAAATTTTCATGGCGATAAAATTCTTCAAAACGTGCTGGGACTTTGCGAGAACCGTCTGTGTTTTGTCTTTGGTATGGTGAGTAATGTTTGCTCACTTAGTCCTTTGTGTTTGATAACCTGTGAAGGTACCTCCAGCTTCCCTGCAAATAGGGCTGGGTTTGTATTCCCTGCAATCTGTAGGAAATGATTGAGATGCCAGCATAGCTAACGAGGGTCTGACACATCCTCCCTAGTTTTTTGTTTTAATACCTAAAAGTAGTTGCATTGAATGTGGCCTTATAATTCAGCTTCAGAAAGATTGTGTGACTTTCACCGACCAGTTTAAGGTACTGAAATAGCAATTACCATTTATTTTTGAGCTTGAGGAAAAAAGCACTTTTTTTGGAATGATGAAATTTACAATGCAAAAAAATGTTCCCTACCATGCTTTTAGAAGGTCAGGATTTCTGCCACCCTTAAAAAGGAAATTGCAATCTGACCTGCTCAATGGCCAGTGTGGGATGGGGGAGGGAGGTTTTGGTGTGTTTTTCCCTTTATTTTTTTTTTTAAAGTCAGTCAAAACATACTTGTTTTTTGAGATTTGTTTCACTGGCCACGTGTTGTGTATTTCAGGGTATTTCAAGACATCCCCGAAATATTTATCATGCTGTGTCCCACCAAGAATGTAATCTTAAGGTCTCTACTGTTTATGAAGCACAGTCTATATTTTATCTCCTGCTGAGAAAAGATGTGATAGTGGTTGTTTAGGGATTATGTGAAAATGAAGTGAGGAATGACCCTTAAAAATCGGTAGGCAGTGGGAGATTCCCAAATGAGATTAGGGAGGTGGGGGAAACTGAATTGCTACTGTCGGGCCTTTCTAATGAGCATCTTCTTTGCGGTTACACCGGTGAAAATTAAGATTGGTGAGATAAAAAAGCATTTAAAAAGGCAGTAAAAATCTGTTGGGTGACAGAAACTGAAAATAAACCCGTAACTCGAGGAACTCGGAGGTGTTGGAGCTGCAGTTTCAGAGCCTGGGAAGGTACCTGCGATTCTAAAGGTCATTAATGGATCACAAGTGCTGGTGATACGATGCTATCGAGCTTCAGGCACAGGGTAGCACGGCCACTCCCAAAATGAGTGATCCATTACTGCAGGAGATGCTTTACTTGGGTTTGGGTTTGTTCTTTACGAGTCCTCTAACTTCCTCGGGTTAAAAAAACCAAGATGATTTGTCAAAGCATTTCTTTTTAACATATACTTGCTTAGGCTTATTTCTTGAAGGATTAAGTCTGTAGTTGGATGAAAGACGGCAATAAAATGTTATTAAGTTGCGTTTTTTTTCTTTGTTTTTCTTTCTTCTGATGAGATTTTCTGCCACTTAGTGTTCAGAATAATTTAGGCTCTGCTCTCTAAGGTATTTAAGGACTCCATAGAGATCATTCTTCCTTCTCTGACATCCAGCTATTCAAATTGTAATAGTAAAGGCAACAGTGATTTAGCAAGTCATTTTAAATGGTGCTTTAGGGCAGGAAATAAATAATGCCCCAATCAATTGAAATTCCAGTAGGGAATTGGGATATGATGTAAAATTACCTACATTAGTCTGGGAAACCAGCGTGCTCTCAATAACAAAAATACTATTGAGTCCTTGGTATTCAAAGGCTACTGGTGCTTTTGGTGTGTCTCACTGTAAAGGCAGCAGTCTCGGGCAGCAGTTTGTTCCCTAAGGCTGTATTGGACTCATGAAGAGGCGGGAATGATGATTTGTTGAGTCATGACCACCACCTTTTGTTGCAGAAAGGACTTTTTACATGCTGGTAGAATATATCTCCATATTAAATTGCATGTTCTAGCTGAAATAATAGAAGCTGAGGATGCTTACTCTAATTTTCTTCTGTGCCTTTTATCAGCTATTAAAGACAACCAGAATGGTGATCTTACCTTCTTTCTTTTTTCACAATGTGAAAAAAATTGATCCAAGTGAATCAAGTTTGGATCTCAGACATGTATTTATTATCGTGTATGCCAGATAGGATAAATTAATTGATACGAGGATATGAATCTGTGTAGTTTGTGAAGACTGCTTTAGACTGATGGCTGAGTGGTTTCTGTTATGAGCAGAAGGAGCAGATGCTAAAACATCTGTGCCATGCTTGTCATCCTTTAAACATCTTTTTCAGCGTTCAAAGATGCATTTAATATTGGCTTTTTTCTCCCTGTTTTATTTTTCTTCCTAAGCTGTTGTTGTCTTGGGTCTTCAGTTATTAGAGCACATAACCAGGACCATAGGTAAGACTGGAAGCACCTTCTTCATTATCAAATCTAGTTACCTGCTGAAGACAACCTTGTGAGCATATGTTGGTTTTTTAAAACTAATTTTTGTCCCGTTGCTTCTGTTCTTTCTGATCCCAGGCTTTCACTGTCATGACTGCTGAGAAATATAATTTCCAGGGTGAATTTTTAGTCTATTGGTTGGACTTGTTTTAGTTTAAATAGCTTTTTCTGCTATTTCTCTTGAAAAGCCAGTCTTCCAAATCTTGTGATCGTCTAGTTGCCCTTTTGTACACTTATGGGATGAGCTCATCTGTTTTGAGAGTGAGTGACCAGAACTGCAAATGTCACTTCAGGTGAAATCTCACATCCTGCTGGTAACTCCTCCTGACAACAGCAGCTTCTCTGATTCGTCCTTGGGTTCCCTTTTCATGACTGCCCCACGTGGCATGAGGTGCTATTTAATGGGCACAGGAGTGTCTCTTCCTGTAGTTTTTGCTCTGTAAATGATGAGCTCCTGGTGACTTTGTGACTTTGGTTTCAAGTGCATGAAATTTTCTTCAGTTGTGTTGCCTTCTGTTTCTATCGTGGAAGGCGTTGGCTGTAAACTAATCTTGTGTGCTTTTAAAAAAATATTCTAAAGTAGCTTGTCCTGTTCTTTTGATTCTCTTATTTTTAGCAATTCTGAAAAATACTAGTTATCCTCTGTCTACTACCCCACATGTTAGTTTATTCCTGGTGTTCTAACTGTGCTTTCAGTCACCTTTATAGAAGTGTGTTGATCAAGCAGCTTATAGGGTGCCCTGAAACAATGGTTGACACTTCTTGTTCTCCATCCTTATACTTCTGGAGCGAGCTGAACTAGCTGTGTGTGTCACAAAAGCTTTGTAAGAGGGGAAGGGAAGGAGGAATTTTAATAAACAGTGTTAGGATGCTGTTGACTCAGAGACTGGGAAGAGAGGAACAGCTTTTTATGCTCTCCCAGCCAGTGGCTATCACTGGGATCTTAGTTCAGGGATCTTGTTCAGACTGTGACCTGCCTATGTGGTGAACCCAATGGGAAAGTTTATCTGGCTGAAAAATAACATGAAAATAACCCAAAGAATAACCGTGTGGCTGCACAAATGTTGCTCTGGCCTGCGAGAGGGGCCAGCAGGGGAAGGACAGTGCAAAGGGAGGTTACAGCAGCTTCTCTGGCATCGGTGCTGACTTAACATGTAGGGAACAGTTTTGGTGTTCTAGATTGCATATCTAAAGGCTGTTAGGATTTTTGCTCCTCATCAGAATGGGAGCTGGTGTCTTAACGTTTGAGTTTGGTCCCTAATTTCTGACAATTTAAGTAAAGCCAGTTGTTTTTATTGTATCATGAACCAAAATTCGTGCACGAGCTCCCACATTGTCATGGCAACTTGTTCTTTTTAGTCTCTTAAGCCAAGCAAGTTCGGTGGTAGAGGACATCACTCCATTACACTTTGCTTTTTGAGCACTGACAGGGGTTTCAGAGCTGTCCAGGACATGGATGATGCAGTTACTGCCCTAACAGGCTGTTTCTTTAGGTTGTTTTAAATTGTTTGTACATACACCCACACTATGTCTGTATTTGAGTAGCTTAAGGAAACTGGATGGTGTACTTCATATGCTCTTGGCAGGAATTTGGCCTGGTTCCTCCCAAAGGTCATGAGATGTGAGCCAACATATGCAGATCATTCAACAGGTACATTTGCAAGAGGCTGGTCAAGATTTTGATTTTTGAGAGTTTTAAATCCTTGTATGTGTCCCGTTGGGTCCCCAAACCACTGGGTTTTTTTATGGAAAACCTTGGTCATATGCCTAGTTCTCTTACAGATGTCTTATCAACTTTATCTTCTTACTTTCTGAGATTTAGGCATGAAAAATGGGGGTGTCTCGTGGTCAGGATATCCCGTCATGCCACAAATACCTTTCAGTGTTTCTCCCCTTTCCCTGCATGGCTGCATTTCCTTGTCTTGTTCCCAGTGCTGTTGCTGCCCTGTAAGATGTGTTGAGTCCAGGATGGAAGGCAAAAGCCTCGTTTCGGATCAAGTGAAAGATTTGCCGTGACTGTTTTGGGTCCCCAAAGAGTTTATTTTCTGTTGTCCGTGTTTTATTTTCCCCCCGGTGTGATTTCTGGTATATGCAGGTGTTTGGTACGACCGAGTCAGTGAATGCTCAGAGCACTTGAGTTGGTAAGACCTGCCAGCCCTGGTGTGGGACTTTCTCACGAGGTAACAAATGGGTAGGGGAGGAGAAGGGAGCAGCATGTCTCGTGTGGAGTTCTGGGTGAGATCTCAAACCTGTTAACGATAAGTGTGTTTGCCTTGTGAGACAATGGGCGACATTGAGCTGGATCTTAGAAATAATGGAGTTTCTGCAGTTTAGACAGACGGGGAATTTCGTAACTGTCTCAAGATCAGGTGTGCTGTGGGCAGCTGCTGATCCTCATAGCTACCCAATTTGGTGTTTGCTGAGAACTTGCAGAGTTCTCATTCAAAGAGAGTAAAGCATAATAGAAAGATTATTGACACAGTTGAATTATTATTTTAGTGCATGTGTTTGCCCAGTAGAACATAATGGATTTGGAGTAGGTGTTCCTGGTACATTGGGTAAATTCTAGGTCGGTTTTGGTGTGCCTAATCATTGTGAAAGCACTTATTTCTCAATGCCACACAGCTGCTCTTGAAGTGTCAGGAATTGGCCTGCCAAGTACTGGCCTGTTGTTTGACCAAATTGACTTAATGGTGCTCTAAGACATGTTTTTATGATTGTGACCTTAACTGATTAGGCAGTAGTGTCTCATAAATAATCACTTTTATTTAAATGTCTGCAGAAATATTTTCTCTATACTATCCAGAGTTAATTACCATTAAAGGTTAAATTTTTTTCCAAGGGAAAAAGAAAGGCTCATCTGGATAAATGTGAGTTAAGTTTCAGCTTACTGCAAACTCTCTTGTCAGGTCCAAGCCACTTGAAATGGTTTTGTAGTGAAGATGTTGAAACACTATGGGTGGTGGAAATGTTTCTGTTTATTATTAATTTAATCAGTATGTCTTTTTTTTTTCCCCTTAAAATGCCAGTCAATCAAGGCTGTAGTTCAACCACTACCCGGTCTGCTTGCTTTCTGGTGAATGAGATGAATAGGTCTGTATAGCAGAGTATGTACATGGGTGTTTGGAAAATAGGGTTAACTGTGGCTGCCTCCTGAATTTTTGAGATGTCTGGGCTCATTTAACCTCCTGCTTTCTGCAACACGGATCAGAACTTGTCTGATAGGACAAAAACGAAACAGAAGTGTGTGCGTGCATCCTTTTCCCAAAAGATATAAATAGTCTAAAAGGAGGATTGTGTTCTCAGCAGCTTGGCAGATGACGCTGAGAACTGACATAACACAGATATAGGCAGAGTACCCGAGTCTCCTCTTGGTTTTGCTTTCTGGCTTAAAGAAAGCAATTCACATCAGCTCTCTGGAGTCTTGATACTTCAGAATAACGTTAGCAAAGTAATCTCTGAGACTTTGTGTTGCAGTGTGTGTGACTGTGGGCTGAAGAGAAGGGAGCTGCAGACAACTGCAGATAGCTTATCAACAGGGCTTAAAACCCCCAAATTCATATCTACAGTTTGATAGAGCTGTGATTTCTCCCTGAAAGCTGAGATGTGTTTTATGGCCATAATGAGCTGTAGTCTCTGTGGCACATGAGCAGCTTGTGAGACCTGTTAATTTACTAGTTGAAGACGAGACCCATTGTAGGGTTTTCAGCCAGGTAAGGTTTTGAGAGCATTCTGAAAATGTCTGCTTACAAGGTGAGAACATCAGAATCCCCCTTAGTGGGACTTCACAGAACCTGAACAGGGACAAGGGAAAGAGTAACTGGCATCAACTTCTCCCAGCTCCCTCTTGTATTTGGCAGTCAGAGAAGAGATGGCCCAAAACACATAACCAGCAGCTTCTGCAAGCACTTTCATAAGGATTTATGAATTCCTGAGGCAGAGGTGTGAAAAGGAAAAGACTCACTTGTCTCTAACTCCCTACTCATATGGGAGCTACTGATCTTGTAAGCTCCTTTATTCTGAGGAGCTCAGAAGCCCTTGATGTCATCACAGTCACTCTTCTTTCTCTTCCCTTTGCTTTTGTTCCCTAACCTGTAACATGGGAAAAACTTGTGTTTGCTCAGTTCTTTTGGCTTTTCTGAATCACAGAGGTAATCATTGCCACAGACTATAGGAAGAACCTGCCTTCTAGACTGTGCCTCTTAATCCATCAGCCCAGAAAATAAACCTGCAGTGGCCAACTGCAAATAGTTGATGAGCTCCTGGCTATGCAGCAGAAACCACTGTGGGTTACGAGGATTTGTAAAATGTACTGAAGGTTGTGAAATAAACAGGTTTGGCAGCTGCTCCCTCTGAATTGGGTCATTTTTGTCTCAGTTCAAGAATCTTTGTAGGAGAACACGGAATTGTCTAACCCAAACTAAGCAAAAAGCCTGGGACTGTTTCTAGAAACATCTCTGATTTAAAAATCTAGATGTCAGTTTGTAGCTTTCTCATGTATGTGTTTTCTCTTGATTTTCAATGTTCCCTTGCCATAAATCAAGTAATTCTGTTTCTGTAACTAAATTTCCCTCTGACATCAGTGAACAAGTGAAAACACATCACTTTTGCTGATTCTTTCCATTCTACTTGTTTGTGGTTCAGGTCTTGGCTATATATTGAATACTGTTATTATTTTTTCATCTAAACTGTTTTTTCCATAGTGGAGAGGATAATTTGTGTTGCGAGTTACTTAACAGGAACATCTGGGTTATAAAAGCTGAAGAAAGAGGAACTTAGAGATTCCAAATACTTGATACTGTTTAGTGAGTGTATCTACTAAAAACAGGCTTTGTAAAGAAGAGTAGTAACTCATTCTGTAATATTCATAGTCAACAGCAAAAGCCATAAAGATTTCTTTTTTCCCCCCTGAAATGATTAATGGCTGCATATCTAAAGCCCTGCAAATTTTTGTAATGCTGAGCAGAATCTACAGTTTTAGAAGAGAGCATATCTTGTACCCCTGCTTGTGAAAACAGCTCTTCTTTTATTCTGTTTTGTTTGCTCCCTTGCCAGCCAAGCTAGAAAAGGGAGCAGCACCATCGAGCTATGCTAATGTTGTGTCCCAGAGGCTTGATTCCTTATCTGCCATCATCCTTCCGTGAAGGGAATGTGTGCTTGTGTGGGGAATGCAGGATTGGGCACCAATCTTGTACCCTTTGAAGTCCCTCTGTCCAAAACAAACACTGAGTTCCAGTAAGTGTAATTTAGTTGATAAGTATCTTAACAGTTTTCTGGAGAGGAACCTCTGCTTGTCTTCTGCAATGTACCAAAAGCATTTTTAGTATGATCCTGGTCCTGAAGTCCATGAACACTGACATGAAG
The DNA here is from genome assembly GCA_013400415.1 of Scytalopus superciliaris. NCBI lineage: Eukaryota > Metazoa > Chordata > Aves > Passeriformes > Rhinocryptidae > Scytalopus > Scytalopus superciliaris. The sequence continues at coordinate 225,734 of VXBX01006280.1, read as the reverse complement.
GCACTGATGGTGCCAAACCATCTAGATACTTTATTGTTTGCTTTCCTCAAAAATGTGATACTGTTCTGGAATGCTTAGAGACCGAGCCTTTTGTTTAATATTTCATGGGGATGAAAGAGAAGAACGAGACACATCAAACCAGTGTCCATGGAAATGAGAGTGAGCATCCTGATGTTTGTTATCCTGGTGTCAAAGACCAGGAGACTTTGTTGTTCCTGGAGGTGTTGTGATGGCTTTTGTTGGTGACATTACTTAACAGGCTTCCCTGTTGTGTGTGCCTGTGTAATGACTTGATTATCTGTACCTCAGGGTACAAACTCAAATGCAGAAGGTAATGAAATGTTTTAGTGAGTGTGTGAAGGAGAATACAGGTTGCAGGGCTGTGCAGCCTCGGTGTGAAGAGGAGAATCAGCAGGTTCATGCCCTGAGTGTTGGTTTAGATCTCATGTGAAGCTCCACTCTTCAGACATACTCACTATTGAACCAATATATAGACCTGATTTTTAGGCATAAACATTGGTCATCATTAGTTGATGTATGTAGCATGTGTGCATTCATAATACACATGCATAGGAAAAATTGCCAGTTTAAGGCTCCTAATTTAATAAAACGTGACTATCTGTTTTGGCCCTGATTTGAAGGTGAATTGAGCAGATGTTTTGGTGCTTTACTCGTTTGGGGAAAGCCATTTTTCATGTGTTTGCCAATGAAAGATGCACTGGATGATGTCCTGCTTCCATAATCAACTATCTTTACACTAAGGCCAATGGGGAAGAGATGGACTTCCAAAGAAATGGAAGGACCTCCTGAATTGATGTGGTCTGTGTGCCATGAGGAGTTCTGTAAAATACCAGCTGTGGTGTTGGGGTGTCCCTCTGCTTGTCTCGTTGTTGCTTGAGTTAGGGTACCTTTGGTGAAGTCACAGAAATTGCTCCATATCTTGAATAAATAAATAGTTAAACCACACAGGGAAAAATCATGCTGTATTTTAAAATATTGCAGTGCATGGTAAAATTTTTTTCAAGTTACCTTTTGAAATCTTTATTTGATGTCTTGAAATAATTAATTAAACCCACCTTTATAGAAATCTGCTTTCCTGGCATTGGCATATGCTCTGACTCTTGTGGTCTGCAGCGAAACCAAAAGGAACTCCTTTGAGTGGGATTTGGGAAATGGCTTTTTTTCCTTCCTCAAGGATCAGGTGGAAATGTATGAGCAAATGTTGCCATTGCTGGCAGGGTGGCTGCAGTTTGTGAGGGCAGGAATGACAGACCTTCCAGGAAGGAAGCTTGGGATCTAACCCTGTATATATAACCTGTCCTATCTGGAGAGGAGGCAGGATGTGGACAGAATCCAGCTCTGCCCTTGACTCGTCCCATAAAGCCCCCTTTGAGTTTGGGAGGAATTGTCTGCAAATAAATATAAGGGTGGATGTGCATGAGTGAGTGAGAGTGTGATCACCTGATGTGGGATTCCCATAGTGAGGAGTTGACTCATCTTTTTATGTATGGAAAGCTATTTCCCAGCCCTAGAAGCAGTGGTTTCAGTTTGGAGAGGCTTTGAAGCACTTGTACGAAGTGGTTTTCCAAGAAAGGATTTTTTCCATAGTCAAGTCCTGTGTAAACTTGAAATGTTGGTTTAGGGAAGGGGGAGTGAAGTAATTTCAGGTGCTACTGTCAGTGTGTAATATCCTGCATTTGGAGCCCCTGTTCTGTTGGTCCTTGGGCAATACCATGATAAAAAAAACAATACAGACACCTGCACTTGGATCCACCTGCTGAGTTCTGTGGCTTTACACTGCTTTTTCTGTAACTTAGGGCAGAGGAAACAGGGGTTTTTCTGTGCTTTGGCTGCTGTGTTGAGAGAGATGCATAAACAGCAGGGGCTGCCAAAACGAAGGAGACAGTGAAATTGTCCTTATGTCAGGCTCTTGCATGCATGGACAGGTTGGGGGAGGAAGGAGAAAACACTTTCCCTCGCCTTCCCTGCTTTAGTATTGCTGGTCCTGCAGTGGAAACCTAAATTGTTTTCATTATATTCATTATACTAATTTTTCATTATTTTCTTGAGTCCGTGTCCCAACAACTTCCAAACTTCAGGCCTAGCGTGCTAAAAAAGTTTGAGCTTTCCCTTTCCAGACAACTTGTGTTTATAAATACACTTTGTTTTGTAACTGAAGGAATTCTGGAGCAGGAAAATGCCCAAGTAAAATTCAAGGTTTGCTCGTTAACATTGGCAGCTGCTGTGCAAGATGCATTTTGAAGTTGTAGTTCCCCTTGTGCTAACAACAAAAAAACACCTTTTTTTTTAAAAAAAAAAAAAATTCTGAGATACAATTGTGTTTGTTTTGCACTTTCTAATCTTGAAAACAGAAGCTGGGTGAAACTGGTTGGCTCTCCCCAGCTCTGCCTCTGCAAGGACTGGAACCAGTTTATTTGGGGGTAGGTCAGCAGAGAGAAAGTTTTGTTTAAGATCCTTTGCAAAGTGTCAGTGTTGTTTCTCTTAACTTGTTTAGTTTCTGTGCTGGCTTTATGAAGGTGCAACACTGCTTAGCCCTTAATGTGCAACTGTTTTGGCTTCAATACAACCAAGCTATAAATAGGCACTCCTTTGCCTCCCCAGCAGTAAGAAATGACTGCAGCAGGTGTTGTCCTCTGCTGGAAATTTGCACACTATTCCTACCCAAGTAATTTAAAAAAAAATTGACTTTTTTGTTGTGTGTTCTCCCTTTATTCAGTGCCAACTGACTGGTCAGCAAGCATCATGTTAAAATGTGACATCTTTCTTGAGGCAAGGGAAACAAAAGCAGAAAGGTATTTTTGCTTTCTTTCTGTGCAGCCTCTGTGTAAAACTTACTTTATGTGCAATTTTAAAAGCATTACTGGAAGGCTCAGGAGAGCTGCCTAGTGCTGGTTGCTCACTGAAATGGTATTTTGATTCTTCCAGCTTTGCTGGGCTGGAGCGTAGCTCAGGTTGGGTTTCTCCATGGTACTGGTAGATGCTTGGAAGGCTGTGGGCAAGGTTTGTATCCAGGCTTGTGCTGAATTGTCCCTTGCACTGTGGCACCAAGAAAAATAAGCAGGGCTTTTTGTGCAGCAAGGTGGTGCTTAGAGCAAGTGTGGCTCCTGCAAAATGGGTTTGATGGTGTCAGTAAATAAGCTACCCCTGGACACAGACCCCATCGTTGTGTTTGGATTAACTTTGGGTCCCGGCAAAGAGCCAGGGTTGTTTGGGCAGGGAGGATAAATGTGGTTGTGCTGCTGAGATTGTTTCCCATCGGCTGCAGTGGAGAGCCCTGGCCTCCTGCCACGCTTGGGTGCTGCAGAAACAGAGGAACCCAGGGGAGATGCCCCCTGCAAACAGCAAGAAAGGGGGGCAGTGGTGTGTTTCAGTTCCTGTCTGACATCTGCCTGCCTTTCCACCCCTGCAGATGTGAGAGCTGCGTGGAGCTGCTGTTCGTGAGAGGGGCTGGGAACTGCCATGAGTGTGATACCCCCCTGAGGAAGAGTAACTTCAGGGTGCAGCTCTTTGAGGATCCTGCTGTCGACAAAGAAGTGGAAATTCGGAAGAAAGTGCTGAAAATGTGAGTGTCACCAGTTAAAAGAACTGAAAGTTGAAGTATTTCATAGAGGAGATACTTTTTTAAAGTAACAAACCATAAAACTTGACTCCATTTATCATGGAGGGATTTCAGAGAATATGATTTTATGCAAAAACCGAGAGCTGACATCTCAGTTTAGCCTTGAGGGATTCCTACTTAGCATTAGAAAATGTTGGGTGTTTCTATGTGGCCTCGTTTGGCAAAGACTTGGCTCCTAAATGGAGAAGATTAGATGCTGAGGAGTACAGCTGCTTTCTCTTTGAGGGAGTGAACATGGGAGTAGGGCAAGAAACAGGACCTTGATTGTTTTGTTCCCTGGGGACCTGTTTTGAGAGTTGAAGGCCAGTTCCCTTCAAAACCAAAATGGGCAAAAGAGAGTTCACATTGTTTTTTAACTTCACACAGCAAGAGCCTGGTGTTACTAGTCTGTCATGCAGATTTGAAAGCTCTTGGAATTGAGATAAATGAGATCTGAAATTGCATCTCCCTCTTTGTGGCCAAGAAACAGCATTTTGTAAGGAAAGCAAGGGAGCCAGTTGATGTTTTGATAGAGGAGGATCTGTTGAAATGTAGCAAACCCAGAGAGAGTTGTGTGTGCAAAAATGAAAGTACAGGTAAATTGTGAGGTTGGCAGCCTTTATGTGAGACTTAGCACAATGCTAAATGAATCATTGTGTTGTTGCTGAGATGTGGAGAAACTGTGTTGTTGAATACCAAGATGCTGACGTGGAAAGCAATAATAATTTTGATGTTGGATTTTAAAGTCTGCTAAACTTAACAGAAGTCAAACTGGAATGAAGTCAACTGAGTTGAGTAAACATGGAATGAAGTTTAGTTAGAAGAGAAAACATTGGAAAATGCTTGGCCTGCTTGCATTTGCCAGATTAGTTTTTGGGAGGCAGGAAAAAATGCCCCCAAATTGGAATTTGGCTTGAGTTCTTGGGATTAGATTTTTATACTCCTGGGTGTCATGGTCCATGGAGCAGGCAAAATCTCAGCTTTATATCTTCTTGGGAAGAAAGTCTGCATGTCTTGACTTTCAGAGACTGCCCATGTTCTAGCCAGTTGTCCCTTCATCTTTCTACTTTTTCCAGCTATGAAGAGGTGAATATGAGCCCTGGGATGGTCTATTGATATGAAATGAGATAATTATGTAGCATTTTCAGTTTGCTGCTGACATGTGCTTTCTGTTGTTGGCACAGAGCCAAATTCCCTTTTCTGATGCTTCTAGAAAAGCCTTTTCTTTTTCTGTGGGTGTTGCTGTTGTCTGCCTTTGTTAAGAGGTTGACTGGAATTACTCTATCTTGGCCTCTGTGCTCATGTTTACCTGTAACCCTGGAAAAGGAGTGGGCAAACATTAGGTAAAGATAGCACTGATTTATGCTGGGCTGGCTCCTTTGGAACAAGCACTTCTGTCTCCCATTAAAGACTCTGTGTTGGTCAGTTTGGGAGCCACAAAGCACATAGTTGATAAAACTAGATCTATACTTAGTCACCTTGCAGCAAGAGCCCTGCTGAGTGGAAATGGCATCTTTGTGTGTTGTATAAATACTTGTTTCTCTTCTCTCAAAGATACAATAAAAGAGAGGAAGACTTTCCCACTTTAGATGAATATAACGATTTCCTGGAAGAAATAGAAGAAATTGGTAAGTCTGAATGCTTGCATTTTTGTTGTGCTGTGCTCATGAGACCATAGGCTTTTATCTTCTGACTCAGCTGCCTATGAGAATGTCTGAGTTGAGTTTCTATAATAGGATTTATCATAGTATCACATTTTTATCTAATTACTTTTTTCTGCACACTTTTAATCACATTTGCTGAACTGTAGGACATCGTTAAGTAAAACTTTTTATCTGCCAGAGAAAGAAGACAAGCCAAAGAGGAAGCAGTGCTTTATAGCTGGGAGAGAAAGGCTTGCAGAGTACTGTCAGTGCTACACTGGCAAAGATTAAACAAAGAGAGGAGAAATTGAAATTTTCATTATATGCTTCCATTAGCTTTATCTACCATGACAGAAGCCATATGGTGTCTTTCATCATTTTTGCTTCTGCAAGTACAGTAGTTGAAGCTGCTTTGAAGCTGATGACCTTACATACCACTGTGGTAGCATTTTATGTTGCTGTGCAGAAGGAGAAGGTTTAGGAACAGACATTGGTTTCTTTCTCCTTGGATTAGCTGAAGCAGAACTTTGCCCTTTGGGGAAGGGACAATGTTATCAACGGAGTTTATTTTCTTCTTAGTTAGGGTGACACTTGATTTATGGTGCAGTGATGGATTTTGCTTAGAAAAAGAAGGATGTGTTCAAAGGGGTGACTTCTAAATGGTTTGTTTCTTGGTTTTGGAGCTTCTGGGTTTTTTTTTTTTTCTCCTTTTTTTTTGACTTGGAGGGAGAAGAAATGACTTTGGAGCATGCAGGAAGGGCAGTGAATGTGATTTGAAGGGAAACATGGAGATGCCACTCCCCTTGGGTTTCTCAAAGGAGCCCTTGCTCCTCTTTGCACTGTGGTGTTTTGTAGAAATGTGTCCAATACACTTACTGCTGTGAGTAATGTATCATGTTTTTGTTGGCATCAGAAGGCTGAGGCTGGAGAGCCAAATCGTGTGGCTGGGAAACACCAGTCACACTCATACGGGTCCAAATATCTGGAGGAGATGATGTGGGTGTAGTTCTGTTTGTATATTTTTTTGGATGGTATGGGGGGGAAAAAGGGAATGAGCTGAAAGAATGGCTGCAACTTAGCCAGAGGATCCTGGAAGAATCTGTATGTTCATGACAAGGAAAACTGCTTCTTATTTATGTAGCATTAAATACAGCTTCCCTACTTACTGCCACTGCAGGGTTTTTCAGCATCTGCAGAAAGGGATTCAAAGTTTTGCCTGAGGTTGCCCGAGCCTCATGAATTTGTGCAGGACATTATGATTCTTCAGCTCTTGGGATTAGGTGGTTACATTGCAGATGGTTCCAAAGCCTGCACTGGGGACTTGGTTTAGAAGCAGCAGAAATCTGGCTGGTCTTGGTGAGCTTGTGAAGAAGAGCGAATTTGCCAATAGTTGTGTTGGTCCTGCAAATGCATCATGAAGAAGCTCAATCGGGTCTTGAGGAGTTGCAGTTAGTTGCCTGAGAGGAACATCTGAAATACTAAAAGGATTGGAAAGTCTAATTATGTCTTAGTTCCTTCATGTAGCAGCCTCATGATGAGAGGAAAGAAGGGGGGCAGTCAGAAGGCTCTGAATTTTCACTGCCAGAGGTTTCATGTATGACCTACTAACTCCAGACAGATCCTGAAGGACAGTTTTGATTCAACAACACTACTTTAGGTGAGAGTTCAAGCCCTGTTCCCTCTCCCTGGTGACAAAGCCCTTTGCACACATGTTGCTGTCCCCAGGCCCTTCCCTGCTGTGCTCCTGGGCAGAGCTCTCCATCTGGCAGTGTGACAGTGTGATTTCTTCCAGTGCACGTTGTGAATGGCATGACTGAATAATGTGTGAAAGGTGTCTTTGACTCTGTATGGCCACTTCACATTTTACTACTGAGAGTAGTTATTTTTGTCTGTGTATGTGAATTCCCTGCTCCTTTGTGCATGTGAAAAACTGGGCTGCAAGAAGGGAAGGAAAGGATGTAGTTGTGCAGGGCAGCTTTTCCTTGTGGAGCCAACATACAGCAGGTTGGCAGTAGCTGGTGGTGGCTGTTGTAGTTGTTGGCAAGGCAGGGAGGCAGAAAACTGGATTTCCCCTCTCTCCCCCTGCCTCAAACTTTAATTTTTTTTTTTTTTTTTGTGGGAGGGTCCAAGTGCAGCTTTACCTTATTTTCTCTTCTCTGGAAAGTTTTGTTTCTTGAGTTGTGGAGCTTAAATGAAGCAATTGCTTAGCAGAGGCAAAGTGTAAGCATCCTGTACAGGTATGTGACCCTGGCACAATTCTAACAGTGTTTCCAAATACTTGCAGCAATTGCACTGTCTTATTCCATTGATGTGATACATGACCTCACTGGAAACACATTTTCTCCCTTCATCCCAGGCGTGCTGTACCTACAGACTTTTCCTATTTAAATTGAAGAGCTGAGTGGTACAGCAGAAGTGTGTGTGTGTGGGAAGGTCAAACAAACATTAGGGTAGTCACCTTTTAAGATTTCTGTTACAAAAAACACATTTTTGAAGTGGTTTAGAATGTAGCCACTAAATAATGCTTCGGGCTAAAATGTGTTATACAAGGCTTTAAATAAAAACCACATTTTAAAGCAAGTTTTCCCCAGAAGGAAAAATGAGTTGGACAATTTGAGAACACTGTAAACACAGTTTGTTGTCATTAACACTAGGAATAAAAATAAAGTGAAAGGGTTAAAACCTGCCTTTGGGAAAGGTGTGGACAACACCTCTCTGAATGAGTCAGGTCTGTGCCCATACGATGAGAGCAAAAGGTTAAACCTTAGAGTGTTGCTACAAGTTGCAGTCTCTGGACATAATGCAAATTTTGCTTGTTCTTTCTACTGCATTTTCTTCTTTCCCCCAACGTTTTCTTCTTCCCCAGAGTATTTCTGTACCAGTTTTTTTAAACCCTGTGTGTCAGCTCTCCCGAGCAGGACCCGCCTCCCAGCATGTGCGTGGCACTCCTTTCCTGGTACCTGAGAGAGGCCCCCGGGCATTACCACAACACAGTTGTTAGCAGTAATTACTGCTTTTTAAAAACATTCAGTGCATTCAGCTGCTGTATTTGTGCCCTTCGGATTCCTGTGTCTCCTTACTCCTACAGGACATTATGCAATACTGGCTGCCTCAAGACTTGTCTTGCTCAGAACATTTATCTCTCAAGTGATCCTTGGATAGGAAAGGTTTTGGTATCTGTAATCACTTGTGGGTTGTGTTGTTTATTGTTCTGTGGTTTGTTTTTTCCTTCAGTATGTGTGTTCTCAAGAATGGTGTTGCTGGTCCTGACAGAGGCAATAACCCAACTGGAAGTTGGGCAGTTTTATCAAAGAACCATTTCAGTCATCTCATCTGAACAAAGATTTCACTCTGTTCCATCCAGAATGGGGCTGAGGTAGTTTTCTGGAAAATTACTGACCCAATAAGAGACAACTGAGGGTAAACAGTAATAATTAATATTACCTAACTAGAGTTTTCTGGTTTATCTGTAGGTTTTCTTTTGTTTCTGATAATTATTTTGTTATAATCACAGAAACATTGGTTGGAAGGGATCTGTTACAATCTATTTCATCTTTTTCGCACCTCACCCCTTTCCCACCCCTCTTGAAAGTGCAGGGACCAGGCATAAAAAGCACCAAGAGAAGGTGCCTCAGTAGCCTGGGACTCCCCAGACAGACTGAGGGTGTGGTTGTGTCTCCCTTCATAGTGCTCTACCCTAAAGCATTACCATTCCCAATCTCTGGCTGGGGTTTTATGAAGCTGATTATTAAGGATTTGTTTGTAGCAGGATGGGGGGAATATTGTTTATATCAAAATAATACCACAAATTTTTAGTTTGAGACTAAAACAGGGAGATTTTGAGTCCTGCAGTGAAGTGATAGTCATTTATGCTGCTATGTCTCTGGACAAATTATTGTGCCATATAATTAAAATTTTTCTCAATTTCTTTTTTATAGCTAGGAAAATATTTTCCCATTTGTTGTAGAATTGCATAATGAATGTTGTTGTTTTGAGAAGCAGCGAAAGTCTCCCTGTAGAGGCTGAATTTCAGAAGTTGGGAGTTTTACCTAAATAGAATGAAATGTTTCAGAAAAACACAATAGTCTTCCTGTTACACTTCAACAGATGTCTCAAGGCAAGTCATTTTATAAACCAACCAATGTGAGATGGATAAGTAGATAAATAATTGTTGCATACAAAACAGCTTCTGTTTCTTTTCCCTAAAGGGTTTCAGGCCTCTTATATCGGCTTATGCTATATTTCAACATGGACAAAAATAAGTCTGTCTTCTCTTTGAAACCTTTTCAAACCAGCCATCTGCTTTGCCACTCATATTCAGATCTACACCAATATTTTTTCAGGGTAGGTGTGGCATATGAGTTAGGGATTTTTAACCCTTTTCGGTTCTTCTAGTTTTATAAGTTTCTTTTTTTTTTGTTAGGTTTTTGTCTGTTTGGGGTTTTTTTGTCTGTTTGGGGTTTTTGTGTGTGTTTTTTTTGGGTTTTTTTTGGTGGTTTTGAAAAAGGAAAGAATTATCTTTAAAATAAATTTCTGGCAAAACTCAAAGCAGACCAAAATAAAAAAATGCCTCATGGTCCTGGCTATGTAAAAGGTAATATGTTGAGTATGAGCAACTGTGTTCTTTGGTTTGATACTTGTTGTTTTTTAAATGTCAAGGAACTTGTGGAGGGGAAAAGGGACAAGAGAAAGAAATAATATCTTAATTATTTTTTGTGGCCTAGTGCCCCTTGCAAAATAGACTTGTCAGCTGTGATTGTGAGATTACAGTGGCAGGAATTTGTATTCGATGAATATTGATGAAAAGATGTTTGAAGCTCATGAAAAATTTATTAGAAAATATGCTGGAAGATGTTTTGGTGGCTGGTTGGCCACTGGTAGCCACGCAGTGTCAAAGAGCAGGGTTTGCTTTGCTGCTGGGTGTTTATTCTTGGAGGGAAGATGCTGTTTTCGTGTGTTAAAGGGCAGCTGTTGACGCTCGTGTTGATGTAGAGACATCCGGGTTGCACTGATACACTTTCTCCTCTTTTACTGGGGTTTTTAAAATTTTTTTACACTGTTTCAACAGCTTGTTTTTTAAGCCTGTTTTTGAAAACTGTTGCAACAAAACACAGCTCTTGAAATACAGACAAATTAGTGTTGGACAGCACATTCTCAGGACTACGATAATGTTCCTCATCAATGTCTGTACATCAATATTCATCGGGAGAAATCTCCTCTGGTCTTTGAGGGTGCTGGGAGTTTGAATCTTTGTTTGCTGCTGTCCTACAGTATCCTTGAGTGACAGAGCAGATCTGGCTGTTGAGGGGGTTGTAGCTGTGGTTTGGTTCCAGCCACAGCAGGAAAACAGAAGGGGAAATAAATAGTCTTTCACCTTGCTGTGAGCAGAGCAATGGGCTTTTAAGGTGGCTGCTATAGATTTCTCAAATATTGATGCAGAAATAGATTTCTTACTTGGAAATGTTACTTCCTATCAGGTACCAAAATACTTAATAAGTACTGGGAAGTACACTCACTTATGTAAGTAGTTCTTAATAAAGGCAGGCACATATTTTAAACTTGCTTGCTCTGCCCTGTATGAGTTTTAAGTCTTTTTGTTTCACAGAGCAAATTGTGGCTGGTTGAACCCATTAAAGAGAATTGAGAAAGGAGTGAAAAACCAGACCCTGAATGTTTCAAGCAGCAATAGTTGCAAAACAGAGATCATCAGCCTATTGCTGGATTTATTTTTAGAGAAATATTCAAGATGTTAAGGAGCCTAAAGGCAATTTGGCATCTCCTCTTGCACCTGAAGGTGGCATCTGGGCATCCTGCTAGCGCAGCATGTCTCATATGCTATTTCTTTCTTGTGTCGTCACTGAAGAGTTTAGAGAGCTGGTGTGTGGATTTAAGTTGTAGGAAGTGCTGACATTCCCATGCAGCTGCTGTCATTGCAGAGCCCTGGGCTGAGTGTATGCCAGCATTTTCACATGACAATTCTTCTCTGCCCTAATACTCAAATATTAAACTGCTTGTCAGTTGGGAACTGTGGGCTGGAAATTTCAGGTCAAATCTCCATTGAAATACCAAAAATTTAGGCTTGAAGTAATGTGCTTTGCTAAGGAGAGGTTGCTACAACCAGAAAGTGTATGGTTGTCACAATATGAAATAGGAAAATGTTATTATACCTTTTGGAAAGGAAAAAAAAAAAACCCAAAACATTTGGAGTGGGTAACTTCCTTCCAGAAACCAAGGAGCTGGACTGAATGGCTTTTTTGGGTTATGGCAGTGCCCAGAGGTTCCACCTGAGATGAGACCAAGACCAGAGGGATAAGTGCTGCATTGAGCTGTAGTAGGGAGATACAGCAGGTGATGTGTGTGAGAAAGGAAGCTTTGTTCCTCTTCTCCTGGTTCTTACTGGAGGGAGCCTCCGGTGTAGAGGCCCAGCAGTCTGCCCAGGAACAGCAGCAAAGTTCAAAAATTGAACTCAGGTGTTGATTCCCAAATTCTTAAGCCACAAACTCAGCCTCCATCTCAGATCTTCCTTCTCAAATGAGCATGCTGGGGTGGGGCTGGAAGAGTTTGGCTGATTTAAGAGCCAGGCTGAATTGAAGTATCAGACCTCTTCATATTGTTTATTATTTGGAAAAGAGGGGGAAATTAAATACACCATTTTAGTTTTTTAATTTTTGCTTAAGGTTAGGAATTCCTTCGGCTGTATCTTGCCTAGCCCTTGTCATTGCAATCTGAGGAAACTGTAATACTTTTGAATAGAGTAAAATGATGTGGTGCTTCAGTACTCCTGAAAAGAGAGTATTCCCATCTGTACACTTTTATTGCTTCCCTGTACCAGCTCTGACACTTGCCTGACCCGTTTGTTTCTTTTGACACTGCAGAGCATCCAGGGGTGTCCTGGAGTGAGAGCAGGGGAAAGACTGAGGCCTGTGCTTGGAAACAGGCACTTGAGAGCAGGAATACCCCTTTTGGCAGTAGTGAGCTGCTGTACACATGGGTTTGTAGAGCTGAGCTGTATCCTACAACTGGAGTATTCCAGACCTTCCCTGTTTCTTTCCCCCTGCCCCCATTTGCTCCTTGGCTTTGGATTCTTGATGCTTCCTTTGCTGCTCTCCACTGGTTTGCCAGTCTAGGCTCTTCATGGTTTGATTTGTCTGGAGCTGTTCTGATGCACATTAGTACAGTGTTACCTGTGGAGAGGATGAAGGAAGGGATATAATCTTTCCCAAACTGAGATGTGAGCTATCCTGATGAGTAACAACAGACTCCACGCTGCTTCCTTCTGTTCCTTCTCTAGCAGCCTTACTGGTACAAATCACTTGGCAGTGGTGCATGTGCCCAGGGACCATTTGGCCCTGGTTGCCTAAAAGCCTAGGAAGAGAGAACTGAACCAGAATGTTTCAAGTCCTGTGCTGGAGCTTTCACTGGAACCTCCTCCCCTTCCTCAGGGTCTGAGTAGGCGCACTCACTACACGGTTGTTTCCTTGTGAAGGATTTATCAACAGCAGTGCAAATTTCTTTGCTGCTCTTGACAAAGCTGTTGGAGGCTTTGAGTGCTGTTTGTTGCCAGCGTTTCAGCAGCTTAGAGGCCATGGGCATGAGCCCAGCATCCACTCTGCATGGAGATCACCAAGCCACTTCCCAGCAATAGAGGCTCTCAGTTGGAATTCACTTGACCCTCGACTGAACCAGTGACCTAGAGGTGAAAGGCTCAGGAAATGTATCAAATTACTAATCATCCAAACCATCTTTCAAGCTGTTGATTATAGACACTGTTCAATTTCTTGAGGTATCTTCTGTGCCATGTGTAGATAATTGGGAATGTTGTGCTAAACTGTGGAGTTTGCTGGCCGACCCCCCC
>VXBX01006280.1:199850-211453 GCA_013400415.1 Scytalopus superciliaris | reverse complement strand
TAACTGCTACTTGAAAAGATCAATGTTTTATGAATAATATGATGATTATTCTTGTTTATCATTATCAGTGTCACACAATAGGATGCTAGACTTAATTTTTTTTTCTTCTACAAATGTGTAAACCTAAAAGAACTCTACTGGCTCCTGTTGAAGTTTGCCATGACTTAGCAGATTGTGTCTGTCTTTACAGAGCATGTTTATATAAATTCTGTTACTGCAATGTTTATATGTGGTGCTAGAAGGGATGGAGAACAGAAGAATAGTATTTCTTTCTCATAGTCATGCATGCTGACCTAATACTTTTGCTTTCTGTTTTTATAATATTTATGCAGTATTTAACTTGACCAACAATGTGGACTTGGAGAACACCAAAAAGAAAATGGAGCTGTACCAGAAGGATAACAAAGAAGTCATTCAGAAGAATAAATTAAAACTGGTTAGTTAAATTTTCTCTCCAATTTTTATTCATTAGTTGAAGAACTAAAGGAATTGTGAAGTACTTTCTGTAGTGTCTTAAAAACAAATCAAAGCTGAAAGCACTATGCAGATTTCTCTTGTATTTAAGTGCTTAGATTGATAGTTGAAATGCAGTTGTACTTTACTTTGGGAAGGGCTTGAAAAGAGGGGCAGGCAGCAAAGCCTGTGTCTAATACATCACCACTGCATGCGTGCTGGCAGTGTCGTTGGACAATATCCAGGAGAGATGAAGTTCATTCCTATACCAGGACAATCGTTCTTTTCTCATCCGAAGGAAAAAAAAGGAATCCAGACACAGACATTTTGAAGCTCCCAAGAGAGAGTTGTAAAATTGAGGGAAAGCACAGGTCTGGTTTATGCAAAATTCAGAATGAAAGATGTTGAAACAAACATTAAAACTTTTGTTCAAGAGCTGATAACAGTAACATCAGGAATATTGTATATATGATCTGTATGCAAAACAGATGGTTCTTTGAAGATTCATTCATTGAAATATGGCTCGGATATCATTTGGTTCTTTAAAATAAACTTGCAAGCTTTTATTCCTGTAAGAAAAGTTTAATCTGTTAAATATTTTTTCAGTATAAAAATACACACTCTTATCAGGTCTTGAAGGAAAATGTCTGCCCAGAGTGTGACATAACAAGGTTTTGTGTTTGTATTACAGTTGCACTAAGGACTTGCTTTCGAATCAGTGGGGGTGAAATCCTCACTCCCCTGAAGTCTGTGGCAAAACTCCGACTGATTTCTTTAGCTCTAGGATTTCACAGGAGGAGATTGGAATCTGAAAAATGTTTGTTTGAACCTCTTCCTTTTAAAGGCAAGGAAATTTCCCTAGGGGTCCATCTCTGATCTGTTATCCTGTCTCTGACACTGTGCAATATCCTATGCTTCAGAGCTTGAAGAGACCTGCCAAAGCTTTGCCTGCATGTCTTACTTTACAATGTAGTCACAACCTCGAGGGTCACTGTGAGAACAATGTGCTCTGCCTGCAGCCCACCTTCCCTTCTTGGGGGTGACTCTCAGACAGCCTGAGCAGGAGCTGTGTGATCCTGTCAGGCAGCACTGTAACACCCTGTGCCCCCCAGGGCCTCCCCTGTTCCATTCCATTCCTGCTGTGCTGGAGGCTGGCTGGTGGGAGCTGGGCAAGCCTGCATCAATCCTGACTCACTGCAAACCTGGAGACTTTTCTCTTTTATTTCTTTTTCAGCATTTGAAACATTCAACGTTCCTTTTTCAACAATCAAAACATAATAAGAGGCTTGACACAATGGCTGTTACAAAAACTGCGTGATCTTGCCCATAAATTTACCCCTCTCCTAAAAGCTGAAGGGCTGCTTTCCACTCTCTAGCTGCTCTTGGCAGGTTTTGGAATGTCTTTACTCCATACATGGTGAAATGGGTCTAATTTTTTTTCTAAGCCTCTTATGGCCAGTCACTGTCCCTTCATTCTGAACTGATGGAAGTATTTCTGTCTGTTTTAATAGCTTACTTCTGAGGAATATAGATATTTTCTGTCCCTCCTAGTGTTCTTGTTACCTTTTGCCTGTTGCGGTTCGAATTTGTGTTTGGAAAGCAGAAGGGACCGGAATTGAATGTGGTATTGTGGCTGAGCTCTTGACACCTCTTGTAAAGCAGCACTTGTTTTCCCATCTCTACTGGAAACACGTTGTTGTGATCCTAAAATTGTTCTTCTCTTGTGGCACCATCATGTGGGAGGTTCACAGTCAGCAGTTGTCAAGCAGTGCATCCTCTTTGGTTTCTAACTCACAAATTAATGTCCCCAAATCTGTGGCCTTGCAAGTTATTTTCATCACAGTTCTGCTACTTTTGTCCTCATGAGTGTGTCATTCTTGCAAATCGAAATATTAACTTACTGAACAAGTCACCTCAGGATTTGAGTAACTGCTTGTTCTCCTGTCAGTACAAGCCATATTTGTCATCTTTGTAGCCAGTTACTAATGACCTTGCTACTTTTATACTAACCTATCTATTAGATGTATAGGTCTGATGCAGGACCATGCAGAGAAAAAGTTTAAGTAGGCAGGTTAGGAAAAGAAAAACATGAAGAACTATTTAGGTTCTTGTCATTATAAATTGTATTTATAATGGTATTTGCATGCAGCAGTTTTTTATAAAAAGCCTTGCACTTGGAATGAACTGCAGCTTTCCAAAACATTCCTTCATCTGTAAATATCTGCAGTTCTGCAGTCACAGGGTGACTTGTTACTGCCTGCTTTGACACTAGATGTTTAATTTCACTTGCTGCTTTGTGCAGTCTTGAAATAGTTCTGTCTGAGTTCTGTAATGTCAAAGCGCATGTTTTCTGGATTGTCCTTTCCTGAATGTGCTGAAACATTATTACACTTTTTATTTACTTCTTCCACTTGTCTTCCTGAGTTTATTCCAGGCCTCACTAGCATCTTTTTTTTCAGATATAGGGATTGTGTTTAGATTATCTTTAGGCTGGACAGAACCCTCACTGCCTGTTGGACTCATCCCTCTTCTGTCTTACTGTTCTGCTTGGCCTTCCTTTCAGAAGGAGTTTGATCTGATGTGATAGTTCTTCCATTTTCCTGTAGTCTGATCTGGTTTAGGTTTGTATATCAGTTTCCTTATTTCTGACTGTAATTTTTCCTGGGCTGGTTCTTCAGACTGGGTCTGTCAGCACTTCCCTACAGTTTTCCTTCTGTTTCAGTGCAAATTCTAGGCAGTCTTTAGACATAAATGTGGAAGAGCCTTGGAATGTCTTAAAGATCCTTTAATTTCCAGAAATAACTTCAGTTTGCAACTTGGGGATTTTCTTGTTTGTTTTTTCCCTCTCATTAAATGCAAAAAGAACCCAGTTCCAGGTGGTCACTGGTTGGTCACTGGTGTTTTACCAGTGTCATTGTGAGTTATGGAATGGAAGCAGCTTCTGTTGGCTCGATGGCAGAGGGTGGGACTCTGTCAGTTCTTGCATCCAGGAGTAACTTGGCCTCTCCAACCCATTGGCTTGATTTGCCTGGTGAAGGGATGTTTTTCTGCCTGTTGGGGCCAATATCAGATTGCTGTGCTTTGTGATAGAAGATTAGAGCAAACTGTACTAACCTCTTGGCTACAACAATCTTTTCCTGAAACTGCTTCTATCAATAAGTCATCCATTTAAGTTTTATAAAATTTTAATTATCCCTGGTTTTACTGCATTTCCCTTTGCTTTAGTATTTTTGGTGGGGAAGATTTGGAAAATGTTTCCTGTATGTTTTTACCTTCTTGCAACAGAACTGATGATCTTTTGATTTCCTCTTCTTTATAAGATTGTTTTTAATCCGTTTATTTTCCCCTGTCACAGAGCCATCTTCTGTTTTTTTCTTTCACTGTGATTTTCAAGTACAGATTACTTAATAGTTTACAGATTTAAAGAAAAGACTTGTCAAGAAATAGATCTGTAACAAGAATAAGTCTTTTTTCACTAGTAATCTTTCTTTTCATGTCATGTCACATGACTGGAATCCAGGTTAGGAAAAAGTCCTAATTTTCTGAGAATGTGACATTTTTCGTTGTTCAAGTTTAAATATTTTAACTTACAGACTTCCTCTTAATAATCACATATTTGTAGTTTCTAATTTTTCCTTTGCACCACTGATAAGCAGCTGATGGGTGGACAATCAGGAACTGTATTATGGGATTGTATTTTTGGTCACCCTGCTTAAATCACTGGAGTTGTAGGATGTGTGGGAATAAAGAGGTGCTTTTTTATAGGGTGAAGGTGTAAGGAAACCCCACTGTCATTATCTGGCATTTACAGAGTTGAATCCAGACTGCAGAGAGAAGCAAGTTAAAAATCTTAACTCCACACTGGACAATCAGAGGAGGTGAATAATTGGCCACAATCACCTTAAAGTTCTAACTAAAATTTTACTTTCAGAAGTAGGATTTGGCTGCTTTCGTCTTGTGTGGCCTGCCCTGTGTCCTTTGGCAGGCAATGGAGCTGTGGAGCTGCTCTGAGCCCATTTGTGCTTTCCCTTTCAGACACGGGAGCAGGAAGAGCTGGAGGAGGCTCTGGAGGTAGAGAGACAGGAAAGCGAACAACGGCGACTGTTCATACAGAAGGAAGAGCAGATGCAACAGATGATAAAAAGGAAGAATAAACAGGCACTCCTAGATGATCTGGTGAGTAACAAAACCAGAGGCTTTGAATGCTCAGCCAGCAGTACATTGACATTCATCTTTTTCGTGGTTAACTGTGGAATTAACACATCTTCCTGTTTCCTTGTCTTGTGTGTTACCTGTTACTCATTCCAGTGTTGCACACAACTGTGGTTTTGTTAAGCTAAGGGCTGGATGAACAGTTCATCTGGGATTCACAGGCTCAGTTGGACTCTCCCACTGCTGACTTGTTAAACAGTTCTGAGTACTGGTTGATATGCTGGTGTGTTGAAGCAAAATTGTCATCAGGAGCTACTTCGTGAGCTCAGTCACCTTTGCCATGGAGATGTTGGAGAGCAGGGGACAGTAACCTCTTGAGTTATTTGAGCATTGCTCAACACTTTCTGAGTCAGAGCACCTAAATGACAGGTGGTTCCTTTGTATTCAGAAACTAGTAAAAGGAAAAGATTTCTTGCCTTGAGCGTGTCGTCTTCTCTTGCTGCATCTTCACGTGTATGAGTTGCTCCTTTTGAAGCACACAGAGCTTGAATTCTCTTGAGTGGTCTGTAGACAAATGGAGAACAACACAATTTTCAGGAGCAGCCTGAGTTTCTCTTGGTTGAAGTTACTGCTATTTCTGCATCTGGAATGCCATGATGTGTGACCATAGAGGAACTCAATAAATGTGTTATTTAAGCAAGATTCACGTCTCCATTTTTTCAGTACATGTCTGTGTACAGACATGTACACACACACATTCAGGAGCTCTGACACCCCTGAGGAGAGTCTGTGTGTACCCTTGAAAGAAATCAGGAGAAGGAAGTACATGGGTATGCATACACATGTTTAACTGTGTCAATGTGGTTTCAAGCTGCTTGGTATGTTTAAAGCAGAATTTCTCTCTTATTTCAGGGCATCTCACACTAATAAAGTGTTAATTCCTGCTTTGTGTTCTCAGTTTTTATTGAAGATACAGGCGCTTTTCTACTTCTCCTGAAAAAGCAGAGTTGTTCTTTGAGCCAGTGCAGAAGGCAGTGACATGAACAGAGAGGCTCAAAGTGTATTTTTGGAATTTCAGGGCCTGCTGAAGTGCTGCCCTTTTCCAGTCCAGGAGTCCTGGCAACCTGTCACTGGTTTTCCTGAAAGGAGCTGGTGTTTCATTTTTTGTAGTCAAAAGCAAAGATGAGCAGAAAGGCTCTTTGAAAATCTCCCAAGTCTGTAACTTTGCATCCAGCACCCCATTTTCACTTTAAAGGTAAATAGGCTTGCACTCTACACAATAAGGAGTAGTTCAACTAGTGGATCAATTAATGAAAATTCCACTATGAATTTGAAATTAATGTCTCAGATTTTGAGCTTGGTTCTGACTTACTTAAATCCTCTTCTAAAACACACTCTTAACTGATGAGTGGTGATGTGTGTTTGGTTGTTTTATTACTATTTTTTTTTAACAAAGCAGTAGGTTTTACTGGAAGCCTTCACCAGATGTCTTGCAGAAAAAATGGTTATAAATAATCCTTAAAACATGACCAAAATAGGTAGTTTTAACTGTGATTGCATATGTATTGCTATTAAAACGTATCTTAATATTCTTAAAACAACATAAAGGTGATTTTTAAAAGCTGAGAAAGGAAACTGAGCAGTTTTAAGTTCTGTCTCTGTTTTTGAAGGGGCACTGTCAACTTAAATTTGAGCCCAAACTTGTTTTGTAATACTAAAAGTTTATAAAATGAGCACTGAAGTGTTTGTATAATGACTTATAAAGTCTCTGGAAAACCAGCAGTTGTTAAACAAATAAACATTTCCTATGGTCTCTGAAATCCCTCTAATGCTGTGCTGCAAATCTGAACATGAAGCTGATCATAAGTAAAACTTAAGAAATGCAGCAAAAGCCAAGCATACGCATTAGTAGTGTAAAGAATCAGGTGTAAAAAATTAGTCTCTTATCTCTGGTTTCTGTACTGTGCTAAACCAACAGGGATTAATTTCTGGGTACAGACATACCAATGGTAAAACCACTGACTCAGCAGGATTGTGAGTGCAGGGGAAGGTGGGAAGATGACATTTCACCCATTGGTTTTGAATCTTCTCTTTTGGATAAATCACCTGGTGTGGGCAACGTACAGCCCAGACCTCCTGGGTCTTGGTAGCTTTTTTTTCATGTTTGCCCCTGCCCCTGGGCAGCAAGAGAAAATCAGACAATTTGTTGTGTGTGGTGCAGGTTGAGGTGCTGGGTCTTTCCTCTTCCAAGAAGAGTTCTGCCTTTCATGTTGAAGTCCTAAGAAGCTGTGGATCTCATAGAATCCTAGAAATGCTTGTGTTGGAAGGGTCCTTGCAGATCATCTTGTTCCAAATCCTCCTGCCAAGGGCAGGGAGCCTTCCAAATTGCTAGACCAGATTGCTGAGCCCCATCCAACCTGGCCTTGAACACTTACAGGAATGGGGACAANATAAATATGCTGTTGGTTGCACTTACAATAGTGCCATTGTGCAGAGCAGAGCAAGGATCATTTCCAAACGGCCTCAGGTGAAATCTAATGGGAAACAATTTCAAACTGGTCTGAGTTCATTGGTAGAAAGAATGCGTCTTAGATAAACATCTGATCCAAGTTATACTACTTGGTATTATTCCTTCTCTGATTAAGTTCTAANCAACCTGTTGCCAGTGTTTTACCACCCTCACAGTAGAGAATTTCTTCCTAATATCTAGTCTAAACCTACTCTCTTTCAGTTTAAAACCACTCCCCCTTGTTCAGTTACTCCGGGCCCTTGTAAATAGTCTCCACCTTTCTTGTAGGCTCCGTTCAAGTACTGGAAGGGCTGCAGTTATATCACCCCAAAACCTTCTCTTTTCCAGGCTGAATAATCCCAGTTCTCTCAGCCTTGTCTCACACGAGAGGTGCTCTTTCCCTCTAATCATCTTGGTGGTCCAAATCATTATATGTGTTATTTATGGTAGTTTCATATGGAGTAAAAGTCTCAATTGTTTACAAAAGTGCTTGAGAATACTGTGCTATTATAATTTAGGTAGTCCAGAGGCAGGGAAAAAGGCACAGACGTGTTTGGTATTTAGAATGTGCAGCAGGCTCTGGTTTCTGGCCAGCCTGAGTATCACAGTGGCTCATGCAGAGAAGGACCAAGGCTCCATGAACCCATCCTTGGCTGGGAACAGTGTCTCTTGGTGGAGATTTGAGCAAGGGCATTGTGGAGGCTCCAGTTTCACAGGCCACTGGAAGAGCAGTTTGGTCCTTTTCCTCTTTTGTCTCCCACTACTAAATTAGATTCTGTATTACCTTCATTGTGAGTGACCTCTTTTACAATAAAACCTCTCACTTTAAAAGCACAACACCTTGTCGTAATTTAGATTGGTACTCTCAAATGCATTTTATGTGTTATTGAAAGTGTTAAAGCACTTTGCTTTATAAACTCTCTCACATGTATACAGAGGATTCTAGATCTGCTCTTGGATGTCTTGTGTGTTGTGGGACTTGCACTCTCCTCTTCAAGAGGATACTTCCCAGGCATGAGCAAAATGGGATTGCAGCACGTGACAGAGAGGCAGGTTTTTCCTGGGCTGTGGCACAGCTTGGAGCCAAGCAAAGAGCAAGGTGCCTTAAAGACATCACGTGCACACTTTTACCAGAACCTCAGGGGTTTTGAGACAAATCTTTCAGGAGCTGTTGCATGTAACCTGCCTGGTTCATACTATTGGACAGTTTATTTTTGCCTACAGAAAGTTGCTGGTACGGCTAACTGCTTACAGGATTGGAACTTTCAGGTGTGTTAATAGTTAACAGAAGGGCTCTGTGCATATTCAGAAGGACAAACAATCAGGATGTGGTGCCTTGCTGGTGTGGTGTGGGTTTCCCACAGTTGTGTAATCTGGTTACTGGGCATTGTGTGGATCTTGAGAAGCTGGTACGAAATGGGCTTCCTTGAGTTACTGTATTAGAAATTCAGTGAGAAATTTAATGAATATGAGAGGACAAAATGAACCAGAGAACGCTGCCCCCTCTTCCCTTCTCCCCCAACATGTCAATTCTGATGATTAAAAGAATTCAACATCCATAACCTCTGCTGACAGCTGGCAGCACATGCTGCTGTGTGGTGATTAGAGATGTACAACCCTTGGAAGAAGCAGACTGTAAACTGGTGTGTTTGTGATCCATATTTTCTTCAGGTTGTACAGAAATTAGATATCTCATCATAATTTAGGTTTTTTAGCATCTTCCCTCCCATCCTCCCAGTTACTCACAGAAATGTGAGTAGGATCATGTGGATTAGATGTTGTATTTGTGGTTCNTGGCTGGCTTCCCTAAAAATAAGTTGCTGAAGGAGAAAATAAATATGCTGTTGGTTGCACTTACAATAGTGCCATTGTGCAGAGCAGAGCAAGGATCATTTCCAAACGGCCTCAGGTGAAATCTAATGGGAAACAATTTCAAACTGGTCTGAGTTCATTGGTAGAAAGAATGCGTCTTAGATAAACATCTGATCCAAGTTATACTACTTGGTATTATTCCTTCTCTGATTAAGTTCTAATTTATTTTTTTTTAAATAAACCAGTTGCATTGGCCAGTTGGAATAAGGAGCCTGCTATATTGTCTTTAATGTGGATTCTATAAAAATGGTTGTTTGCAGGTTACTCTGATTTATGGAGTTGCTGCAGCTTTTTCTTATTACTGAAATGATCTTTTTCTGTAAACTGTTTCTTAGGGGATACTTGGCATTACACTGCTCTCCTAGGGATGGCCTTGCAGACACAGCCTGCAGTTTTGAAGAAGGTGCAGTGTTAATTAATACTTGTTTCTGTTTAGCATTCAAATCTGTTCCTGGTATGTTTACAGGAGAGCTCTGATCTTCCTGCTTCGCTGCTCTTAGCTCAGCATAAGGACAGATCCACTCAGCTAGAAATGCAACTGGAAAAACCCAAACCTGCCAAACCAGTCACGTTTTCCACTGGCATCAAAATGGTNTCTCTAATCATCTTGGTGGTCCAAATCATTATATGTGTTATTTATGGTAGTTTCATATGGAGTAAAAGTCTCAATTGTTTACAAAAGTGCTTGAGAATACTGTGCTATTATAATTTAGGTAGTCCAGAGGCAGGGAAAAAGGCACAGACGTGTTTGGTATTTAGAATGTGCAGCAGGCTCTGGTTTCTGGCCAGCCTGAGTATCACAGTGGCTCATGCAGAGAAGGACCAAGGCTCCATGAACCCATCCTTGGCTGGGAACAGTGTCTCTTGGTGGAGATTTGAGCAAGGGCATTGTGGAGGCTCCAGTTTCACAGGCCACTGGAAGAGCAGTTTGGTCCTTTTCCTCTTTTATCTCCCACTACTAAATTAGATTCTGTATTACCTTCATTGTGAGTGACCTCTTTTACAATAAAACCTCTCACTTTAAAAGCACAACACCTTGTCGTAATTTAGATTGGTACTCTCAAATGCATTTTATGTGTTATTGAAAGTGTTAAAGCACTTTGCTTTATAAACTCTCTCACATGTATACAGAGGATTCTAGATCTGCTCTTGGATGTCTTGTGTGTTGTGGGACTTGCACTCTCCTCTTCAAGAGGATACTTCCCAGGCATGAGCAAAATGGGATTGCAGCACGTGACAGAGAGGCAGGTTTTTCCTGGGCTGTGGCACAGCTTGGAGCCAAGCAAAGAGCAAGGTGCCTTAAAGACATCACGTGCACACTTTTACCAGAACCTCAGGGGTTTTGAGACAAATCTTTCAGGAGCTGTTGCATGTAACCTGCCTGGTTCATACTATTGGACAGTTTATTTTTGCCTACAGAAAGTTGCTGGTACGGCTAACTGCTTACAGGATTGGAACTTTCAGGTGTGTTAATAGTTAACAGAAGGGCTCTGTGCATATTCAGAAGGACAAACAATCAGGATGTGGTGCCTTGCTGGTGTGGTGTGGGTTTCCCACAGTTGTGTAATCTGGTTACTGGGCATTGTGTGGATCTTGAGAAGCTGGTACGAAATGGGCTTCCTTGAGTTACTGTATTAGAAATTCAGTGAGAAATTTAATGAATATGAGAGGACAAAATGAACCAGAGAACGCTGCCCCCTCTTCCCTTCTCCCCCAACATGTCAATTCTGATGATTAAAAGAATTCAACATCCATAACCTCTGCTGACAGCTGGCAGCACATGCTGCTGTGTGGTGATTAGAGATGTACAACCCTTGGAAGAAGCAGACTGTAAACTGGTGTGTTTGTGATCCATATTTTCTTCAGGTTGTACAGAAATTAGATATCTCATCATAATTTAGGTTTTTTAGCATCTTCCCTCCCATCCTCCCAGTTACTCACAGAAATGTGAGTAGGATCATGTGGATTAGATGTTGTATTTGTGGTTCTGGAACAGATCTTGCCATGTGAGATTTTTCTTATTTTAACTTACACTCCAATTGTTAGATAAAGAGAGTGTAACAAAAAATAGGAAGGAAAAAGGACTGGTGATTGATGTGAAAAGTCAGTGTACAAACTGACACTTTTTCGTGATCCCTTCAGAAGATTTTTCTAGGATACCACGGAAGCAGCAAAGCATGTCATGGCATTAAAACATCCAGCTTCTTACACTGAACTAAGTAAAAAATCACAATCCAGTTTAATGATATTTGTTTGGTTTGGTGAGTAATGAATATGTTTCGTAGTTCAGTGTTTGTTTGGTTCTTTGAAACACAAATATATGTGATGGGTGAGGGCCTTAGGAATAAAATACTGCACTGGAGCAGTCCAGGAAGAATCCATCTGAACTTCTTCCCTGCTCTTGACTTTATGGTAGTTCTAGCCAGGAAATTTCAAGGATTTCTCTGTGTGGATAGTTACATTAGTCTCTTAGAAAATTACTTGGCTGATAATTTCCTGACTCTCTCAAGAATGCAGTTACATATGTATGTTAGTAATATTTTTGTCCTGAGAGTTTAAGTAGTTCATTTGCTTAAGTATTCATTTTACTACTTTATACACACACACACACATATAT
>VXBX01006280.1:169108-199746 GCA_013400415.1 Scytalopus superciliaris | reverse complement strand
GTTCTAATTTATTTTTTTTTAAATAAACCAGTTGCATTGGCCAGTTGGAATAAGGAGCCTGCTATATTGTCTTTAATGTGGATTCTATAAAAATGGTTGTTTGCAGGTTACTCTGATTTATGGAGTTGCTGCAGCTTTTTCTTATTACTGAAATGATCTTTTTCTGTAAACTGTTTCTTAGGGGATACTTGGCATTACACTGCTCTCCTAGGGATGGCCTTGCAGACACAGCCTGCAGTTTTGAAGAAGGTGCAGTGTTAATTAATACTTGTTTCTGTTTAGCATTCAAATCTGTTCCTGGTATGTTTACAGGAGAGCTCTGATCTTCCTGCTTCGCTGCTCTTAGCTCAGCATAAGGACAGATCCACTCAGCTAGAAATGCAACTGGAAAAACCCAAACCTGCCAAACCAGTCACGTTTTCCACTGGCATCAAAATGGTAAGACTTGCTTAGTTCTTTTTTTTAATGTGTTTCAAAAGAGCGAGGATTTCCTCGTATTGAAATTCAGAGGTTATTTAAACCTGAGTTGCATATTATATGAATTACACTGTTCTCTTCCAATTAATTAGGAATTAATTGAAGAATTTAATCATACTGCTAGTTGGAATATTGAGATGACCCACCCTTAAGGTTCATCACAAATAGATGAAACACTTTCATTGCATAGTTGTAAAAAAACAAGCTACACCTCTCTCCCTGCAAAGTTGTGGTGTCTTTGAATTGTTTTTTTCATTTGTGTACCAATTCTGGAAGTTGAAATTTTGGGAGTTCAAGAATAGGCTTCACTTTCTTCAGATTCAGTTTAAGCACTGGAGTAACCTGTGAGTATGAGACTGACAATTATACCAAGGTTAAGGATGCTATTTACATTGCCATTTGGCTCTAAGAAGCAACAAGTATCTTTCAAATGTGTCTCTGCTACGGTGGCAGCTGAAGATCTGTCAGCATTCCTGTTCTGTGTCACAGCCTGGGACAACTACACATCAGCCTGTGTGTGTAAATGTAAAGTTGGAGGTGGGAGGACGAGTTACTGATCTTTTCTGCACCTTGCTGGTTTTCTGTTTTGTGCTGTTTTAAATCTCTGCACTACTTGAGATTTTGTATTTTAGAATTGATAAGGGTAGACGATGTCTTGAAAATAACCAACACTCTCCACCCTCCTCAACAAACCAAGGCAGCAAAGTGAAAACCTTTACCTCAAATTAGCTTCCTATCAATAATCAATTTATTTTTGCCAGGAATATTTGTGCTGTGTTCGGTATCTGTCAGAGTTTTCACAGTGTAGAAGCATTTGCAGCTTATTTTTCCAAAAGTGATGTCAGCTTTTGCAAAGCTCTACGGATTGATTTCTTGTTTTCCTCTGGTATAGATTGATCTTCTTCCTATTTCTTTTAAAATCTGAGAGTCTGGGGAAGATTGATGTGCTTTGTGAGATATTTTCTGTTTGTGTAGGAAACCCAGTGGACAGAAAATTGTTTGTTGTTCTGCTTAAAAATACTCTGAACGCCTGTACCTTTTCTTACTGGGGCCTTTCTCCTGGGAAAAGGAAGAAGATAACCTTATGTTACATGATGAAGACAGTGGAAATATTTTCTAATGCATTCATAAATGAATATTAAATGCAGTATGTGATAGTGGATAATTTGAGATCTGCAACCCAAAGTACATGTTATCCAGGAATGGTGAAAAGACTTGGATGAGGAGATTTCTAGCAGCATGACATTTAAATTGTAATGTTTGGAATAACAGGGGATACATCAGATTACTAATTATTACTATAGCAGTGTTCAGGGAATGTGAATAGATAACTAATTTAATTTGTTCAATCCCAGAAAACAAAAAAAAATACCTCACCCTATTGGCCTTAGTCCTAAATTAAAAAAGAACAATTTAGTTGTATTTATTTTTATTCATGTTTTTTAACAATAAAGTTAAGGATAGCGGCTTTTGAAGTTGGTGGTTATTATTTATGGAAAGCATATTGCATCAAACAAAGCTTTTACACTGATAAACTTGCAGTTTTGTTGAGAAAGGTGAATGGTTCCATATTTTCTTTACAGGGTGCTTGATTTAATTATTACATGACATTGATTTTTGGAAATATATAAAAATTACATTACACTATAATAACAGTATTGATATTCCAGACAGTAAGTGTATTAAGCGGCTTAATTGTAGTTTTTAAAGTGGCTGGTTGCACAGCATGGGAATGTTTCTGTGGGT
Source organism: Scytalopus superciliaris (assembly GCA_013400415.1). Taxonomy (NCBI): domain Eukaryota; kingdom Metazoa; phylum Chordata; class Aves; order Passeriformes; family Rhinocryptidae; genus Scytalopus; species Scytalopus superciliaris. The sequence continues at coordinate 197,523 of VXBX01006280.1, read as the reverse complement.
GTTCTGGTAGGGCACAGCTCGGTGCTTGGAAGCCGATGTTGGATTTCCGTGGATGATGTGCAAATTGGCAGTTTACAGGGCTGCTTTGACAAGCTGGCCTCATTTGAGTGACTGTGTTTTAATATGGCTAAATGGAAAATTATAAATAGGAGAGCAAATAACAGGCTGTGTGAAGAGGATTTGGAAGTTTAGCTAAGCAAGTAAAGCAGCTTGACCCTTTGCCACCACATGTGTGTGGGGGACCTTGGGTATGTGAACAGTCCAGCAATAAATAGGAAAGGACCTCTCCTTCTGAATGCAGCACCGGGAAGAGCTGTGGACTGGAGAGCTCTGCTGACTGCATTTTGAGTGCAGAAATCAGAACACAAAGAGGAGCCACAAAGTCCACTCAGAGGCAGAAAGATCTGCTTTCTACTGCAATCTACCTCTGTTCGAGGAGCAAGTTAAGATACGTCTCAATTCACAGCAGGCACTTCCCAGAACATGCCAAATCTGAGCAGTGCGGCAGTAAATGTATCAAGAACCGGTAACCTCGGTTAAACAAATGGGATCTAAATGAGAACTGAAGGAATGAATAAGATCTAAGGTTCACAGTGTTCCACCAGCTAATTGGCCTCACTGTTAAAACTGACGCTGGAATGCAGCGAAATCTCTGATTCTTGATGGTTTCAGATTAGGATTGGGGTGCGTCTTGGAAAGTTACTGTAATCGAATGCAAATTGCTGTGCTCGGAGCAGAGTTAGTTTTGTAACAAGCAATACTGCACATGATTTGGTGGGGTTGATGATCGGTGATGGTGCATTCTAGTGACAGTGTAAAGTGAATTCCCACCTGGGCACTCACCTTACGACACGGATATTTCCCAGACTGAGTGTTTTTCCAAGAACCTGAGATGCTCAGTCCATTATTTCTGGGTAGGTTACACGTGGAGTAGGTGGAACTTTTGTTGTGCTCTTTATAGTTGCTTTGGCTTTGTTGCTCTCTAAAGCCGTGGGGTTCACACCACCTCTATTGGTGGGGGCAGCTCTAGCAGAGTACTGAGCATTTCTTAAGAAATGCAATTCTAATTAATGCCCTGGTGGGCTCAGCAGTTCTGGAAATTCAGTATATTTCTGGGAAGAGTATTGTGCTCATTGTCAGAGTTTCGGCAGCACACATTTAATGAATCACTGTGTACCTTCTTCCCTTGTGCTTTTAGTTTTTTCTTACAGTTTGGCAACTGATCTTTTCTGGTGAGTGTTTCCCTTAATTTCATTTCAGAAGAAGGGCATCCAGACAGAGCTAGCTGAGATGCTGGCTAATCCAGAGCTGGTGTTTACACAAAGGCTATAAAAACGTGCCAGTTGTGGCGATTTTTTGGTTTGGCTTTTTTTCAGCTTGAGTGTTTTTCCTGGGAAGGCCTTGGTCAGAGATGTTCTGCCTGGCTGCTAATCGGACGTGTTTCTCGGTGTCTGGATTAGGAGGCATGTCCATTCTAGTCTCCTGGGCAATGCTCAAGGAAGTTGGCTCATTTAAGGTGTCATGTTAGTGCTGTGAGTTCCTCTGCTTGCAGGGGGAGGAGGGAATGTTTTTCACTTGTAAGCTAAGCAAGAGCATCCCCTATAGCACGAGACAGACAATTAGCTCATGGGGACAGGGTCTCCTTCACTTGTCCTTTTGTTAAATTCCTTCTTTTTTTTCTTCTCCTTTCAAGTGGAAGCCGGTTTGTCTCTGTAATCTGCTGTTTAACTTTTTCAGTGAACTATCTTCTGTGCACGAAGCTTACCTTCCAAATCCATCAGTTTGGTTTCCCTCTGTGAGTGGGGGGAGGAACTGCTTCAGAGCTTTCTCCTTATCATGGTCATCATATTAAGAAATACACTTTCAGCACCTCTGAAATGGTTTTATTTAATCTCAAAACTGTGTAAAGCTATAAAAAGCAATGAATTGTTGCAGAAGTGCTAAAAATGCTGTTCCCTGTCAATTCTGGTACTTCAGATTTTAGCAGTTGTCAAAAAGAGGAAAGGTTGTCAGAAATGAATGATGTTTCCAGTGTTTCTAGGGCTTATCAGAGGGTGCAAAACAAATGCAAGGTCTGGCAGGAAAAGTGTTCTGTTTCTTGGTGAGTGAAGTGACCATTTATGGTTGGGAGGTGGTTTTAAAATGAAGCTCAATTTGAGGTGTAAAAGAGATGCTCATATGTATTGCACACAAATGGCAGTTTGCAAGTGCAACGGGAGTTAAAAAGACAACTAAATTGCTCTAACAAAATTATGTCTCTGGCACTTACAGGACTGTAGGAGCCTTCTGGTACTTGTGGATCTTGTGGTTAAAAGTGCATAGAAATGGGGATGTATTTAACTCTTTAATTCATTGTTCTGGGAACATGGCACCTTTGAGTCTGTGGCCCAGCTAGTTCCATGTTTGTGAAAAATGAGTGCCTTAGGCTTCTGCTCTCTTCAGCATGTTTCAGGCTGTCCCTTTTCTGTTCCTTCCATCTTTATAATGTTTCCTTGCTCCCTTCCCCCAGCCTGCCAGGACACTTCGCCTCTAGTGATGGTATTCTTGAAGTAATCTCATGTAGTTAAAAACTCAATTACCTCTAATTGGATTGCCAGAACACTCAGGAAAACAACATAGGTATCCTCTGGCCTGCTGCCACTTGGGAGAGTTTGCCTTCTTGCATTTTATCCCCAAATACCTCAGAATTATCGTAATGCGTCATTGACTTTCATTTTCTGTCATCATTTTTGTTTTATTACTTAATAGCAGTGGGAATATTTATTAAGAGAAATATTAGTGCAGAGTGCTGCACGTGCTTTGTCATTACTGAGATGGTCTCTGCCCCTCTGAATTTGCAGTTTAAATAGATGTGTCAGGGAGGGAGGGAGGGGAACCAGATGCCCCGAGGGGATGTTCTCACCCAGGATTAGACAGAAGAAGGAATAGGATCCAGCCCTGCTGAATTCCTAACCTCGTGGCTCTTCCGCTGAGCAGGGCTCCATCTCCTGTCAACAGCACCCCTGAATGGCAGCGAATTAAGAGTGAAATATCTGCTCCAGCTACTGCTTCCCTGTCCAAATCACAGCAGCACTGTTAAATATAACTTTGTGGGTCTGAATACTGCCCGGATTTATTCCAGTTCTTGCAGTTTCAGGTTATTAGCAGCTGAGTGCTGGGGAGAGCAGTGTGCAGGCTGGAGCAGCCAGAGCTTGCAGGAGAGAGCAGTCACAGGATCAATATTTCAGAGGAATGGATTTGTGTCAGACACAGGATGTCTAGGACACCTCAGGAATGTGCCTTACCACTAAGCTGCACATAACAAGTGTTGGGGAATAGATTTCGTGCAGCGTTACACTTGCAGTATTATTCTGATGGGAAATAACCTTTCTATTTTATGTTATGTGGAGCTATTTCTTTTAAAACATTGACCTCATCAGCTCGGGTTGAATCAACTATTCTTTATTATTACCTTTTCCTGCAATATTGCTTCCTGTGCAAACAACTCCTGAGCGGCTGCTCCTGTTTTTCAGTCTGTTTCTTTTATAGCTTGTGGAGCAATTATCCAAAAATTCTGTTCCAAATGCAAAAAAGTCTGTCAAAATACCTTTTTAATCAATTGTGCTTGTTCAGAGTTGCTTAGACATATGCCAGGTACTCTGAGGTAAGTGAGGTGCATGTCACACTGTGGTTTAGACTGTGACTGTTCTGCAGCTCCCACAGGGGCTTTGCCACCCTGTCTGTGTGTCCGGGGTCCATTCCAGCCTTTCAGCCTTGCTTTGCCAGCTCTCACTGCTCTGGTTTGGTTGGTTGGTTTGTTGGTTTTCCTGTAGTGTGTTTTGGTGTTTGGGTTGTGGTGTTTTGTTTCTCCCTTTTTTTTTCCCCTGCTTTTAGTTTTTGCCTGAAGTTAAAAAAATAAATAAATAAATAAATCAAGCCCTCCTTCCCTGTTAGCTCAGCTGGTCTGTCTTCAGGCTGAAACTCTTCAGATGGAACTGATTTCTTTGAAATGTATGCCATTTTGAGTTTAATTGGTGTTTTGCTTTTAATCTTCATTTGGCTCATACTATGCACATTTCTCTTTTACAGCTGGGTGGAATATTTCCCTTTTCACAGCTCTTGGTAGTTTAGAATCACAGCAAAATCACAACACTTACTTGCAAGAGGAGCTAGTGTGTTTAGGTGTATAGATCCTTTTGGAATAGATGTATTTGTTTAGAGAGCATGCATGGAAAGGTAAAATTTCCAAGTGGCATGAGTGTTGTGGGTCTGTACCATGAGGAGGGTGCCTGTGTGTGGCACAGAGTCCCACTGCAGAGGAAAGCCAAATGCCCCAGTCAGAGGGCAGTGCTTTCCAGGAGGTCTCTGGATGAAGGTGCTCAGGGAACCAGCATTCCTGCCCAGCAGCTTCCCTGGAGTGGAGATTCACGGAGAGGGGTGTGCATAGCCCTGTGGCAAGTGGGATTCTGCAGTTGATAAGCTCCATTTCCTGATTCCCAGTGAGAGTATGTATTGTGTATTGCTTTCACTTTGGATTTTTGTCGTTAATAGCAATGTCTTTTTTTTTAACAATGAGCATTGCATTGATCTGCTGAGAAGGATACTATTTCTGAAGAGGAAAAAAAGGAAACTGTGGCTGCTGGATCTCCACTGACTGACAATACATGGGTACAGAATTCAAACATGTGACCTGAGGGACACCAACAATGCTGGGTGATATAATTCAGGTTAGGACTAACTGGATTAAAAAACTGCTCCACAGCCCTGTGATCCATATACTGCTCACTTAAATCTCATAGATTTACGTATACAATATGACTGCAACTTCCGATGGCATGCTGGAGAGTGATTAGGAGTCATACATTTGTCATGCTAAATCTCTATCCCTCTGTTTAAATAAAGATGTTTTGTTAAGAGTCAAGCACATACATGCAGAACTGTGCTTTAAGTTTTTGAACTCTGTTTTTGAAGTGTATGCCAGATAAACTTTATTTAAGCGATCTGTCATCGGAACACTTCCTGTGCACTCCAGCCCACGGACTGAAGTCTAAAACATTAATTGGGTTCTGGCCCTACTAAGTAATTACTGTTATATCAAAGAGCACAAACATTCAGCACGTTATATTGACTTAATGAATTTTTTTCCCCTAGTCTAGGTAAGAAAAGTTTCTAGAGATGAAAGGACAAAAGTAAATGATAGTATTTGTTATTTCCCTTCCCCTCATTTACACAGTGATGGCCCTGGAAAAGGAGACTGCATTTTGAAAATGCAGTTCTACATTTCCCCATATCTCTCTGCAGGATTTCTGTTTGGAATGCCCTAGGAAAAATGCTGTAGTAGAAATTAAGCTGTTTGGTGGACAGACATAATCAGAACTTCTTGACCTGATCCTGTTTTATGGTTGGTCTCTCTTATACTGCTCTGTTAAAATAAATATTTGTTCATTTGCTTTAAGGCTCTTTTACATGGCTAAAGCAGCACATGTTTATATACACATATTAATATAAATACAAATTAGGCCCATAAGTTTGCACAGCTGTAATGACTGGAATTTAGTAAATGAAATAGTGCCAACAGTGTTAATTGTACTTGTTAGAGTGGCTGTAGCCAGCAGTGAAGCAGACCTGCACTATACTTTTTGGAATTGAACTCTTTTTAAGGTTTGGGTTTTTTGTGTTTTCTTTTATTTTTTATTCTTAGTGGGGGTTTTTAATTAATTAATTAATTTTATTATTTTTTTGATGGGTATTTTTAGCATCCTGTTTGATTTATGACCTTGCCCAAGAGCTTCCTTGCTTGCCCAATTCTTTACCATCTGTTTTCAGAGGTGCATCTCTTTTCATGCAGTGTGTTGTTTTGGTCCCATGAAAAGGCTTGTAGGGAGAAGGCTGCTGGAGGAGTTCAGCCAGGTTGTCATCTGCTTCCTTGCCTCTGTGGGAGCAGGCACTGGGACAGAGCAGCAGGATCTGGGCTTCAGGCCCTAATGTAGGATGCCCAAATTCCATCCCAGGCAACAGCCAGACCTGCCACCAGCTACAAAGACACTTTGTAGAGTGTTCTAAGGAAAATGCCATTTAAATCAGCCCGAGATCCTCCTATTTCTGAGTCTTATAGCTCTGAATATACCATTGCTTGAGTAGGTGTTACTGTGAGCAATAAGGAGAGATCTGACTGAAAGAAAGAAGGTGGCTGAGAGGAGAGTCCAAAAAAACAGCTGGCAGGGAAATAAAGAATAATAAAAAATTTCTCAATCATTGTTTGTTTTGGAAAGATCATGCTTTAAGCACATGGAAATACTTTACACATTTGAGAAGTGCTGACTTCCTACATGCTTTGTGAAGGAACAGCAAATCATTCATATAATGTAAACACATTTATAGATTGTTCCAATATAACTTTTTTCAGTGCTGCTGTTCTTTTTAACAAGATACAATTCAGTGCATACATGCTCTTTTGATGCTATACTTTGGCCAAGAGTTGCAAACATCATAAATGTTAAATATTAGAGTTCGTGCTAAATGAGCAGTGCAAAGTTATTGAATCACACTTTTAATGCAGAAAGTTAAATAGTGCTGCTTGATGCACTGTTTAAAAGTTAGCATACCAGAAAGAAGCACTGGGGTGAAACAGAAAGAAATAACTTGTCCAAAAGTGTGAGCATAAGGGATCTCATTATGTCTTGATAGAGATGATATTAAAAAATGGGAGCAGACAAAGTTCCTCTGTGAGGGTGGAAGAAAAATTAATAAAGTGGGAAGCTTTGGTGCCAAAATTGCAGTGGGTGCTTGTGGAACTGTGTAATTACAGTTCTGAGAGGGGTCTTGAGAGGTCATGGGGTCCTTCCCCCCACTGTGGGGCAGAGCTGGGGGTACTTCATGCCAGGTACCTGTCTAACCTGTTGTTAAAGACCTCTGGAAATGGAGGCTTTGCAGTCTCCCAGGAAGCCTCTGGTAGCTCTTACTGCCCTTGCTTTTACATTTTAGGGGAAATTCAGTAACTCTGTGTTTCCTTGACCTGATACATGTTCATTTTCTGCCTAGGTGGGTGTCAAAAGCAGGTTGTTCTCTGCCTCTTTGTAGGATGTTCTTATGTATTTGAAGGTGACTATGTAAAGAGGACTTCACATAACTAAATATTTTAGAATTTGGATATTAAAGAAATGGTTCAGATGCCTTGATTGCCATTTAACAATAAAAATATTAATTTCTTCTGCAAATGGTTGGTAGACTGTCTCCACTCTACAGACTAGATGTGAAATTACATCCATCAGCTGAGGACATTTTAGAGAGGAAAATTCTTTTAAAGAGAGCATTAAGAACTTTTAAATAATTGTAATAAGATCAGTGAAGGATGTGAATCTATTTAGGGAAGCTAAAGTAGTAAATTTGTACATGTGCGTAGAAAAAATGTGTGACCTTTCCGTGTGATCCTTTATTTTTTTGGCACTTGTCTGCATTTGTGGGAACATTGCATGTTTCCTTCTAATCCTTTTTTCTGTTGCTGCTGATCAAAGCAGTTGTGTGTCATTCCTTCATCTTCTCCACTGTTTACCTGGAGGAGAGCTGCTCACCTGGCATGGCAGAGCTTGGATAATGGCTTCAGATTCCTGGGAGTCAGCGGCCGGTTGGGCCGTGTCTGTTTGTCTTGCTTTGAGAGCAAGGCAGGCATGTGTGTGTGCAGACTGATCTCACAGACTGGTTTTATTCCTGGTTATTCCATTTCTCAATGAACTGGAGTCAGTTTGCTGTGTACATTATGTTGATCTCGCAGCACAGATGAAAGAACTCATGCCCATATTGTGTTCTGTGATTGTTCTCAGGGCCACCTTCAGAGAAATTTTGGGTAAGCACAGCCTACATCTGGCATTTCTGAAATCCTCACCAGACTTCAAGGAGAGCCAAGAAGAGGACAAAGGGATGGATGTTCACAGTGGGAGGCAGGAAAAATGTGGCAGGGAAATCAGTAACAAGTGCTGGCAGCTGCAATGGTACCGTGGTGGAGCATGGGATCATGGTGGGAATGGGGAAGCACAGGGAAGCTGGTGGGATGGATGGACAAGGAGGAGGTGGGGACTTGGATGTGAGGTGCTTTAGAGAGAATGTGGGGAGACATTGCTCTGAGGGGGAGGATTGGGGGGGATTTTAGAGTAGGCAAAAAGGTGGGAGTGAGTTGGATGAGAGTCTAGGGAAAACAGCTGAGGGGTTTCTGCATGAGATTGCCAATTATAAGGGATCTCTGAGACAGAAGAATTTGGGGAATTGATAGTTTTGGTACTTATCTGTCTGGATCAGTTCCTTTGTAAGAAGTTTGGTCTTGGAGGACAGTAGGACTTTCAAAGGTGACATCCCCACATCCTGATTAACCAAGTGTTCTGGCTGTAGGCAGGGGTGTCTATTCAGGACTTAGGTTTCCTACAGCATCTCCTGTTTTGTTGATCTCTGCTCCAAGGTAGACCACCAGCCTTACTAATATATTAATTCCCTACAAAGATAAAATCACCAGTGTGTTGGTTGAGGCAGTGCTGTGTGTGTGTGTGTACCACATCTCTGCACCTCAACTCCTGCCTAAGTGAACACAGCAGATTAATGTTTGCTACAGGAGCTCAGTGGAGTTGACTTTTGAGCTTTAAAGCAGCACATTTGTAAATTAAAAATACATTTAAAAATAAAGCTGTATTTCAAACGATCTGTTGTGGGCCCTGGTTTTCAGTAGTCATTATTACCATCCAAGGGGTACTTGGATCGTGCTAGAGTACTTGCAGCAAAAGATATTTGGATCAAAGAGATGATGTTCTGCACCAAGGAGACTTCAAAAGCAGTTTTCCTCAAAAATGTTTGTTCAGGTGCAGAGGGTGGGAAAAAGGAATATTGTTTTAGGCAATCGGCGTTGTACATCAAAAGGTAAATGTCCCCATATATATACCTAGTGTGAACTCAGAGTGTCAGTCAAGGTGTCTCTGGAAAGGAATATTGACAGTACTGGCTACTAATGAAAGAGAAATTATTCTTGTGAAGAAGTGCTTTGGTTTCTGAAAGTTTGGCTTATCTTTATTGCTCTTAAATGTTTTGGAGTTATTGAGGTGTTTTTTAAAGAAGAAATCCCTGGATAATGGAGTATGTCAGAGTGGTTAATTGCCTAGTTTAGTTTGTTGGTTTGCTTTGTCTGAACATAGTTGCTACACGGGTAACTCTTGTATTTTGGGGAAATGTGAGGCTCGGGTGTAGTTTGTGACATGTGTTACAGTTCAGCAGAATGTGTGGCAGAGCAGTAAAATCCTCTGCTTCTTGCCAAGTCGATAATAGCATGGCAATAGGTTGTGTTTTATGCAGACTTCTTTTTTAAAAATATAAAGTACTAAAGAATATTGTGACTACAGAGAAACCTGCTTTGACTCACTTAAGACAAATGTGTGCAGTGGTATAGGCAGGAAATGGAAGGACAGAGAGCACATGTGGAACCATCTATCTGAATTAGCTGGATGGGGGCCAGGAGACTGGAACTTGCAACATTTGCCATGATTAGTAGAAAATGAAACAATGGTTTTGTGTAAGAATAATGGTTCTTGTATTCTGGGCCAGCGAGGTAGATCCTGCAGGAGACAGATGTGCATTTAAAGGTGGTGCCTGTGGAACTGGATGATGGTGGGAAGGTAAGTAATTTGGAGGGATGAACAAGTTAAAAGTGAGGGCTGTGCACAGGAGGAAAGCAGCATGTATTTTTAGGTCTGAGGTCTATTCTGCCGTTTCATCTCTTAAAAGAGAGGCATAAATAAACAGACCACTGCTCTCTTCTCCAAAGCACAGAGAGAGAATCACAGAAATATGATTGTCTGCAGGACAGTTGGAGGCAGTGCTCCAGTCACCAGGAGCTGCTGGGCTGGGCTGGGCAGGCGTGCTGATAGAGCCAAGGGGAATCAGTGCAGGCACCTGATCCTGGCCATCCTTAGGCACTCCTTGGCACTGGGACTTGGGGCTGCCTGTGTTTGGGTACCTGTGGGCATGTGTACATGGCTAGCTTAAAAAAAAAGAGCCACATACATCCCAGACTATATATAAAGATGGCCAGCTTGTAATGCTTCCCTGTGACAGGCCCTTTGGGTTCAGACAAGCAAAGTTTGACTAATCGGTTAGTAAATATTTAAAGAATTTTGTGCCTTTCCAAAAGGGTGGCACTCTCTTGGCCACGCCTGTGTGCTGAGGATTCCCTTTGTGGTTGTTTACAGGAAAACATGATTAGGATTTTCTTCTGTTGTGGTGGGAGAGGAAGAGGGCTTAGCTTGAGAACTAATGGGAGAATGTAGAGGGGATTGCAATGGGAGCTTCATCCTTCCTTTGTCTTCACCCCTTCAGTTTCACTTAATCTGCCCCTTCGTGGGAAGATGCCACATTGAATTCTCTTGTTAATTTAGGTAGAATCTGAAGCCTAGTTAGGATAAGGTAGACCATTTCTCATATCAGGCACTTCTAAAATCTGTTTGGAATATGGAGTAAAAAAGCCAAACCAACACAACCCCCTTAAGGTGGTTTATACAAAAGGTTTATGTTGCATCAGTTCAGTTTCGTTGATAGTGTTGTGTGCAGCATTTGCTTTGTGCTAATTTTTAACCTGTTTTGTGTCGTCTTAGTTAAGTGAATTTGAAATACAAAAATTCAACAGATAAGTCACTTTTAAAGTAATAGAAATACTCTTGAGGAGTGTTGTACCTGTTTAGCTGTTGGCTGCTTTTAGACTCTATGTAACCAACTTCAGCTGTAGCTGAGGTACCAGGTATAACTTTAGCATTGTCTATCACCTGATTGATAAACCTTTGGATTTTATTCTTTTTTAAAAGGACCCAAATAAAATATTGGTGCATCAGGGTTATTCTATTTTTCTTGGTGACCAAAGTACAAATGTCGCTGCACTTTAGTTTTTATTTAATGTAATTATGAGGAGGCAAAGCACATGGCAACTGCAGCTTTTCAAAATGTTGAATTTCTTCTGTAGGAAGAACCCCCTCTTTAGAACTGGGGATACTTTTTCTTTGTTGTTAAACACAGCACTGTATGACCATGCTGGGTCACCCTCTTACCTTCAGCCCATCTCTGCTCCATCTCACTGGTAGTCTCAGGCTTAGAAATGAAGGAGTGGGCTGTGCTGGAGGTGGTAGAGTTGGATCTACAGGTGAGAACTGAATTTAGACAGTAAAAAACACTGCTGCATGTTCTGTTTGGGGAAACCTCTGCCTTCAGCTCTGGAGCTGTGAAAGTGCAGTCTGGGCCTGGGAAAGGTGGGAGGAGAGTGTTACAGTCTTATGTTTTTGCGTGGAGAAGTTTTTGCTGTTGTGCATTCAGTTGTTTCTGATTTTGCTGGCAGAAAAGGAGGAGCAGGAAAGCTGAGGAATGGCCATCTGAGACTTTTAGGAAGGGGAGAGAGAACCCCTACCTGACATCGCCTGTGGGTGACAGGGAGAGACACACACAGCAGGTCTTTATTTTTGCAGTGGGAGGTATGTGTGTGTGCATTGTCAATTGTCCGTGACAGCTGACGTTGGGGGAAGGGAGCTTTTGAGGGGAATTCAGAGATTTAGACCAGGGAGTATGTGCTTCCATCAAAGTGCCTCAGTTCTGCTTAACACCAAGTGACTCAAGGTAGTTTGAACGTGATTTTTGGGTTGGAGTGTCAGTGCAGCTTTGATTGTGTAGTTTTTTTTTGTTTTGGTTTCCACATCTTCCCTAGGAGGGCATGTTTTGCCTAAGGATCGTTTGGAGAATCTGAAGGAATGTGGCTGATGTGAATGACAGGGTTACTACTCTGACCACTTTGGCAGATTCATCGAATTTGTAAAATCTGCTCCTTTCACAGTTCTTTTATGCTTTTACATTATTTGATTAATGGAATCTTGAATTTTGTTTTAATTATTTGCATAAGGTCACACAAAGTATTAAGTTAAAGCCACGGAAAATAACTTTGCCAATTCTTACTGCTCTGAAATTTAATTAAAAACCTGCAAACTCCGTCATTCATCATTTTACCGTAGGAGTGTATTTCTTATGGAGACAATCTTAATATCCTGCAGCAGCTTCGTGGCATTACAAAAATAATTAATGGACCCTTTTAGGGCAATGTGTGTTGCTACAATGTGGAATAATACTTCAGTGTAGTAAGTGAATGGTGTGCTAGGAAACACTAATCCCTTGTGCAGAGTAACAGGAAGTATGAATATTACTTATTAATAACAATATAAAACACCTTCACACACATGCCTTTTCTGGGCATGCCTACCTTTTTGTAAACGACAGCAAATTTTAATTACAGAAAATTGGTGAGAAACAAGAAGGATTTGTGTAATTAAGATGATCTGTTTATTTAAAAGTCTTCAGAGGTTGAAGAGATGGAACTTAGCTGTATGTGAGGGATGACTGTTGTGCAATAATGCCCCTTCATTCCCCTTTCATAATAAATCTCCGCAGAGTATTCATCTGAAGGGCTGGATGCCAAAAAGAACAGGTTCGACTTGTCTGTGAGGATTTACACCACAGTAAAATGCACAACTGCTTTTGTAGAGGTCATTGTGAAGGTCAGGGAGCCAGCACTCACGGCTGAATGGGAACAGCCTGGAACAATGGTGTGAGAGGTTGGGCTGCCTGAAATCAGTGTTTAAAACCTCATCTGAAATGTAGCAATGAGCTGGAATGGCTAAAACACAGGACTTCAAAGCATCCAGGCTGTTTTGCAAGAAACAAATGGTCTCTTTTCCAGTAGTTTGCATCTGCTGAATGTAGCTTCAAGCTTAAAAAACAGGAGTGCCCAATTCCTGGCAATTAACATTGAAACAACTGAGTATGTCTAATATAAGCACTCTCAAACTGTTAATAATTGCCTCTGCCCAGTTTTAAAACCCCCCTCATTGACACTGGATTTAATGACCTGAAATTTGGCACACCTTTATTTTTTTTTACAAATAAGGCCAGAGTTTGACCATAGGGTCTCTATGTCTTTAAATAAAAGATGATGATCATTTCAAATGGCAACCAGCCATCGGTGGGGTTTAGTGCAGAGATTAATTAGTAAACTTTGGAATGCGCTACAGCAAATGCAGCTGATTGGCAATAGCATGTGGAGCAGCAACTGGTGGAAAGCTGGTGCTGCTCAGCAGCAGAGGTATTTCCAAAAAGACTTAAGGGTGCTGTGATGTGCTGTGCTTTAAAAGGCACTGCACTGGTTGCATCAAACCACCAGCTCTCTGTTTATGCAGTTCGGTAAATGCACAGATTAAAGAAATCCGATGTGCATTTGGAAAGAAAGCAAGTTTCCTTGTGTTGTTTTGGTAGGATGAGTGCACCCCGTGAGTAAAGTGATGCCCCTGAACATCAGTTTACAGAGGATTGTGGTTTTTCTGCAGTGCATTTTGCAGGTTTTTTTAACTAGGAAGGCAAATGTCAAATGCTGAGAGTAGGTATTATTCAAAAAAGACACTGAAGGGAATGGGATCAATTCAATGGCTATTGCAGTAAGCTATTTCTTAGAATTCTGGTCCACTTTTTAAAATGATACAGATTTCTGAGCATGTGTGTCCACATGATTGATAATTGCTTGCTATCTTCTTTTCAGTTTTTAAATACATGATTAGACAAATTTGGAAACTTTCTCTGCAAATTGGCTTTCTAGGGATGCTTAATTTTTTTGGTGTGAGTAATGGACCCCATTATGTATAGTCCCTAGTGGGTCTATTTCCTCACTTTGTTTAGGCCATGGGATTGGGGCCCAGATAATAAAATTAAGATGATTTATATAATAAATAACTATCCTTGAAATACTACTTAGAAGCTAAATATACTTCTTAAAATCTATTTAATAATATTGTATTATTCTCCTGATGCCCACCTTCAGTTAGAGAGGGATGACTTTACCATTTAAATTGGTAAGAAAACTCACACCAGTACTGCTGGGTTTTTGCTTCAGAAATGGCTCATGCATTTTGACTGGACTGGTAAAATTCATCTGACTCCCTGTATCCTGAGTCTTGAGCTAAAGTTTCTCCATTTATATGACACAGCCAAAACTGGTGGACATGCTTGATCTCATAAGGTATGGATCATCTTGGCTTTGACCCAGAAACCCCTTAAGCTAGTGCTTTAAAATGCAGCCCATCCATGTGTCCTGGCAGATCTGTGGACTGGGCAATGGCACACATTGGTGTCCCACTCCTGGTTATGAGCTGCTCGACTTCTGAGCTGTTGGAACAGTCCATGGAAGGACAAGGAGCCGAGGCTGGAGTCGTCAGGGTGCTGGTTGTTTCTCTGGGGGCCTGTTTCTGCAAGCCTCTGCTTCCTAGACCGTGGTGTTTATTGCCACAGGTAATTGCAGGGAAGCGGATGGGCTCGGTTTACGCAATCAGGTTTGGGCTTGCTTGGCTCTGTTGGACTGGACTTGTAGGCCACGATCCAAAGCAATCGGAATGCGACTGCTCCTTTGACTTTGTGAGGCTCTTTGTGTGCTCAAAGCTGGGTATTTTCTAAGCTGAATCAGTGTTGCTGAATGTGGGTCTAAGCCCCAGGTAAGTGTATGATAAAATTTTCTGATAGCAAATAAATTTGTTAGCTTGACAAGCCTCTAAATAAATCCTGAGTGTAAATGTGCACATGATTGGGGAATTACAGGGTTGTGCAAACACTCTGTGACAGTATTTGTTTAAAACTGTTTAGCTCATGCCCTTGATTACTTGTGTCTGGGTGTACTTGCATGTGTACACACAGAATCGAAAGCTCCATGCACATAAAAAGCATCTCATTAAAAACTGCAGTATTTGAGCGCTGCAATCAGCTAATTACTGAGATGTGGTTATTTCCTCAAAACTAAGTCTGCTGTGTGTATGTACAGTATACACATCCAAGTATGCTGCAGAGTATTATGAATAATTAAAAGCAAACTGTAGCCCTTTACAGCAGCAAATGTTGGTACATTCATGATGCATTTTCCTGGCCAGGCAGCTGGTTTGCTGTGACTCAACTATTGTATGAATTATAGAATGCTCTTTGTAGCACTTGAGGGCTACCTCTCAGTGTTGGTCTAAATCTGAGATATGAAAGGTTAAACAAAGTCTGAATTTCGTTGACTGGATGGCAAACAGTCACTGCAGCTCCCTACTTTTGCTAATGCCCTGGAATGGCTGACGTAGCTGCTGGACTAGCTGAGCTGGGGGTTAGGTGATTTTGTAAGGTGAGCTGCTTTAAGGCTCTGTCAGGCTTTTGTTCCTCGTAGGTCTCTTGGTCAATGCTCTGTCCTAGCAGTAAATGTTTCAGCCAACACAGCAGTGGCTGTGAATAAGGAATGGGTGAGAAAAAAAGTTGATGCAGTGTTGTGTTCTAAGTGTGACCCAAGATGAATGTGAAACAACAGGAGAAAACACAGTTTTCTCAGTGTACTACCAATTGATAAAAGTTTACATCCAGAGCTAGGGCAAAGTTATTTAGATGCTGGTGATTTAAAGGGTGCTTTGAATTTTTTGTGAAAGCTTTTAGATGTGGCCTTACCATCCTTTACTGAAAATATAATTTTCCTGAGAGCTATACATCTTAATCTTCATTTTAATTTTCCTGTCAAATCTTGGACAATTCAAAACAAAACCCCAAAACCCCACCCCGGATTATTAAGCCAAATGTGCCGTGAAAGCTTTTTGAGCAGCCTGCCTTGGCACGCTGAAATTAAAGTGGTTTTAGTCCAGCAATGGCGGTGATGGGGAAAAATACCCCTCCAAACTGTCAGCGCTTGGGAAAGGAAACACAAAAAGCTATTATTATTATTCATATGTACTCTAGAGTTTCTGCTTTGCTGCCATTGACTGGAGCGGTGCGGTATCAGTTACTGCAATGCCTGTAGCGACGGGCTTGTGTTTCATGTAATGAAATGAAACAGCAATGCAGATGCCCAGTAGCCCAGTGCTGCTGGATGGATGGATGGATGGATGGATGGATGGATGGATGGATGGATGGCTGGCTGGCTGGCTTCCAGGTAGATGGACTCTTGGGCTGCCCGGCTTGGGAGGCGCTTTGCTGTGGTCAGCCAAAAAATCAGCTCTCGCCGGTGAGTCGGGAAGTGCGCGCGCGCTGAGTCAGTCTCTTTATAAACCTGGCGATTGTGGTGCCGATTAGACTCAAAAGGCTTGGCAAATCTTAGTTGTGTGGGAAGCTCGAGTGAAAAAACGTGCCTAATTTTCTTTATTTAAATCAGTACCGTCCTGCTTGAGGCCTTTTGGAAAGCACATCTGAGGGGTCGGTGTTTTAAGTTAACATGGTGTGTCTCGTGTTCACAATAAAGGGTAGTTTCACTGGAAAAGGGTGTGCTTACAGTTACCTTCCACGTGCTTTTGCCATATTAAATGTGAAGGGGCTCAACTCTCCTGCATGCACACACTGCCTGTTGTGAAATTTGTACTTAGAAGATTTAGTATCTTCAAGTTTGCTTTATGATCAGCAATTCTTTGAACTCGCAAACAAGAAAGTGTGGATAACTTCAAATATCCATTTGAAGTCTGATTCTGAGGAATGCTTATGTTGATTTTGACCTTAAAATGGGAAGTTTGATCTATGTCTCAAAACAGCAGTATTGTAGCGGAAATGTAAATACAGCCTGAACTTCTTTTAGGTACCTGTAAAGTGTGCCGTGTCTCTTAAAGACAGGGACTTTATTCCAGAGATCCTGGGTATTCAAACCAGGGAAACTTATTCCAGTTCATAAAGCCTCAGATTCAGGAGCTGGTCTCTAGTCAGCAAAGTTCACTCACATGTGCTTTTGTTTAGGAGACACCAATCTGTGGTGGTTTAGATGTGACTGTCACAGTTTTGGTAAGAGTGAAGCCTCATAGACCAGTGAAGGGCTAAGGGTGGAAGCTGACTGAGATGATTTAGGGTTTTATGTAAGCACATAAAGCTGTAAGTTGTCTTCTTGTGTTTGGGTTTGAAAATCACTTTTTAACTACTTTGACATCTCGCTTTTATTCTCGAACATCTGCTTTAGATTGTTTGCCATAAAAGTGTAAGAATTAATCTTGCACTCGTTTTTGTTATTGCTACCAGAAACCAAACTATTTTTATTACTTCTTATATAGGGATTTGGACCCTGAATTATTTTCAGAGTTGAGGAGAAAAGGAGTTTGTATTCTATTTTCTCCACTCCCCCCCCCCTCCCCCCACTCACCTCTCCTCCTCAAGCTTACAGGTAAAGTTAATTAAATTACAGTTTTTAAGTGCCCAAAGATATTAAGCATGGCTTGTTAAACTGTATAGTAAGTTCTACTGTGTTTTATTTGGTCTAATACTAAGAATTGTAAGGGAATTCAAATGATTGTCTCATTTTGGTTTGTTTCTCAGAGCAGCAGCTGCCCTGAGTCAGGGTAAGACATTTGCATCATCTGTGGAGAGCCTGGCACATATTTTACTGAATGGGAATAACATATGAAAGTCAAAGGAATGAAAAACTTCCTATATGTGTAGTCCTTTGGTTAACAAATACTCTTAATACTTGTTCTTGGGGCTTCCTTTCTGTGAGCTTGCTGCTTGTTTGGGTTGTTTCCCAAGCAGCAGTCCGTAGCCATGGCACGGGCTGTCAGCACAAGCCCTGATCTCCGGCGCGCTGCGTTTGAGCAGTTGCTTTTTCCCTCTGTTGGGTATTAATAAAAGTCAATAAAGGGCATTCTGCTCATGTGGGTCCATCCAGTACTTGTGCCAGAGCATACAGGAATCTTCCTTTCCACAATGGAAGTGTTGTTTTTAAGGCAAAACCGTCTGTTGTAAGCCCATAGCAGGGACTACTCGGGCAGCCTCTCTGACTTGCTCGAAATGCGCTGCTTGTGCTGCAGTTGCTTTCACAGCAGTCTCCTCTTTCAGAGTCCGTGGTGACACTTGCCTTTTTTCCTTTTTTATTTGAATACAAGTGTTTTAGCAAAAGGATTCACAAAGGAGCCAGTGAACAAGCTAAAACAGATGAGGCATCTTTTTATTTTACAAACAGATAAACAGGATTTTTCTGGGACTAAGTGGAATTGCCATATGACTTTATCGCTGTTTTTGCAGCCAGCTTCTAGTTTGTCTGAGGCTGTAGATTTTTCATGGCAGGAACCCATTCCTTTTTCTCTGTGTCTTCCAAGGATGCCTTAGATATTTCTGGTTATTGTGCTTCAAGGGGTAACGAAGCCATAGCCACTGAAACCAGAGCAGTGCAGCAGGCCGTGGTAGTTCATGGAGGGACTTTCTGCAATGCTCTCAGGATCAGCCAAGGTTTACGAAGAGGTTTCCTGATCCTGTGGAGTTCTGTGAATCCTGTCCAAAGGACTGGTAAAATTCAGGTATTGTTGGAAATAAGGATACACAACGTGAAAAGCTGTCACGTGTCTGTCGTTCAGATTTAGGTATCATTTTGATACACCCACTTAAAACATAGAAACTTGCACTGAAAGAGATTAAACCTCTCAGGAAGGACAAAGGAGTATGTTTTGTGCATATTAAAATGCAGTTGCTTCTGCCCCAGGGAGGTTTTTTGTTTAGTTTGGAAAAACTAATACGTGTTTTCAAAGCAGTGAAATGTGTGTTAGGTTGCAGTGGGTCCCTTCCTGTCCCAGAATAACTGATTCGTGTTTGCTTGTGCACTCTGCATGCAAATCAGAAAAAAAAAGGCTAGGAATACTACTATATATAAGTAGCAATTTCTAAATACATTGCTAACAGGTTTTGGTTTTCATTTAAAATTTTGCAGTAAGTACAACCACAAATATTATGAAATGTATCACGTACTGCTAACATCTGACACTTTCTTTAGGTTTTTAACCTTAGACGTCAGTTTTTCTAAATTCCTCCTTTTTATCTTTTTGCCTGTTTCTAATAATTCACTCTTCCTGTTTTTCTATTCTATTCATGCTTTTCCTTTCATCTGCCTTTATTGTCCTTTTCTTCATATTTTATTCCTTTTTTTGTTCCTGTTGCTATAAAAACTTCCTTGCTGTCTTTTGCCAGACGATTATCAACGCTTAGTAGTCCCTCCTTAAAAATCTAGCTATTCAAGGAATCTCACTTTAGTTCTTCCCTTTATCAGGCAGACACAAACCATGCTGAATATGATGTTCTGCATCTTTATCAACATTTATCTATGTCTAGGTTGAATTCTCAGTAAATCTGGGAATATGTGTCTGACTTTAATACACACACATACACACAGTTTCTCATCTTCTACAGACCAGGTCAGCTTTCTGTTTGGTTTTGTTATTTTAAGCAATCTTTCATTTTGAACCATCCATCAGACTTTGCATTCCTCAAGAATACTGTAGAGCTGTGACTGTTTGGATGGGGGGAAGAAGCTGCTTTAGAGGATCCCAGGAAAGAGCAGATAGGGCAGTACAGTGATGTGTGATTCTTTATGAGCTGCTGTTCTAATACAGCAGCTGATTTTGGCAGGTTCCACCGTTCTCCAGGAAATCCTAAATAATTACCTTGCACAACAGAGGGATTATATCAGCATAACACAGACCTTTACTGCAACAAAATAGGAACAGCAGTGGATTCACCTGTGGGAAGACTCACACAGTTGTCAGTGGTGGGTGAGCGATGTGCTGTGCTCTGACCTCCACTGCTGTGTCTGTCCCTCTCTGTGTTATTCCTCACAATACACAAAGTGGCATTTGTCAAATTGATTTCTACTTCATGTCCCTGGAAAAATCAGGCCCTTAATGTGTGTATTTAAAACAATGTTACGTTAAAGCCTTAAATTCTGTAATTAGCCTGGCTACTGTTGATAGTTGATACTGTGCTCTGTTGATAGCCAAATCAAAATGACCAGGGCTCCAGAGTGCTGATGGTAGAGATGCAACAAAAGTTTGCTTAATTCTGCTTAATGCTGTGTTGCTAACATGGCACACTGAGGATTGGTGCAATAAAACTGAACAGAACAGGATCCTGGAGTCACCTGCAGTGAAACATTTCCCTGAGGAATGGGAAGAACCTGCAGTTGTACCCTGAGAAGGGCTGTGTTGGTAAAAGCCACAGTAGGAAAACGAACGTGTGAGCTGACAGTGAGGCTGGCAAATGCAATTGGCATTTCCAGGGCATTGGAACACCATGCAGCAGCCAGCATGGCTCTTCAGTCTAGCTGAAAGTGGCCAAACAGGTACTGTGCAGGGTTAGGGCTGTGGGACCAGAGCAGAAGGAGCAGAAGCAGCTGAGTTGTGTACAGTGAGTGCTCAGGAGCTCAGAGTCGGGAGCAAGATTGAGAAACCAGGGCTGAAAATCAGGGAGAGTGACCTGTGGGCTTATTAACGACATGAAAATGCTGCTGGTGCTTTAATTCTTTGTTTCTAAAAATGTTGCTGTCTTGTGTAGTGGGCTCTCCTTTGAACAGATTTTGAGGAAAGCTTGGCAGTTCGTGCCAGAACTCTGGAGTCTCCACTGAAAACAAGTGAGTGACTTGTTGCAGCAAGCATCCAGACTATCCCCTGAATCCTGCCTGGGCTTCAGCAGGCAGTGCTGGAGAGGACAGTCCCAAGCAGGGGCTGCAATCCATGGACATGAGGAAAGGGCACCGGGCTTTTCTGTGGAGGGAGCAGGCGCTAAATCCTGCTGCTGGCACAGGCCCAGCAGAATTGTATTTCGGCATGTTGGATGGACATGGGCTTTATTCTGAGAGATTAGAGAAATGGGGCTTTTTGGCAGGAGCTTAAAGATAAGTCTGGTCAGGTAATTACTTATGTCAGAAAGTTGTAAAGGAAAATTTCGGAGGCAAGTAGAACTGATGATGTGATTTAACCCATGTCACTCCGTGGTTAATTTCCCGGGTACCTGTTTGTGTGTAACAAATCAGATATATCTGACTGTCTCTGTTAATAGCTTCTTCAGTGCTGTTGATCTCTTGGTTTATTTCTGCCATTCCTAAAGAAAGCGCATCTTTTAAATCTGTTTTGGCATTTGGAAATCAAATGAAGTTACTGTGGAGGGGGGGAAAAAAGAGTCTAAATTTAGTAACTTAATCAGATTGTTATTAGACATCTGAAATCATCTACTCCAGGGATATAAGGGGTGGTGACAGTCTTGTATCTCTAGTCCTGCCACATGTGGTCAGATTTTGTTTTTGAGATCAACAGGAAATCTAATGTTGTTTCTGTTGCTTTCTGCCAGATCATTTATTCTCTTTTAGTTTTGCTTCTGGGATATCCCTGTACCATTTATCATAATCGAGTAAAGAATTTAGAATTATTGTTGATTTTTCAAGAGCAGAAGAAAGAGAAGTTGGTCTCAGATATTTAGGTCTTCAAAAAAGCCTCACTAGTAGGAATTTTAGGCTAAGGAATGGAATTATGCATTTTAGTTTGACATAGTTTGTGTTTATTTAAAAAGGCTGTGGAAGACAGAGAGGGTAAAGGTTAAAATAATATTAACTGAGCCCTCCAAATCTATCAGTTTCATTCTCCTTTTCCTGAGTATTACTGTAGTCAAAGTAGTTAATCAGAATCAGAAAGCCCCATTAGCATTGCTGACATGTATTTGTCAATAATCAATTGGGAGGGTGAAAACTGGAGGGGAGAAAAAAAACCCCACAACAACCCAGCTTTTGGCTCAGGCTGCACTGCCAAAGATATTTGCATTAATATCTGTAAGAAATTGTGTTAACATGAGATCTTTCCAAAACCTGAATTCTGTTACGAGCTTAACAGTAAAATAGTTTCCTAAGACTGCTTATACTGAAAAATTCAAGGAATTTATAGTTTTGTTTTAACATTCACTTGAAAGCATTTGGATAATTACATACTCAGATGATGGTGTGTCATAAAGAGCCTTTGTTAACCTCTCTGTTGTGCCATGTACAAGTGAGGCAATGCTGGGGATGTTTTACCAGTGTTGTGCCCTGGCATCCCACAGTCCTTGGTTCCTTTTATGCTCCTTACACCAGGCTTGGGTGGGCGACCTGGCAGTGAAAAGGGTTAAATAAAAATAACATTGCTGCAAACTGACTTAATGAGACGTAACACAAATACTGCTATTTCTGTTATCTGACGTGTGCCGTGCTCTGGAAGTGTGGTGATAGCAGAGCTGAGTAAGTTCCTAAGCCGAGAGAAATTAAAAAAGGAAAAAGATTGGCTGCAGCAACCCATCCAGCTGCTGCTAGTGCAGAAACATGCCTTGTCTGGACAAGTTTTACTGACCCCAGTCTCTGGCTTCTGTCTCTTGCCTGGGGCTGTTTTTGTGGCATAGCTGTTCCTCCTCTTTCCCCCACTAGTGCATTTTTGGTGTCAGTCTCCTTTCTCCTCCTTAGCACTTGAAAGATTTCTGAGAAGACTGTCAGTTGTTTCTTTTTGCTGCTGAGGGAAGGGGGTGAAGGAAGGCAGGGAAAGGGAGAGAGGACAGGATGGGAAGAAGTGTGAACGCTGCACCTCGAGCAGATATTTCTGGACTCTGTGTGCTAAAATAACCTCTTTCTGCCAGCAGGCAAATATTGATACACCTGGCATTTGCCAAGAATCGCTCCCCAAACCTGTGTGAAAGGTGCACTGATACACTGGTTTTGATGTTCTGATAGCCATGATTCTTCCTAAAAGAGCATTGTTTTTGTTTAAAATAAGCTCCTTGTCACTGCAAGGGCAGCTCTTCTCTGTATGTAATCCACGGCTTTTCTTTTATTAATGCAATGTTGTATCACAGTCTGAAACCAAAAATTGGCCACATCTTTTGTTTCTTACTATTTCAACTGAGAGATGCCTCAAACAGTGTATTTAGATAGTGAAAAGTAAATCAGCGGGGTCAGTTTTATTTCTAAAGCAAAGGCATTATTTAACCCCCCCTCTCCCAATTTAATCCTCTATTTCTCTCGTCTCAAACCATGCAGTGCAATGGTCTCTTGCTCACAAATCCATCGCTGTGCGGGCTTTTACATAAACAAAGTCCTAAGGATAAGCAAATGCCTTCCTTCTAATTAGCAGCATGTTTTGTGGTTCCATACATTCCAGTATGTAAGAGACAGCTCCGGTGCCCAAAGTAATCCCAGAGAAAACACTCGTATGCCGTGAAGATAGGGGTGGGAGGGAGAGGAGGCAGGAAAATGTGTTGCCTGTGTTCTTGGAAGCCTTTTCTATCTCCGTTTGGATACTGTCAGCTTCTTTTACACAAACATTACAGCATCCAAGGGGAATTAGAAATACTTAGCCATGACCACAACATCAGATTTTAGGTTTGTAAGGAGAAAGCAATGCAGAAGCAGGATCTTGGCCCCACTGCTTTCATTTTGGTTTTAGCACGCTGATAAATGCCTCCAAATGCTGAAAAGAGGTAAGGCTGACTGTCTAGGTGGAATACAGGAAATTTAAAAGTCTTACCTCATAGATTCAAAATGGTTTTTGTATCTGTCGAGGTGCTGTGTAAGTCCTAAGTAACAGTTCTTGTCTGTTGTGGTGTGTTTAAAGTTACCCAGGAGCATCCCTTTTATACCAGTCTGTTATGAAGTGATTAGGGACTGCTTGGGACAGAGAGACTCAAGTGGGATGCTTCTGGTCAAATGGCTTTTAACTGAGCTAATAATGGTCAAATTGAGCCTTTTAACTTGAGCAAGGTTCTTTTTGTGAATCACCTTGTGAATCAACATCAGTGAAAGTAGGAAAGGCAATGCTTTTGGTTTGCATCCCAGCCTTGGGACCGCAGTAACCTGTGCAGGGCTAAACCAGCTGGAAGCCCATGAGCTCAGGAGCCCAAAGGCCAGACAGCTATAGGGCAGGAACAACAGCTGGTCCTGGGTGTTTTTTACCCATTGCTAAGTGGAATGTAATCCATGTTGCCAGAGCCCATCAGCTAAAGTTGTGATACTGGGAAATGAAAACAAATGAGCTGTCTCATACAGCTGCATAATCTCCTTGAGGTGCAGATCTGCTGGCTGGACACAAATCAGTGCAGTTGTTTTGCCATGCAAAAGTACATCCTGGTTCTTAATGCTTGCACCTTGGCCCAGGATGTGGGTGAGAAAGACTTAGGAGAGAGTCATGGCTTGGAAACTGATGAACCAGAAATCTGTTGCCAATATTTAATGGTGAAGTTAATTAACTATTGCAACAACTTACCTAGGAGATGTGCTGGACCTTTATGATCTGAAATCTCTAAGCCTAGATTGGACACCTTTCAAAAGAAGATGTTTTGGCTGAACTGCCAGTCCTTGGAGTTCATGCAGGAACACAAAATGTCCCGACCTGTGCTGGACATGAGTTCAGACCAGCTCAAATGTGGACAGTTTCTACAATGCAGCTTCTCTTCTGATACTCTGCTGCTCTCAACGCTGCTACAATGTTGGTGATCAATTCCACGCCTCACAGAGAGGGCCTGGCATGGCTCAGTGGCTTCCCCATGACCCTTACACTGGTGCTCCCCATACCACTGGTGTGCTGACCAGTCACCCTCCCCACTGTTCAAAGGAGCTCCCTCACGCTTACTGTTCTGTCATCTGAGAGTTAATGACCACAGTGATCCCTTCTGACCACGGGCACTTTGGGAACCCCACAAGGAGAGGAAGACAAATGAAACATTTTCATCCTGTCTGTCCAGGAGTTCCCAGGGGTGGGGGTCTGTAGCATCATAAATGGTGGTGGGGAAGGAGGCCAGTGATGAGCCCAGTCTCTGTTTCAAGAGCCTTCCCGTGTCTCTTGGCCAATGTCAGCAGAAGTCGCTCTCATTAAAAGCATGCTGGGAACACACCAGTGGCAACTCTGCTGACAGTGAGCAGCTGTTCTGGTGGTGCCCTCCAGAGATGTGGCTCCTGCAATCTGAGCTGCTCCCTTTTTTCATACACAAGTAATTTCCCAAAGTATTTACTGTGGTTTTGATCTTTGCCCGAAACTGAATTTTCTTTTCTATGGCGAGAACGAAATTTGGATTTGGAAAGAACAAGACTTTTCACTCGCCAGCTGAGGCTGTACACATGTAAAATGTTGGTATGTTTTTCTCTCTGGTTTGGTTAGAGTCAAAGACATTGCTAAAAGTTCAAATTTGAAAGTCTTATTAAATCTATTACAATGGGTATAACAGGCCCACATAAATGTAGTCACAAAGTATAATATTTTCATGATCTTGAATAGATTGAAATTGGCAACTTCTAATAATACAGAACACCCTGCACTTGTGTCTTAAAATATCATAAAGTGAAATTAGAAGAATTTTTAACCTGTCTTTTCCTACTTTTTTTTTTTTAACAATGTGTGGCACCCTGCTTTAATGTTGCAGCAATAGTTGGTGGCAGAGAAATAAGTGTGCCAACCACGAGAGTTGGAGTGACTTGTGGATGAGTGGAGAACTTTCTTCACCACATTTCACCTCTAGGACAGTCACCATAATGGTGTTGGCAGCAACCCCTCCAGGCTGCCAGAGGCAGCACAGGAAAAGGCTAAAGCTATCTGCTCTCATCACACACAAAGAGCCATTTCAATGGAAAACTTGAGCTGCTGATATTTCCATAGAGATCAGCTTAGATCCCTGACAGCACTTCTCAAGGACTTGTGTCTTTGGTTTTCTTAGCTATTTTCTGCAACTCTCTAAACAAAAATATCTCTGCTCCAAATTCAGAAAGGTCTCTGTCCTCAACCACAAATTTAATTAACAGCGTTCCCCTTCTACTGACCTGTTTTTTTTCCCCCCCTGTCTTTAGTTAATTTTAACCCAACGTCCCTCATTAGGAGCCTGTAGTTTCCACTTGAGGGAGTAGATGCTCACATGAGTGGCCCCAGGGAAGCTCAGCTCAGTAAGTGATCACCAGTGGGAGCCAGGGTTATACACAGCATTACACCGTGGAAAACTTCCCATCTCCTGTTGCAGACAAAATGTCTACAAAAACAATACTACTACTTTGCTAAATTCCTGCATTTTGCAGATGGGAAGCTCGATTTCTACAGGGAAAGCCAGGCTGTTTTGGGAGACCTCATAGTGTTCTGTCTTTTTGCTGCTTCTGCTAATTTTTGTGAGCACCATAGAATACAGTAGAAAATTGAAACTGTGTGAAAGATCAACAAATCAGTGTAGAATGTCACGCAGCAACATCTGTTAACTTTGGCTCTATCTCATATCCTCCTGACCCCTCCTTTTCAGCCACAAGTCTCCTGTTTTGTGAGAGTTCAGAGTGATAGGGACTTGGAGGGGGAGGGCAGGGGGTGGAAATCTCACTGTTTCTCACTGGTCTGAATGGCTTGCAAAAGTACCATCTGGAACGAAAGTTTAATGTTTGTGTGTTTCTATATATTTAGTTATGAAACAAACGGGAATTTGATGAATGAATTAATTGTATTGCTCTGTAAAAGTCTATCTTGAGAGCCATTAGATATGGGAGCTTGCAAAGCCTGCAGAGAGAAAGTGGCTTCCCTTTCTAGTTAGGGCTTTCAGGAAATCACTGATTACAGAATTAAGTAGGTTTTCTCAGAGACATTTGTTTGATAGTATTTCTGATAAACAAAAATTAAACCTAATTACTAGTGACACTGGAAGCAGCTGGGCAATCTAATGGTAAACTCACCTTCAGTAAAACTTGCCCAGTTCTTCTACCTTGTCCAAATAGCTATAGCTAATGAAACATCACTTCCAATCTGTAGGTCTCAGTAAAAAATTTAAATAATGAAGAAATGAGTGATGTAGTGGACAGTATGTTCTTAATGGGATGGTCTGTATCTGAACCAGGTTAATGGTATCAGCTTGTTCTTGCTTTGAATTTAAACAAAGTCAAAACAAAACCTTGACCCAGTATATAGAAATCTCTTTTTTTTCCTTTTGACAGGGTCAGCATATTTCACTAGCTCCCATTCAAAAGCTGGAGGAAGCTTTGTATGAGTATCAGCCTCTGCAAGTGGAGACATATGGACCACAAGTACCAGAGCCTGAAATGCTGGGAAGGCTGGGGTAAGTAACACAGCACATTTTAATTCCCATTTCATGGCATTTTAGCAGGGACTGTTACCATCTTCAAATTGCCAGGGACCATTTTTTCTTTCTCTCTTTATTTTTTTTTTTTTTAAGCATCTTAATGAAATATTAGACTTCCTGCCCAACCAACATTTTGTTTGGGTGGATAAGCTGAAATTGTTGGTCCTCTAGCCTTTATAGATCTATTGAGAGCTGGACTGGATTGCATTAGTGTTTTTAAGGTTGTCCTTGGCAGTCGTAGTGAAGTAGCTGTTCATTTTCAGTTGCACGGTATTAAAAAATAAATAAATAAAAATCTGGGGCTTAATTTACCCAGCTGTAAGCCAGTAAAAATATTAAAGTTGGGCTGTTTGCCATGGAAAAGGGTAGATTTACTTGTCGGCTGCTGTCTACAGTCAAACTGCGTTTGTGAGAAATGAAGCACAGAGCTTAACTTATGTCAAAAAACATAATGCAGGGCTGGTCCAGCAGCCTGGCGGCTTCAGGGTGTGCAGCCATCTTTGGGAGGGATTTGGGAAGCCTGCTGTGCCCGGGTGATGGAGGGTAGTATGTCCCAGAGTGATGGGTCTGGTCTCTAGAGATGTGTTTGTAGCTGAAATGCCACCTGAAAACGTGTAGCTCCTGGGATGGTGTCACCCAACTCGTCATGGCCTGGCTTTGAAGGTCAGCAGCACTTTCAGTGCCCGGAAAACTACACGGAGAATGAATGTGCAGGCTGGCAAGGCAGGAAAGAGTTTAAAAAATAACAGTTTACATTTGACCGTGCAGTATGGGAAAACTGAAGCCACAAAGTACTGAGCAAAGTTGAGACAATTTAGTGTGCAGTTTCAGAGACCACTGAAATCCAAACAGGAATCCCACCTAGTTCACTGGCATGGGAAATAATTGTATCTCATCCAGAAAATGAGAGGCATAGATAGACCTTAAGTAAATAAGCAACCTAATGGTGCTTTAGACAACTCAAGGCTGTCTGGAATTGAAGTTGTCTCTGTTTTTATGTCCTTCTGATGCCCGAAATTTTTATTATCTGATATCAAGATTCTGAGACCAAGTATTAATTAGCAGTTTAAACTTGGGCAGAGCCTGGTTCAGCCTTCACCACCTGTTTGGATGAAGCACAGCTGTGAGGGACCTCCAGTGCAGGGGGAGCTTTGAGGCCCTCCCAGCCCTCAGCCTCATCTAAGCAAAAAAAGATGACTTGTGCAGGGAGGATTCCCACTCCCTGTGCCCCACTGAGGTGAGTGCTGGTGTCCAAATCCATCAGGAACCCTGTGTGATCCAGGTCCATCCCATTTAGTGGCCTGTGGTTCAGAGGCAGCACAACACCTTGCAGAACAGAATCCTTTAAATCCTGAGGTTGCATTTCAGCATCCATGTGTGTGTATCCAGAGCAGGGTTTGCAAACAATGCCACAGTCTTTTCTTGGAGACACCTTGAAACATGTCATTTTTCTCCTGCAAGCATGAACAGCCAGGGTTGTTGGGCTTGGCTCTGGAGGTGATACAGGGGTGTGGGGTGGCTGCGGCAGCAAG